>CM021100.1:740865938-741084325 GCA_007115665.2 Sequoiadendron giganteum | reverse complement strand
TCTCTCGGTGGCTCTCAGTATTATGTTACATTTATTGATGATGCAACTAGGAAGGTATGGATTTATTTCCTTAGGCAAAAATCTAATGTATTTGAAACTTTTAAAAAATGGAGAAGCTTGGTTGAGAATGAGATGGGTAAAAATTTAAAATGTCTCAGATTTGATAATGATGGTGAGTATTACAACAAAGATTTTGACGATTATTGTTCCTCTAATGGTATTCGTAGGTAGAACAATAATGGAGCGTGCACGAATTATGAGATTGCATGTTGGGCTGCCTTTAAACATGTGGGCAGTGGTTGTAAATATTGTTTATTTAATTAATAGAGGTCCCTCTAATCCTTTGGGTTTTGGTATTCTAGAGGAAGCATGGACCTTCCTACAAAGGATAACTGAAAACAACCCGCTCTAATACCACTTGTAACCACTGCAAGAAAAGATACATACAGATGCCAATCCAACATATATGTTTACAAAGGCAGTGACAAGGGAGAAGCTGAGCTCCTCTTCAACTTCGGTTGGTCTTCATGGTTCGCTTGGTCTTCATATTTAAAATTATAACAAAGTAGCAAGTTCCAAGGTGGTTATTTCTAGTGGGAGCTGTAAGTGCAATGGTGTCATCTTGGATAAGTCTCCAAGTGGGAGATTGTTGGTATGTGGCGATTGATCATGCTACACTGTACACTCTTTATTATTGTACACTCTTCATGTATCCTCGCCAGGGTCTGGGGCCAGGCCGGGCCTCCGGCGGGGGTGGCAACCAAGCAGGGGTTCGAGGGCGACAACCCCCGAGAAAAAAAAATTTTCACCTTTTTTTTTGCTTCATCATCGAGAAAGAAAAAAATCAACTTTGTAAACCCTAATTTTTGGAAGCTTCTAAAAGCTTGTTATAAGAGGTTGGGATGGGGAGTTGTAGCATGAAATTATTCATGATATTGTAATATGTTTGGCATTGGATAATAAAATCATTGGATGGCTTCAGTTTGGTGGATGTAGCCCAGATTGGGTGAACCACGTTAAATTCTCTATGTTATCTTGTTTCTGCTATAATTTTCTGTGTTTTATTTCTCTATTTTATCGATCAAATCTGGATTTAACTTGTTAGATATCTGCCGTATAACCCTAAAAAATTTGTGTTCCTAAAATTGAATAATATAGATCTCACATTTTGATTTGGGTTTAAAATTGAATCTCAAATTTCAATTTAGGTTTGAAATTGAACAAGATAACTTTCAAATTTTGATTTGGGTTCCTAAAATTGAACAAGACAACTTGCACATTTCAATTTGGGTTTAAAATTGAACAAGCCAACTTATACATTTTAATTTGGGTTTCTACAATTGAACAAGACAAATTTCATATTTGAATTTGGGTACCTAAAAGAACTTGTTTTTCATGTTTGGTAGGCTAGTGGTGTGCATGCTCTCTCCTTTCGTTGTGTGATCTTGGAGATCAAAAACACCATTAGTTTGTGTAGTGTCATAAAATTGCACCTTGTGGCAATTTCACCCTTGCGCATTTATGGCACTCCATCGCATTAATGATAAAAACCTATGAGTCATAATTTCATGATTCCAACTTCATAGGGGACAACTATGAAGTATTAGAAATGCTTACACCTCATTCTTGTGAAAGTTTGAGTAGGATGGTTGCACAATGCGTAGATGTCCATGCAATTGTCTAGCGTCCCCAAAGATTTTGAGTTTCAAATGAGGGAATCTCACATCCTTTGCCTATGAAACATGTTATTGCAACAAAAATATGAGTGTGACAACTCCTCCTACCCATGCAAATTCACAAAACTCCTCTTTTCACTCTTTCTCTCATTTATTCTCACTCTCTCTCATTCGATCTTGCTCTCTTGCTCAATTCTCTTCTACATATTTTCTCTCTTGCTCTTTATAGCAAAGCTCTGCTAGATTCTCATCTCAATAATAGTCAAGGCTTTCGTTCAAGAGAGAATGTCACATCTATCAAGCCAAGAGGGGATCCATGGACTGTTGGTAATGCTCTCTTGTCTATTTTGTCTTGTCTATCTACAATTGTCTACTTGTCTTGTATATTACATTCATGCTAGGGTATCTCCTCCACAACAAGGTTTGTTTCTATCACACGTCTATAAAATATTTTATCATTTTGTCTATCTCTATTTATTTGGCTTCCTATGGAGGTGGAAACACCAAAATGGGGGTTTGACTAAGGCAAGCTCTGAAATAGCCCCAATTTTTTTCCCTATTCTACTTGTGTGCAAATGTATGGATTCAAGGTTTTTACTTTTTGTTTTGATAGGGACAACAACATGGGGCACAAACATCCCAACAATGCACTATCATTCATGGTAGAGGCTTTGCTCTTTTAGGTGCAAAATCTATAAGTTTTATGCTTTCTATTTTTGTAATCTATATCTTGTAATTTTATATCAGTTTTTATTATTTTGTAGTTTACTATTCTTTCCCTTAATAGCTTAACATTTCTTTCAATCAATTTATTTTGAGATTATTCATTTTATACTTTGTCACTTGAGCTTTGTAATTTGAGGTAACTAAGGGCTATTTGCTCCATATAGAATTTGTTTGTCTTGAGACATGGGAGTAGCGAATCCCCTCCTTTACATTTTGGTGAACCCGATGTGAATCTAAATCATGTCAGATATTTTTCTTCAAAAATTTAATGCTTTTGACAATGCATTTTCTAAACAAGATTTTGATATGTTGGATGAAGCCCTAGATGATTTCTTAGAGGTGTCTCCTTCTATTTGTAAATCCGATAAACAAAATTCTTCATCACAACCTTCTTCTTCTTTGCAAGTTGAAGAGTCCATGAATGTGATTGTAGTCTCTATTGACCCTCAAGGTCCTAAGAGACTAGTCATTTATATGACTTTAGCTAGCCTTTCTCATAAAATAATTCACTCTATTTGTGGGGTTCATGTCACAAGTGACACACCGAACCTTTACATGAGATTTATGCAATCTAAGGATCCATCTTATAGAGCGATAGCCCATACTTACAATAATAGAAGAAATCAACAAAATCTTAATCAAACTACTTCTTTACCACATTCTCAACCAAGCCTTCCTCAAGCACCTAAGCCTGCAGATAAGGCACATGGTGAGTATGATCTTGTTGAGAAACTTTGTGTTACTCCCACCAAGATCTCACTATGGGATTTGCTTCAGACTGCTTTGGTCTACCAAGGTATGCTTTAGGAAGCCTTGAAAAATATCCTCTTGCCTTCTTATGCTAGGCCAATAGATGTTAATGTGTTGATGACTCATATTTCTGTAGATTCATTGAATATTATGTTCTATCCACATGAAATCTCACCTTTGGAAGTACATAAGCAAGAAGATCCTCTAATGATACTAATTAACATTAACAATATTGGCATTAGACATGCTCTTGTTGATATCGGCTCAACACTTAACATATGTAGCATCGATTTGTTACCTAAAATTAAAATTGGTTCATCTTCTCTTGCCACTTCTTCTTTGTAGATGCATGGATTTGATAATGTCAATTGACAAGCCTTAGGCATGATAATCTTGTCTTTGATATTGGGACCTGTTACCGTACCCACCTGGTATATATTATGCCAGGACCATTACCTTACAACATTCTCTTGGGAAAATCATAGATTCATGCTTTAGCAATAGTCACTTCTAACTTGCATCATTCTATAAAATTTATTTCTAATAACAAAGTAGTTACAATCAAGGCTGACCCTGATGCTATACACCTTTGTGAGATGATAACTATTGGTTGAGCCTCAGTTGCTTATACTTCTAAAATTTTCATTCCTTATTATCTTCTAATGCATTGAAATCTACTTTGATAGTGCATTTCCAAAAGGCTACTCTTGAGATGGATGTCCCTAAGGAAGATCATCTCGAAGAAAAGAATTATAAGTCCACCCTTTCTAATTCTTCTAAATTGAATGCACATCTTGGTGACAAATGGGGGTCCTTGGACTTTACCAAATCTTTTGTCAAAGAGTAAAAATTAGACTCTATCCACCTAGAAATTCCAACAACCTCATACACCTCTATCAAGAAAGCTAATTGTCCTCTTGCTAAGGAAAATGATCATTCTCCTACTAAGGAAGATGATCATGCCTCTACTGAGGAAGACAATCATGATTTTAATGAGGCTAGTGTTTGTGTCCCTTCTATGAAGGATGATTATGTCTCTATAAGGGATTATGATAATAATAGTTTGTATCACTCTCTTTATGTTGATCCTCCTCCTTCCTAGGTGTTGCAAACACGTTATGGTATAGGTTTCAATCTCTTGTCTAAGTATGGTTATGGAGGTAACAATTGTGGATGTAATGAACAAGGTATTGAAGTCCCAATAGAATCTGATTCTCATGGGTATAAGATTAGACTTGGATACCATCACAAGAAGTCTAAGAGGAAACCATGGTTAAATGTCAACATTATTTCCACTAAACCTCCACCTCTTAAATTAGTTCATCTCAAATTTATTGAAATTAAGGTAGGATAACAAAGTTTTGCTAGATATTTTCTCTTGAAAAGAAGCACTAGAAGAATTCTTAGGTGCCTACTCTCATTTCCCTTCTTATCACAATAGATGAAAATTCTTGTATCACTTGAATAGACGAGAATACTTTAGAGAATATATTATGAGTATTGATGAGAAGGCCCCTTTGTCTAATGTGGATGAAAATACTACTATATCTCATATTGAACATAGTAGTACTCTCCTTAAGGGGGATACTTCTGATGTTTTCATGGATCCTAAATCTACTGAAAAAGTAATTAAGATTGGAAAATGTCTCTTCAAAAGAGTCTAAATAACATACTTATATATTAAATTCTCATCTTGATATTTTTTGTTTGGTCATAAGAGGACATGCCTAGTATTGATGATCCCGTGGTGGTTCACAATATCATCCTATGTCCCGATGCTAAGCCTATTAAACAAAAGATTCATAAGATGAATCCCAAGTTCGCTTTATTAGTTAAGAATAAGATAAAAAAAGCTTCTAAAAGATAGTTTTATTCATCCTATTGACTACTCACCTTGGATATCGAATATAGTCACCATTAGTAAACATGATGGTCGTATTCGTATTTGCATAGATTTTCATGATCTAAATAAGGCTTCTCTTAAGGATAATTTTTTTTTTGCCTAATATCAATATGATTATGGACTTGAATACACACCATGCCTTATTATCCTTTATTGATGAATTCTTAGGATATAATAAGATTCATATTAACCCAAAAGATTAGTACAAAACAACCTTCACTACCCCTTGGGGTACCTTCTGTTACATAGTCATGTCATTTGGATTAAAGAATGTTGGAGAAACTTACCAATAGGCGATGACCCTTATCTTTTATGATTTCATTCACAAAATTCTACAAGATTACGTTGATGATATCTTACCCAAGTCTACAACTTGTCAAGATCATGTCAAAAATCTTCGTCTTATCTTTGAAAAGCTTTGACTCTATAAAATGAGACTGAATCCTCTTCAATGCATTTTTGGCATAGATGCCAGAAATTTTTTAAGATTTATTGTCTCATTGTGGAATCAAAACTGACATAAATAAAATTGATGCAATCGCTACATGCCTCCTCTAAAAATATCTCTCAACTACGTAGTTTGCAAGGGAAGATTTAGATGATTCGTAGATTTGTATCTCAGCTGGATGATCATACCCTTCCATTCATGATTTTTTGAAGAAAGATGTTTGCTTCCAATGGGATGATGAGTGTGAAAAATATTTTGAGTCAATCAAAAGTTATTTGGCCAATCCTCCTATCTTGATGTCGGCTATGTAAGATAGACCCTTTTTACTTTATATCTCTACATCACCTCATGCCTTCGTAGATTTATTGGCTCAACATGATGATGATGGTAAAGAAAGAGCGGTCTACTACTTTAGTCATATTTTGATTGATTATGAAACTTGATATTATACCATGGAGAAACAATGTCTTGCTCTCATTTTTGCAACAAAAAAGTTACAAAGTTATCTTCTTCATGTTGAAACCTATGTTATTATAAAAAGTGATCTTCTTAAACATTTTCTTACTAGAACCGATCTTTCAGGAAGGTTGGTGAAATGGGTAGTATTAATTTCTTAGTTTGATATCAAATTCGTAAGTCAGAAGCAATTAAGGGTCAATATATTGTTGATCAATTGGTAGAAGCTCCCTCATCTCACTCCTTCCCTAATCTAGATTTATTTTCGGATGAAAATTTATTTGCATTAGACCATGAACCTATGTGGAAGAATTATCTTTTTTCTTGAGTCCATTTCCATTTTCGTGCCTTAGCCATATTTACCCAAGTTTCTAATTGATTTGAGAAATTAAATCATGGGGTTTTTTACCAAATTTATTAGCATTGGTGGGTAGAGCACTAAAAATTAAGTTTAGTTTCCTTTTACAATTTTGTGAAATTCATTAAGGGATAAAAGTTATGCTCATGTAGATTTTCTCCCTACATTTGGATGGACTAGGCTTCCCCACAAGGTGTAGTTTAGTTTTTTTTTTACAATTATTCAATTTCATATGAAATTCTCGCAACAAGTTTTAGAAGTTGAAAAATTGCTAAGTGTTGGCCTTGTAGAATTTCAGTAGTCAAGTGAACTAGCAATTTCTAATTATTCATCTTGTTCACTTGGATTTTATCGCTATGTGGGAAATGTGTGCTCATATAGATTTGTATTATTTTCCACTTGGACTATCCATTTCTTCTTAATAGTAATATTTTTTCTTTGTCCACATGCATACCATTTTCCCACAAACCTAGTCAGCTTCAAAAATCAGCTAAGTTAGTCCTTATGGGCAGATGTAGTCCATTTTCTTGCACGATTCCTTTCATGTATTTTCATGTATCATCTATACTTCTATTTTCAAAATCCTTTCATCTAGTTTGCTTATATCATCATGCCATTATCTCATTCCAAAGTTCCTCGATCTATTGATGACATCATTCTGGCATCATCACTTGTTGATATTATCAAAAAAAATTCTCATATGAACCAGATTATTATTCACTTGTCAAGTTCATTTGGAGACTCCTATATAATGTACATGGAAGTCAATTTCTTGCAGATCCTATTGGTCCTGATTTTTCATAAGACTTATTCCTATGGAGTTTGTACTACCCCCTAGATTTCATGGATTTTTTAAAGGAATTTTTACTAATCTTGATGTAGATATTTATCTATGATCTAGTTGCATGTCAAATTTCCGCAATGACCTATTTTTTTTGAAATATCATGTAGTTTTTTGTGGAGATTTTGGGTACACCTAAATGTGTCCACATGGGCATTGTTTTTATGGGAGGTAGTTTTACATCCAATTAGAGCTCAAATTTAAACAATAGATGGTTTGGTGATGAAAAAGGTTGTATGACTCAATTTTTACCTTCTCCATCTACTAGTTTTCATGGCACCATGTCTACCAACTACTAGAAGTTATTGCTAAGCATATCTTTTGATGTTTAGTAACCATTTTGGGTGCAATTTTTCATCTATCATCCATTTTGAATTACTATAGTGTGTAGCAATTAGGGTTGGGTATATAGGTGTATATGTTGGTGATTTTGGTCATTTTTAGAGGAGGTTGGTACATTGTGTGTTCTACAAATGCTGAGGAAGTTGCAAGATATCTCTTAATGCCATAATCTAGTTCATTTTGTAGGTACAAGACATTAAAATGGAAGAAGACTAGTATTACAATTATGTTTTGTTACAAAATGTCTCCAAGGAATTAGGTGTATATTTAGGAAGATTCCCTAGTCACAACCATGTATTTTATTTTGTCACATTTGTTGCCATGAGTGTAAGATTGGTTCAGATAAATGTGACAACATTCTAAAAATTTTATAAGTATTGTGATGATCTCTCTCATATTATACTTGAATATATATAATTATGTTGTGGATTAATAGCTTGTATGTATCGTTGTAAACTTTCATAATATCCATTGTATGTAAATACATGTCTTAATATTTTTTTATCCTAGTTTGTTCCTTTTCAATCTATTTTTATTATGTTTCCCAATAGATAAGCACCAGTGTAGAACCATAATCCAATATCACATCATCAAATCAAGCACAATCAATAGTATAGGAGTAGGAGTAGTTTTTATATATGCATAACCTAGTGATATAATAGGGATCTATTTTCAGTGAGCCCCAAATGAATTCATTCTATGTGGGTTATGTGTGCACAAATACATTAGCTATATAGGGGTTATATGTAGCTAGTTGTCCTTCATCCAGTGATAGTATTTGAGACCAATACATAAAGTTGGGTTTGGATATCCTTATTTTATTATTGTTCATTTAATGTGATTTCAATACCTATCAGGCTATACCCCTAGGAATACCCTCTCGAGTCTAACCTAAGCTCAAAGTGTAGGAGATATAACCCACTCTTATAGAGTTGGCATAAATTCCTCCACCATCTGTTGATGAGTTGATTTCAATTGCACGATGACAACCCTAGCCTTGTGAGTGAGATATTTCTTTAGAAGTGGAGTAGTAATTTTGAGACTCAACATAATGGTTTCATTCCTAGGGAAGTAAAACAAATTTAGCTATTTCTGGTGAAGTGTGAGCTCAATACATATTTGAAAAATCTTAGTAATATGAAATTTGCAACTATGCATTTTATTTGGGTAAGTTTGACATCCCATCAAATTATGCCAATAGAATAGTGTTGTTTCTAGGGAAGTAATATTACTTTAGCCATTTCCAATGAAGTGTGATCTTAGTACATACTTGAAATACCTCAGTAACAAGAAATTTGTAGCTATGCATTTTATTTGGGTAAGTTTGGTATCCTGTCAAGTTACGTCAATAAAATGGTGCCTGAAGAACAATTATTGGTGGGTTGATAATATTTTGAAGATTTTTCTAGTGGATACAACCTAGAATCAAATTTTGTACCTTGGAAATTTGTGTGCTTCAAGGATTTCATCATATCTTGAGTTGGTGAATTTTCCATCAAAAACAAAGTTGTGCTACTGTTTCTCACTCTTTCAAGAGACCATATTAGGTGACTACAACTAAGTATTTGGTACTTTTTTTCTTCTAATTTAAAGCATGGTTTACTCTTGGTAAAGAAACAAATTTAGTTTTCTCCTCTCTCTACCTTGTGTAAGTAATTGTAATGGACTATGATGAGTTGGAATTTATGCATTTATCTTAGGGATGCATTATCAAATTTAATGTATAATTCAAACCCTAGGGAGTATAAAAGGATGCATGTACATGAATACTATGAGGATTAATCACCTTGTTGTTCTTGTATCCCTACACAAAGAAGGACTTCACATTCAAATATACATACATCCATGTACTGAAAAATAAGTTAGATTTGGATAGGTTTTTTGAGCTTGAAATTTAATGTGAAGAAAGAATCAGGGCTCTACAATCACAAAGACACCCTATGTTTTAAAAAATAGGTTTCTTCATGCCTTGTACCACTTGACCCCATTTATATGCATCTTGACCTTTATCGGGTCAACTATGAAATATAATAATGATATCTTTAATTTATAGATTGATGCCTAGGTTCAATTGATACGATCAATTGGGAAGGGATTCACATATTGAGGTATATTTAGAATTCATGGAGAAATATTAGTTTGGTGATGAAGACATGTGGATGGAATTATTTTTTAGGTCACTAGATGGAAAGGTAAATAATTGGTATGCTACTTTCCCTTAACATTATTTTACTTCATGAAATTAGCTTGTGGTTGCATTCAAAGAAGAGTTCTTTCTAGAACTTGATGCTCTTGTCAAAAAATTGAAAAATATTAGACGGAAAGAGGGAGAGCCTTGCATGGAATCTAGTCACAATTTTTTTGTTTCTCTTCCAAGATCCTAGAAGATTTTAGACCTAACTTACTTGCCTATATTGACATGTTTCTCTAGGTTCTAGGTCAATACGAGAATAAATTAAATTGATTAATATGTAAGAGGGATATGAGTTAATTGATTTCACTAATAATTTGAGAAGAGATATGGTTGAAAAATCATTGCACTCAAGAAAAAAGGTTGATAGTGATGAGATTTTTGTTGAAGATATTGAATATATGGAAATGACATCAAGTAGAAGCATAATATCAAGTGATGATTATGTTTGCAAGAAAGAAGAAAAAGGTGTTGGTGCAATGCATGATATAAATATATATAAATATGACAATGTGTACACATACCTTTAGTTGGATCAATCATCCATGAGTGATTGTAGTGAAGAAATCAACGATGATACCTAGTTTGTGAATGAGGAGTATGACCCTATTATTTTTTGCAGTAGTATGGACTATGAAGATGATGTGTATACAAGATATTCATCACATGAATCAAATCATGTAGGTGATTATAAAAATCATGCACATGCTAATAATTCAAGTGGTGAACAAAAAATTTCCTTCTTGTTTGATCTTTTTCCTTACTTTCTCCCCATTTTTGATTTTGAAGTGGCTGATGATAGTTTACATGAGGATATACTAGACACAACTGTACTTGAAAAGCAAAGTTTAGAAATAACTGTTGTAGCTAATGAAATTCAATGTGACTATTTTACACTGAAGAATATGATGTTTGTGATCATATGGATGTATATGAGAACCTCTTTCTTTGGTGCAAAACTTGTAGTATTCCTCATGCACAATACACTTTAAGTAGGTCATATGAAAATGTTGATGTTTTGTTGGATGTGGAAGAAAAAGTGTGCCATAGGTCTAATTGTAGTATCACATGTGTCACAATATATTTCCAAGAAAAGAGTGAACTAGAGAGGTGATTTGAAGAGTGTAGCTCTTCACATGAAGTGTCTCATGATTATAATGGTTGTGTTGTAGAAGATTCCATCAACATAAATAATTCCAAGGTATGTTGGTTACCTGTTGTCATAAAAAATTATGAAGTTGAGTATCAGGCTTTTCTTTGTGATGAACATGTAGCTTCTGACAGTGTAGATGATAGTGTGCCTAATTTTGAGTGTTTCACTTGGGTCCATCATGTATCTTGTGATGGTGTGAGTAGCAATATGTTTTCTAGGCTAGTGATCAACTTGCTACTCAAATTTATTTTATGTCAGAGCTTCATTAAGGGCTTAAAGTTATGTTCATGCAGGGTTTTTCCTTCCATCTAGATGGACTGAACTTCCCCACAAGGTGTAGTTCATTTTATTTTTCCACAACTATTTAGTTTCATATGAAATTCCTATAACAAGTTTTAAAAGTTGAATTTTTTTCTAATGTTTGATCTTGTTTAATTTCAATAGTCAAGTGAACTTGCGCTTTCCAATTATTCATCCAGATCACTTGGATTTTCCTACTATTTGGGAAATGTGTGCTCATTTAGATTTCTAGGCTTTTCTACTTGAACCAACCATTTCCACTTTCTAGTGACTTTTATACTTTATCCACATGTAAGTTATTTTTCCACAAACCTAGTCAAATTCAAAAATTAGTTGAGTTAATCCTTATGAGTAGATGGAGTCCACTTTCCTAAATGCTCCCTTTGTAGATTCTCATTGACCATCTAAACTTCTATTTTAAAAATCCTTTCATCTAGTTTAGATGGATTTTTCACAAATCTTGTTCCATCTCGTTCTTCCATATCTGCACCTTGATGGCATCATGTTGATCTCATCCCACCTTACTTACATAATCATGATATCACCTCAAGTTCCTTGATCTCTTAATAAGTGTAACTTAGGGAGGTTACACACAAATTAAAATATATATATAAAGATGGGTTTTAGAAACTAGGCCTAATCAAGGACCCATTTACAATCATACATCTCTTATATAATAGCGGAAAAGGAGAAAAACACAATGGGAGAAAAATAATCTCTAAAAAGGAGAGAAAAAAATCTAGATATGTACAACCTCTTATAAGAGAGAATGGAGAGATAAGGTCAAGGTGAAACCACTTAAAGTAAAAAGGATAGAACCCCATGTGAACAAATTCTTCCTCCAAACACAAAAAATAATAAGAAAAACCATACAACCACCCCTCACCTAATGCCTCCTATAATGTTGGTAGATACTCAGCATTAGATGTTGAATATGATCCATGAACATCGAACAATATTTATCCTTTTGGGAAGAAACAAAACTATAGATGTGGGAAAAAAATTCCCATTCTAGATAGGAATATGTAGGAAGAGGGATGCATATCTCTAAAATTTATGCATGATCCAAAGACAATAATGATTTCTCTAAATTTTTCTCAAAGGTCTTTAATCCAATATCAACATGTGATTGAATAGGAGGATGAAGAAAAATCTCTTAATAAGAAGATGGTGGTAAAGAAAATCCACCTAATTTGGCATCAAATAGAAGACATGTGTCCTCAATAGAGTCCTCCAAATCTATAATATTTGGACTTTACAAAAAAATATGATACGTCTAACAAATAATAATCTAGGGATGAGGTGAATTTGAAATACTGAAATGATCCTATTGCAAGGAATTGTTGGAAGACCTCTATGATTCAACAGGTGATAATTGTTTGAGTAAAATAGGAAACTGAACTAACAATTGATTAATTATTATGTCCCATTTTTAATTTACTACACTTAAGCTAAATTTAGGATTGATTTTATAATTTTAGGTTAGGTGTCTTTTGTCTCATAGCATAGGATGAGGACACACCATGATCTAAATTAATCGTCACCTAGGGTTTCATCTAGGTTGCTTTTTGTTTTTTATTTTTTCATAAGGATTCATCATTTTAATTTTCATGACTATTAAATACATCATTTCATCAATATAATTCTTAAGTTTCATAAAAAAATATTTCTTCTCTTCTAATTTTGATAGGTGTTTTGGTTGCAAGTGATTTTTGGGAGCTATAGATTCAACAATCAACTCTAACATGATATTAGAGTAGCAAATTTGCAATTTCCTATATATTTTTTGAGAGATCTAGTATTGAGGAAATCATCAGTGTATCAGGGAGAAAAATGGGCCTTGTCATTGCATCCAAAACATCCAAAAACCCTAAGATCAACTATCAAATTATTAAAATCTAAGAAGGACAATTTATGGATATTTTTAGCCCAATTTTTAAGGTTTTGAAATTCCATACACCTGTATGGAATTCATACAATCTATATGCCATCATTATATCTCTATGCATGATTTTTATCAATCTACATAATAATTCAATTACTAGCATAACTTTTTGGCAAGTTATTTGTTTTTTTGGTGGTTTTGAATTTTTTTAGCACCATATATTTTTTAGAATTATTGATGCAATATAATGGATTTCTAATGCCATTTATTAGTCTTTTGTCAATGACTCATGACTTTTTTTCACCACCCAACTACCATTGATGTGTTGCTCATTCAAGCATTGTCACCACCCAGTCCCACCGTTCCACTAGCCTAGCCCCCACCATAAGTCACATCAATGACTAGGGCCCAAATACAACTAGATATGAACTTAAATTTGAGTTCATGTGACCAAGGGATAAAATTTTCCCCCCATATCTACCTTTTAAACTAGATTGGGAAAGTTTTGGTAAATTAGGTATATCTTGGGCATACAAAGTCAAATTTTCACAAGCCATATATCATTTGAAAGCTAATTCTAAGGGAATTTTAGTGGTGCTAATATTTTTCATATCCTACTATATTTATTGGCTATTCTATTCAAATCTAGCTTAGGGGTCATAAATTTTGTCTTGAATCTCCTTTTTTATGGTTTTTATGAAATTGGAAAGCTAGTTCAACCCTCTACAAAAATATTAGACCTATTTTGTAGAATATTTACTAGGTAGCTATTATTTTCAACAAATCTAGTTTTTATTTTGGTTATTTTCTTAGAAATAGTGCAAACAAGGTCAAATGTTTTAGATCAAGGGGTAATTTTATTAAATTGTGAGAGTTATATTATTGTTTCTCTTTCAAATTTTAACTTCTCAAAAATAATCATGGATACAATCCACATTAATCTACTCACTGAATACAATAATTATAGGTGGAAAAAAAAAATGGAGATTAATCTAAAAAAAGAAGGGTTGTATAAAGTGACATGGGTATAAAACTTGAACCAACTACAACTACAAAGAAGAGAAAATGTTGTAATAGATATGATGAGGCTTTTAGGAATTTATCCATGTTTATGTCTCTTGATCTTCTATTTCATTTTGAATCTTGCACTACATCCAATAAAATTTGGAATCAATTGGAGTCCTTATTTGGGAAGAAAGATACATTCAGATGTTTTAAATTCGAGAATTAAATTATTGGTTTGAATCCTTTTTTTTTAATAACATCCAAAACCTATTCACTAAACTCAAGTCTCTAAAATTTTAGTTTTCATGGTGTGGTATTGAGAAATAACACTCCTTGTTGATTATTTCCATCCCTACCAAGCTTGGTGTTGATTATTCAAAAGAAATTCTACCTTTTATGATATTGTAGATGTACTTAGTGCTAGATTTAATGTGCCTTTACTTAATGATTCACTCACCAAGGAATAGGAAAATATAGTACAAATGGGAGCATTAAATTGTTCCAAACCACTAGCTCTTATTACAACACAAAGCACCCAAGATAAGAAGGATTCAAATATAAAATGCATGAAAAAATATAAGTATTATAAGAGAAATGAGAAATAAAAGGAATCAAATTCACAAGATACCTCTGATTCCACTTCCTCTTCTAAGGGGGAATCATCTAATAAGGAGAGATCAAAATGTGCATATTGCAAAAATTTAGGAAATGACGATCTTCAATGTTATGTAAAATAAATTGATGAGTTGAAATACCTTCTATAAAAGAATAATATTTTGTTTCCTTCATCTATTCCATTCAATACATCCTCTTCTTCAACATCGACACCTACACAATTAGGTTTAGCTAGTATAACAAGTAGAGTAGAAAATTTTAAAAGGCATGTAATATTTACATCCACCAATATTCAGTCAAGATGATGCCTAATCAATTTAGGAGCCTCACATTACATGGATTTCTCTTAATTTATGTTATTTTTATTTGAGCCTTGTATTACACCACACATACTAATGATAAACAACACTTAAATTCTTTTTTTGTGAGGAAGGATCTATTGATATTGCTGATGACACATTCCATAATGTAATTTATGTTTCTTCACTATCTATCGATATCCTTACTATCTATCATATTGCACAAGTGGGGAAGAAAAAACTATTAATTTCATCACCTTTTTTTTGTGCCTATCAAATATTTTTAGAGTAGAGAGATTATTACAATTGGGCTAATTGAGCATGCATCTCGATTGTATGCCTTCTTGTAGTACTATTGACTGGTTTACACTAACATGTATCTAGAGTGGATTGGAAATATAAGAAGTTTGGTCACTTAATCCTATGTGTAATTAAATCCACCCTAGTTCATGAGACTTGTGCTAAGCTTCCATATCCCACCTCCTACATATTCAAAGACCAACTCACTTTAGTAGGATTTATCCCTTGTATTTTAGTTTTAGATTTTTGGGATGAGTTTTTCCCAGATATTATAGTTATTTATTGAGCCACATATTACAAATTTTTGGGGGCATGATTGAGGATATTTGATTCCTCTTTGATGAAAACTATAATTCACTTACATTATCACATTTTTATTTTATTTGGATGTTTTTCTACAAGGATCTTCATAATTGTTTAGAACTTCTTCATGTGATATGATATTTGTTTAGACATGTGGACACTTAATACATTTTCTAAGGAATAAATCATGAGACTTGCAATGGACCTACTAGATTGTCAACTAGAAAACATTAACTATTTTTAGCAATACAATTGATAATAAGTTATTTATGTTAGATTTATATGATCAGATTAGAGTGCAAAAAATTAATTCAAAATTGACACAAGAACACAACCAATACCCTAGGAAAACCCTCCAACTTGAGGGAGAAAAACCTAGCCAATATATCTCCTTTATATTGATGCAAGTGAGAGAATAAATTTTCTTACAACTCAGGCACAACACAATGCCTTAACATATACAATGAACATCGCATCTCCTAGATGCAAAGACACAAATAATATATTTCTCCTAGAATTGATCTGCTGCTACAAGATTCGATTTGCTGCTTAGATCGCACTTCTCCTTGATTGCTTCGAATGAACTTGATAATCAAATGAAGGATAACAATCAAGTATATATACACATTACATTAGAAGGATGTGACCCTTCATCAATAAGTCAGCCTCAAGGAAGAAACACGTCTTTTCTAGAAGTGGCGCAATTCTCAATAAAGTCAGCTTCTTTAAATAATAAATAATATTTAATATTTTATCCATTAATTAAATCGTTTCTTCATATAAATTGATTATGTATAAATTTAAATAGCTACAACTATATTTAAATTTATCTTCCAATCAATTCGATCTAGAGTATTCATCACGTGGCTGCATATTATCATTAACACTCCCTCTCAGCTAGGGAAGAATACTTCCACCTATGTAAGACATATCACCTCATAGTGATGTTAATCAATATGGCTACGTCCAAGTAAGAAAAGGTATTATCACCTCATCGTGAAAGAATATCACCTCATCGTGATATCCACCATCATGACTACCTCCATAGATGGTATGTACAAGTGCTCATCACTCAATGTGATGTGTCACCTCACCGTGACTTTCACCATGGCTCTCCCAGAGGGTGAAACACAAGTACAATAAAGATCATCACATACTCCCTCATGTGATGCTGTCATGAAGTCAAACACATGACATCCATCATGGCTCTCCTATAGGGTGGAAACAAGGACTTTCATGCATTATCAAGGGCTTTCACCTCAAATATCTCTCAATAGAGAAATGCATTAACCGAGGATCATTGATACTAATACTCCTTCTCAGCTAGGGCCTGATTATCCACCATACCAATCTTATCTCAAAAGTACACAAACTTTATTCTGGAGAGGGGCTTGGTGAGAATGTCTACCGTCTGCTCATCAATGTTGATATACCTCAACTATATAGCTTTCCTCAATACCATATCTCTGATATAATGGTATTTGATCTCAACATGTTTAGTTCTATCATGAAACACAGGATTGACAAAAATATTCACAAAACTCTGATTATCACAATGAATGATAGTAGGCTCCATTGATTGTCCAAACAATCTTGCAAGGATCTTTCAAAGCCACACTGATTCATGAGCTGCCACACAAGTTGCAATGTATTGTACCTATGTTGTACTCAATTCCACTGAAGACTGCTTCCTATTGCACTAGGATATCATAGCAGATCCCAAACTGAAGCAACAACCAAAGGTACTCTTCCAATTAGTAACACACCCTACCCAATCAGAATCAGTAAAACTATGCAGCTCCAATTCCACACCTAAAGAATATCTCAATCCATATCCAACTGTTCCACACAAGTATCTCAGGATATTTCTAGTTGCAACAAGATGTATCTATCTTGGTTCACACATGAATTGACTAAGTGCACTCACTGCATAGCACATATGTAGTCTAGTGTTAACTAGATACATTAGTGAACTAATCAAATGCCTATACCTCATGCGATCCACTAGTTCTGAACTAGCTACAACCTCCTTCAGCTTATGTAAGTTGGTTTCCATAGGTGTAGACATAGGTTTGCAATCAATCATACCAAACCTCTTCAAAATGTCAATAGTATACTTCCCTTGACTTAGAATCATCTCATCTAGATTTTTCCAAACTTCTAAGCCAAGAAAGTAATGCATGAGACCAAGATTCTTCATTTCAAACTCAAAAGCTAGCTCCTTCTTACATTTGAGAATGAGGTGTTCTTCTCCAGTGATAATCAAATCATCAACATATAGAACCAAAATCAATGCTTCACCATTTATTACCTTGAAGTAGAGGTTAGAATCTAAATCATTCTTTGAGAAACCCAAACTCAATAGGTAATGATCAATCCTTTCGTACCAAGCACGAGGAGCCTGCTTAAGACCATATAAGGCCTTCTTCAGCTTGAAAACATGAGACTCCTTCCCATGAACCTCAAATCCATCGGGTTGCTCAATGTAATCCTCTTCTTCTATTACACCATTCAGAAAGGTTGTCTTTACATCCATTTGGTGAATCTTCCATCCTCTAGATGCAACAATAGAAATAATGGTCTTGACAGAAGTATAGTGAGCCACTAGAGCAAAGGTTTCTTCATAGTCAACTCCCTCTTTTTGTGAGAACCCTCTAGCAACTAATCTGGCCTTGTACTTCTCAATGCTCCCATCAGCCGCATGCTTGATCTTGAAGAGCCATTTAGAAGACACCACACATTTTCCTTCAGGTCTAGGAACAATGTCCCAAACATCATTCTCAAGTATGGATTAATACTCCTCAGTCATAACATCTTTCCAAACTTATTAACTAGAAGCTTCCTCAACACTAGAAGGCTCTGACTCATTAAGGCTACATAACTGGAGAACTTATTAGGTCTCTTACTTTCTCTGAAGAATCCTCTTGGGGCTACAAAATATTTTGCCTCCTGCATTATTTTCCTGGCCCAAAGAGGTCTCTTCCTTCCAATCACAATATCTATAGGCCCATCAATAGGTTCCAAGGGCTCAGCTGGATCATCATCTTCTTTAGGTTCTAGAACCTCCCTTTGATTCTCAGGAACATGGTCAACTTCCATATCCTGAGGAGGGTCTTCTTCATCGATCTCCATTTGAGTGCCCTTGGATCTTCTTAATGGAACATCCTCCTCAAATGTGACATCTCTAATAGTCTTCTGACTTGGAATGTAGATTTTGTAGGCTTTCGATGTCTCACTATAGCCTACCAAAATTCCCTTCTTTCTAGAAGGTTCCAACTTTTTCCTCTTTTCCTTTGGTATATGAACATACACTAGACACCCAAAGATCCTCAAATGACTTACTTTAGGCTTCACCCTAGAGAATGCTTCTTCAAGAGTTATATTCTCCAAGATTTTGTGAGGACTTCTATTCTGGACATAGACAACAGTCCTGGATGCTTCAGCCCAAAGAGAGATTTGCAAGTCTTGGTCATTAATCATGGCTTTGATTGCTTCAATGATAGATCTGTTCTTTCTCTCTGCAACACCATTCTATTGAGGATTATAAGGAATGTTGAGCTCCCTCTTAATCCTTACTTCAATGCAAAATTTATGAAAGATAACAAAAGTGTACTCTCCTCCGTTATCAGATCTCAAGACCTTGATACTCTTTCCAGAAAATGTTTCCACCTGAGCTTTGAACTCTTTGAATCTCTGTAATATCTCCTCAGATTCTTTAGATTTCAAGAAATAAATCCAAGTCTTTCTAGAGTAGTCATCAATAAAAATAATGTAATACAAGAAAACACTCGAAGAAGAAACAAACATTGGACCACATAAATCAGAATGAATAAGATTTAAAACACATTTGGGTCTACTTTCACTACTATGGAATGGACCTTTTGTATTCTTACCTAGAGCGTAGCATTTGCAAGTTCCTTCATGCTTCTCGTTGAATTTAGGAAGGCCGGTCACCATCTTCTCCATAATAGGTAGCGCTCGAAAGTGAAGGTGAGCCAATCTTCAATGCCAAAGATCACACAAACTTGAGGAATCATGCACTAGAGCCTGAATGGGATGAGTTCATAGCCTGTAGATACACCCATGCCTAAATCCAATCACCCGAGCAGTCTTGATGTTGGAGTTCTTTGCCCATATGAGAAATTTTCCTTCTGAAAAAATAACTTGATAACCCTTCTCTTCCAAAGCTGAGATGGAAACGAGGTTTCTCTTAATTCCTAGAAAAAATAGCACATCATCCAACTGTAAGGAATCACTAGAGTCCAAGTGAAGAGATGAGGTCCCAACTCCTTTAACATAATAGATAGCATCATCTCCAATAATGAATTGTTCACTAGAATCTTTCTCCACCAAATTAGATAGATGCTCCCTAAATCTGGTGATGTGGTGAGAGGCACCACTATCGATCAACCAAGTGTTGGTGTCAATAGATACATTGCTAGACAAGGCTAAATAGAATAGGTATTCACTTGAATCCTTCTACATTGATGCTTCATCGATATTTGCAATGGCGGCCTACTACCTAGGCTTGGTAGGGAATTCTTTTGCAAAGTGACGATACTTGTCACATCAAAAGCATTGGACCTTGGAGAGGCCCCTCTTCTTCTTAAATGCAGGGCCACCATCAACTCCTTTGTCTCTATTTCTCTTGAAGTAGACTTTCTTCCCATCTTTCCCTTTATTTTTTGAGTATTGAGTGGCAAGAACATGAATGTCTTCATTAATGAAGCTTTGCCCAATACCTTGTGCAACCAACCTAGACTCTTCTTGAATACAGTCTGCCCTCAACCGATCAAACTTGGGAAGTTTTGATCTTGCATTGATTCCCTGAATATAAGACTCCCAAGATGAAGGAAGACCATTAAGAGCCAACATGGTCAAATCCTTTCTATCAACAATATACCTAATAGACGAGAGCTGGTATCTCAATTCGGTTATTCTCATGAAGTAGGAAATAATAGATTCTCCCTTCACCATATTCAAATGATGGAGTTGTTGCTTTAGTGCAAGAGCCCGACTGGTGTTGTTTATCTCGTACATCTCCTCTAGGGTTTTGAACATCTCTCTCGTAGTCCTTAACTTGGAGACAATAGGAACAATATGATCCTTCACCGAATCAACTAACATCTTCTTTGCCTTGATATCTTTCTTCTTCCATAGGGCCTGTTGGTGTTTTTTCCAGATAGGATTTGCAATTCTCTAAGAGTTAGCCAACCTCTATAATAACGAACTACAAAGACTAGTGGTCAACTAATGAGATTCAGCCAAAAATTGACATCTCCTACACTTTTGTCTTTGTGAAACCAAGGTGGGTAAACCTAAATGTGTTCATAAGAATGTTTTATGACTGGTAAAAACACTTCTTCATAAAAATTACAATCCCTACACATGCAATGAGATAGTAATTACTCTTGGTATTGGAAAACCAAAGAATAATAATAGGTATCTTAGAGCAACGAGATTGAAGACTTCAATGTAAGATTTACATCTCATAGAGAGAAAGGGTTTAATATTTTGTTGTGTTCAGCTCTTAGACCACCATGTTTAGAATTACAGCCCCGTAGTAATCTTGAAGAGAATAGCCAGTGCCTCATCCATTGGGCATGAGTCATACAAAACGTAATCCAGATATTGTAGAAATATCACCATAATGCTTTATATCATGCAAATTTTAATTTTTAAAACAACACTCCTTAGCAATCCTGAATGTATAATCATAAATCTGTAACTCATTTTCAAGCAATTTCATTAACTCATTGAGCTAAAGCAAGGAAATGAAGAACACATTCAAATATACCATTGAAAGTGAATGAAAATATCATTAATAGGTTCATTCACAACTTATGACACACAATTAGGAGAGCAATTGTTCTAAAATGATTATCCTTTATTGCTTTACTATCTGTAATTACATTAGCATAGCTTGCTTGCTTCATAAAAAACTTGACCAGAAAAGACATTAATTAAAACCTCCAAGAAAACTATAGTAAATGAACAGACTGTACATATATTTAGAACCTCCTAGATCCAAAATTTGACCCTTAACAATGAGTCGTGAAATATCCTTTATAGGACAGGAGAGCATCAAAGCATTAGGCTACATTGTTAATTTCAAAATTGAATTTCATTTAGAATGGAATTCGAATTCAAATTCCTCATCATTGGAGAGCAAAGTGCATGATCTGAGGAATCAAAAAAGTGGTTACACAGTAACCAGTTAGAGAGAAAAACAAAAAGCATGCCAGGCATGCACACGTCCATATCATCAAAAACCAACCACCGGGAAAGAAACACACACCAGCCATAATCAAGTCAACCCATGGCCCCGGTACATGCGACCGCTTCGAGTTCTCGCCTTAGTAAGAAGCAGAAACACCTTTTTCCCTCCAACCACATCAGCACAACACCCAACAACCTAGCACAATGCCACTGCAGTTATTGGTTTGACTGCAAGGACCTCCTCGTTTACACCCATGAGCTCAGTTAAGGCCGCCAGGTAACATCGGTAATCCGAGTATGTTTCAGACCCGTTGCCATCAGAATCCGACAAAATCAAAATAGGGGATGTGCAATGCTCAGGCCTTTTGCCAGCACTTTGAGGAGCAACTTCGGGTGTTCCAGGAGCAGGTTGCTCCTTTTTGAGTAGCGACCTCCTAGTCTTTACTCTGGCACTCCTACGCCCTATAGATTTGTCCATTGAAGAAAAAGGTCATAGAATACAGGAGAATAACCACCACCTACAAACAAAACAACTCAAAAATGCAATAATAACACTGGGTAACTTAGCAAGCATTTATAGAGTGAATTGGTGGGAGGGATATTAATTGCTTGAATTTAATACAAGCATTTGAGCGATTAGTGGCTGATGTAGCCACCATAAGAGTATTCTAGGCTCATGAAGAAATGGTGTACAACCCATCATCGTACTTAACAGGATGGCATCGTTCGCATGTAAGAAAAAATAGGAGAAGATCCTCTAGAAAAACCCACGCCATTAATGAAACAAGTAACAGAGCACAAAAAATAGTCACACGGATGAACAACACCCCTCTTTGAACTTGAACCACTGATGTAGAATAGATCTGGCAAATCAGACAACTCAGATCGAGTCAATGAGTGTTGACAATCCACATCAATGCCTTGGAAAAACCATAGCCAATCATAACCCATGAAAAGAAGAGGTCGCAATCAGAAAGTAGGTCCCACTTAGCCCTGTCGATTCAAGAACCAGGCCACATGTCACCACTTGGCAGGCCTCGTAGTACTTTAGGAATATTTACTCTGATCATGCGAGGTCTACGAGGGACAATTATTATTAACCCCATCATTAAATCCATTCGCAGGTGAAAAGATGACCACTTTTCACTGCTGGTGCCTCGAGAAAAGACCCCGCTCCTCCATACATGCCAGATGGTGGCATCTCGTAGACCCAACACTACTTTAGTGACATCAGCAGGAAAACCTGTGAGGTTTACGAGAAACGGTCTAGATCAAAACCCGTGATCGGACGGTTAGCCAAACTGCATATAGGACATGTAGAATATTTAGGTGGGACCGACCAATACATCCTTCGACGGTATAAATGTTTAAGCCTAGGTGGCAAAAAGAGACCGACAGGATGGGTGAAAGGGGCCGGTAAGAGAATGGAGGAAAGGCTCAACCAGATCACTTAAGTGACCGATTACCTTTGGTAGCAAGTCACCGTTGAAATATAACATGAGGGTTTCAAAATTTGATAATTTATATCATCATGGGTAACCCAAAACCTTAAAAACCTAGCCTCCCTCCTTTGAAATTTTAAAATTCTTAGCAGGGCCTTCTCTTCCTCATCTATAGGCTCAGGGGTGGAGCTCTCCACAAAATCTTCCAATTTGCTTTCCTCCAAGGTGAGCATGATCCTAAATCTCCACGAAGTGAATTTTGACACTCCCTCAAGCCTATCCTCAATCTTAAAACCATTCACCATCTTGACGGAGAGATAGAGGTAAATAAAGATGAGAAATAAAATAAGGGTATCGTTGTATTTAAACACAAATCTGATCGTGATCTTCTTCAAACCCGCTCTGATACCATGTTATATTTATATGATCAGATTAGAGTATGAAAAATTAATTCAAAATTGACACAAGAACACAACCAATACCCTAGGAAACCCTCCAACCTGAGGGAGAAAAACCTAGCCAATATATATCATTTATATTGATGCAAATGAGAGCATAAATTTACTTACAACTTAGGCACAACACAATGCCTTAACATATACAATGAACAACACCTCTCCTATATGCAAAGATATAAATAATATATTTCTCCTAGAATCAATCTGCTGCTACAAGATTCAATCTGCTGCTCAGATCACACTTCTCCTTGATTGCTTCGAATGAACTTGATAATCAAATGAAGGATAACAATCAAGTATATATACACATTATATTAGAAGGATGTGACCCTTCATCAAGAAGTCGGCCTCAAGGAAGAAACACATCTTTGCTAGAAGGGGTGCGATTCTCAATAAAGTAAGCTTCTTTAAATAATAAATAATATTTATTTGTGACTTTTAATATTTAATATTTTAGCCATTAATTTCTCTTCTTCATATAAATCGATTATGTATAAATTTAAATAGCTACAACTACATTTAAATTTATCCCCCAATCAATTCGATTTGGAGTATTCATCACGTAGCTGCATATTATCATTAACAATTTAAAAACATAATATCTTAAGATTGATTTCCAATTTCATAAAAGGATAGAAGATTAAAATTCTAAATATTTATCGAATACCAAATTATTTATATCATATACTCACATTTATTTATAAGATAGGATTATTGAACAAGTGTTACTATGAAGCATTTCTTCATTTCATTTTATCACAGTACGGTGATTTTCAAAAATAATGTATCATCAATTATTAAATCTTTCAAGATTGGATCAATATAATATTTTACAAACATCATGTCATAAGTGTGAAGTACAATATACTAGAAATAATAAAATACCATGTGAAATTTGTTGGAATAACCGCCAGCATCTCCCTTTGGGTTCACAACATGGTTTAACCACCTCCCATGGATCTTAACTGATGCTTGTATTGGACATTGATAGGTCAATCTTTTGGTGCAACGATAAGGCCAACAATTGGTATCAGAGTCGGTCACGGGTTCAAACCCCTCGGGTGACGTTGAGGGGGGGATTGTTGGACTAACCACCAGCATCTCCCTTCAGGTTCACGACATGGTTTAATCCCCTCCCATGGATCTTAACTAATGCTTGTATCGGGCATTGATAGGTAGATCTTTTGGTGCAACAACAAGGCCAACAAAATAAAATATAATGTCTCTGATAAACCACATCTTCGACATCTCAATTACAAGAGGGAGACAATTACCTGAGTGCTTTTCTTCCATCCACAAACTAGTAATCCCTTGCACACCTTACATCTATAAGTGGCCCTACCATTCATGAGGGTAGCATATCCAAGGATACTCTAAGATCACTATGCCATATGAGAACTGGAGTTGTGTACTAAATATAAATAATATGCCATACAAATATAGATACCCTCGATCTAAGTATGACATTTCTAATTGATTTGTAATAGTAGACACTATGAACCAATAATGCAAGCAGCGATTTTGCATTACTTTGGTAAAATATTTTCAAATAATAAATAAACATGTATCACAAATGATAATGTGTGTAATATGTTCACACACCTCTTTCTCAAACTAGTTATCAACAACTAGATTTCACATTCAATTCTCATACATATATGTTTAAATTCAAAACATATTCACACTAAGACAAAATTCATACATCTCCTCTATATAAAATACAATGATAAATAATGTTACTATTTTTTTATAAACTAGTCCTCTCTTTTTAAATATTTACACCACACATATTTGAAAACATGTTTTCATATATATGTATTTATGTAGATCCATATATATACCTCCTGCTATCATGCTTAGTAAATAAAATTCATATAGAAAGATTATAAGTTTACATAAGCTTCTAATAATATATAAACATTTATTTTATCTATACACATATATACATATGCATACATATATTTATATATACATATATATATATATGTATATAAATATATACATATATATATATATATATATGTATATAAATATATACATACATATATGTATATAAATATATACATACATATATAAATATATATTTCATGCTCTTCTCCAAAAAGATAGTAGTACTTAAAAATGGTTCTCATATTAATATACTTATATATATGTATACCATAAATATGAGCTCATATGAGTACTATAATAATTTTTTGTAGCACAAAGCTCTATAAAATTCCAATCCTCGAGCCTATGGCCTCATTCACAATAAAACCAAAAAAAGTATGCACAATCATACAAAAATAGAGAGTTCAATGGTCGATTTTACAACATATAATAAGAGTTGACATATCTTTATTTTGTATTCCTTTTGATCTTTGTAGGCCGAGGTTTACAAAAGTATTCATAATAGAATTCTTTAACCAATCAAATGCATAGAAATGAACATTTGGTCATAAAAAATTCATAGGATCCAAATATTTAATAATAATCTATTTGACCATAATACATATCAATGAAAAATATATAATTGACCTGTTTAGCCACAAGGTAAGCCATTGAATACATCAGTCATAATATTGTAAAGGTTGAAATTTATGTTAGATGTTGAAGTTGTATTGTTGATATGTGGTTGTCATTGATGTCAACACTATTAGCATTGGTGATTCTGAAGGTTATATATGTCAAGGATATTGAGAAAATTGTAATAAATATATTGTAGGCAGCTAGTGAAGCTAAGAAGGTCAGAGTGATGGAAAGTTGTATACGTAGATGATCAGGTGGCACACACTAAAGGGTTTTTTGTTGAGCTTATCTAGTATGTTGTCCAAAATTTTCAGTGGTACGCATCAAGAATTGAGAAAGTTATGAAGATCTATGTTCCTATAGTTATTCATTTACTGTAGCAAGTGTTTCTAGAAGATGAGATTGCAATTCTGGTGAATTTGATTGTTGCGTATGTTTATTAGATGTTTAGTAATGTTTCTAGATCATGCTCTATCAGTTCAGTACATCCGCATTGATCGGCGTGTTCGTGATTGAAGATTTTTCCTTGTGTATTCAATTTTTTCATGTTCTTAGTCGACATGATGGTGATAGCATGTTGCGGATCCTTATGGATTAATACTTTATTGTTTAGTGTGATCGAGGATGTTGATTTAGGTCTTTGTTATGTTGTGACTGACTTGGGTTGGTGCACATTAAGAATTGTTCATGTATTGAGGCCGATAAGTTGTAATTCATTTATTTTGTGGCCGACAAAGTTGTTGATGTAAATCTATGTAGTGGATATATAAGAGCAATTGTATCTTCAATGCAAAGTGTGTGTGCTTTAAGTATGCAGAGTATATGTGTGTGTATGTACGAATAAAGATCAGATCATCCGAATGCAAATCAGAGTGTGAAGAAGGTTGAGCAAAGTGTGTTTGTGCCTAATCGAAATTGTAATCAAGCTTGTGAAGAAGCTAATTTATCAGTTCATGTTCATCAGATGGATTTAATATGATTATCTTATGTAAGGCAGTGATCCTTCCCTTTGAGCAGTGAGCTCTAGGCAGTGTTCTTGAATGCAAGTGCATTTTTTATTCATTCTTCATTATACTTTTAACAAGGTATAATCTTGTGGACTAACATCCACCGTGGTTTTCCACTAACATGGTTTCCAAGTATAAAATCTTGGTGTTCATGTGTCTCTAATGTGTTATTTATTTATGAGTGCATTGTTAATTATCAGATCTAAGATTAAAGGTTGATTAATGTTGAATAAGTTTGATTTTGGTAACAATTAATTCACCCCCCTCTCAATTGTCTATCCTTGTTTTTCCAACAATTGGTATCAGAGCAGGTTCCTTTGAAGAAGTTTAATAGCTTGAGGTGATTTGAGATGGCATCATACAAGAAGGATAGTCCTAGATTCAATGGTACAAACTAATCTCTATGGAAAGTCAGAATGGAGTGTCATTTGATGTGTATTGGTGAGCCTTTCTAGAAGATTACACAGAATTCATATACTATTCCTCAAAATGGTCCCTCCTCTGAAGATGAGATCAAGCAAGCAGAAGTTAATATCAGGGATATAGAAGCATTGTTGAGTGCTTTGATAGATTCAAAGATGAAAAATGTGATAGGATTGAAGACTACACATCAGATTTGGAAAAATTTGGAAACATTGTATGAAGGCGATGCACTAGTGAAAAGTGCTAAGCTACAAAGTATGAAAGGCAAGTGGGAGAACATGAAGATGAGTGAAGATGAAAAAATATTTTCTTTCTCGCAAAAGGTAAATGAATTAGTGATGGAAATTAGATGTGCTGGTGGAACCTTGGATGAAGAAGAGATTGTGGCTAAGATACTTAGATCTATGCCTACCTCTTACAAAACAAAATCTCATGCTATTGACGAGCTCATGACAGTAACAATTGTGACAAGAGACATGCTGATTCAAAAAATAGCTGCCTTTGAGTTGAGTGAATTTGGTAATCTTCACCTAAGATAAAGTTTGCATTCAAAGCTACTGTATCCAGAAAAAAGCCAACAAAGATACAATCAGGGAGAGAGTTCCAAGAAGACATTCAAGTATGAAGAATAAATGAAACTGATTGAAGATGAAGAAAGAGAGCTAGAAGAACTGGAGGCACTGATTATGAAAAGAGAAGCCGAAGGATAAGGTAAGTACAAAGGAAAGCTACCTATTAAATGTTTCTCTTACAGTAAGATAGGTCATTTTGCATCAAGATTTACTGAAAGAGTTTCTAAGCATAAACTTGAGAAGACTAGATTTCAAAAGAAATGTTATTATGTTGAAGAAGGTGTAACTGATGATGAATCTGATAAGGAAACTGGAAATGAAGATGAATGGGTATTCATTTCTATCAAGGAAAATAGTCAAGTGTCCACTAAATCAGCTAGTAGTCAGAATATTGAGAAATATCTTGCAACCAAAATTAATGAGAAAGATGAGTGGGTGATTGACAATGGATGCTCACATCATATGACTGGTGACAAAAGAAAATTTATTAGTCTGAAAAAATATGATGGTGGTGTTGTGATATTTGGAGATAACAATGTTGGTGTGATTTATGGCAGAGACACTATTTCTCTTGGAGGTAAATGCAATACTGATGATGTTCTATACATTGAAGGCTTGAAACACAATTTGTTAAATGTTGGAAAGATGGTTGAAAAAGGTCACAATCTTCAGTTCAAGGATGGTGAGTGCAAGATTTTGGGAAGCTCGGGAACTATGATTGCTTCAGTTTCAAAGACAAGAGGTAATATTTTTCACTTGAATGCTGCTAGTGAAAGTTGTTTGATTGCTCAAGTTGATGTAAGTTGGTTGTGGCATAGAAGGTTGTGTCATGTGAACTTTGATAACATTGTCAAAATAAGCTCCACATAAGCATTCATAGATCTACCTAGGTTACTAAAGCCTACTAACATTATATGCAAGGAATGTCAGATGGTAAAACAAACAAGAATTTCATTTCAGAGCAAACAATATCATTTAAATGGAGTATTGGATTTGGTACATATTGATTTATGTGGTCCATACAAAATCAAAAGTCTACAAAGAGAAAGGTACTTTATGTTGCTTATTGATGATTATTATAGAATGGTTTGGGTTGCCTTCTTAAGAAAAAAACATGAGGCATTAGAGAAATTCAAAAGCTTTAAGGCTATGGCAGAAACTGAGATAGGTTTAAAGATCAAATGTTTGAGATCAAACAGAGGTGGTGAATTCACTTCCCGGGAGTTCAATTCATTTTGTGAAGAGCATGGAATAAAAAGACAGTTATCTGCTCCTCAGACCCCACAACAAAACAAAGTTGTTGAAAGAAAGAACAAAACAATTTTAGATGCTGCCAAAAATATGATGTTGGAAGGAAATGTTCTTTATTCCTACTGGAGAGAAGTTGTAATCACTGTAGTATACACTATCAACTGGGTGAACATAAATGGAAATTCTAGTAAGACTCCTTTTGAGCTATGGTTTGGTTATAAGCCTATTGTTAAGTATTTCAAAATCTTTGGAAGTAGATGTTATATCAAAAGAGATGAAGATATTGGCAAGTTTGAAGCTAGAAGTGATGAAGGAATCTTTCTGGGTTACTCTACTAAGAGAAAAGCCTACCGGTGCTACAATAAAAGATTGAAGAAGATGGTTGAAAGTGAAAATGTCAGAGTTGATGAGGATATTGAAAAATCATCCACGTAATGTGGATATGATTTAAATGACCAATAAGATAATACTGAAAGTGGAAAGGATGCGCAGACACATAATCAAGTTCAAATTGTTCCGGTGAATCAATAAAATCAAGAAGAAAATGATAATGGAAATGCAGAAAGAAAATCATAAGAACTCAAAACTCAAAAATATGTAAAGAGAAGTCATTCTGAAAGTTAGATCATAGGAGACAAGAACAAAGGTGTACAAACCAAAAGAAGAATTGCAAAAGAATATTGTCTGATATCCAAGACTAAACCTAGAAATTTTAGTGAAGCATGCAAAGATGAACATTGGATGGAAATAATGAAGGAAGAACTGATGTAGATAGAAAATAATGAAACATGGATTCTTGTTTCTAGACCTCAAGACAAAAATGTGATTGTAACTAAATGGGTGATTGTAACTAAATGGGTCTTTTGGAATAAGCTAAATGAACAAAGTGAAGTGATCAGGAACAAAGCAAGACTGGTATGTAAAGGATATTCACAAATGGAAGGTATTGATTTTGAAGAAACCTTTGCCTCTGTTGCTAGAATTGAAGCTATAAGGTTATTTCTTGCTTATGCTACATTCAAGAATTACAAAGTCTATCAAATGGATGTGAAGTCAACATTTTTGAATGTTGAACTAGAAGAATAAGTTTATGTTGAGAAACCAGATGGATTTCAATTGATTGATGAAAAGGACATGGTGTGTCAGTTGAAGAAAGCATTATATGGACTCAAACAAGCCCCTAGAGATTGGTATGCTATATTGGATAAATACTTGTTAAAGCTTGGATTCAATAAAGGTGCTGCTGACAACAATCTGTATTTCAAGGTTGATCAGGATAAATAGTTGATCATTGAAGTCTTTGTTGATGACATTATTTTTGAAGGTGATGATGACTTATGCATGAATTTTTCTGACGAAATGAAAAGTGAATTTGAAATGTCAATGATAAGAGAGCTGAAATTATTTTTAGGATTGTAAATTACTCAGTTAGATGATGAAATCTTTATATCTTAGTCCAAGTATGTGAAAGAGTTACTAATTTTTTTTGGCATGGAAGACTCAAAGCTAGTTGGTACACCCATGGTAACCAGATGTAAGATAACACAAAATGATGATTCTCCTAAAGCTAATCAAACAAGATATAGGTCAATGATTGGTTGATTTCTATACTTAACTCAAACAAGACCAAACATTATGAATGTCGTGTGCATGGCTGCTAGATATCAAGAAGATCTAAAATAATCACATGTGACTGCAATAAAGAGAATATTCAGATACTTGAAAAGAACAGTTGACTTTGGGTTATGGTATCCAAAGGATGATGATCTTACTCTAAATTATTTTATAGATGCAGATTGGGCAGGTGATGTTAATGACATGAAAAGTACAAGTGGTGGTGTGTTCTTCTTAGGGAAGAAGCTGGTGTCTTGGCTAAGTAAAAAGTAGAATTCAATTTCCTTATCTACTGCTGAGGCAGAATATATTGTTGCTGCAAATAATTGTACCCAAGTGTTATGGATGAAGCAAATGCTGATAGACATCATAATTGAATATGATGAGCCTATTTCTATATTCTGTGACAACTCAAGTGCCATAAACATTCCTAAGAATCTAGTGCTACATTCTAAGACAAAGCATATATCTATTAAGTATCACTTTTTGAGAGACAAAGTGAGTGAGAAAGAGGTCAGATTGGAGTATGTGCCTAAAAAGGAACAAATTATAGATATTTTCACTAAACCGTTGCCTAAGGATACTTTTGAGTACCTTAGAGGCAAGTTAGGGGTAATTTCCCCTCCTAATCTAAACTAAGATGCAAGTCTTTGCATCAATCTGTGGACTCACAGTCAAATCTTGTTTAGGATTGATATTGTGGTGGCTACTACTCAGGGGGAGTAGTCAAATGATTAATATATGTGGTTCAAAGCATGTGTACCTTTGCCATTGATGTCAAAGGGGGAGAGGAGCAATGTGAAAAATATGGGAGAAGAGTAAAGTGGAAGAAAACAAGAAAAGAGTGCACAATCTAAGGGGGGGATTATTGAAGAAGAGCTAGTTGGGTTGATGGTATTTTTCACATCATGTGTTTCCATCAATGCCAAAGGGGGAGATTGTTAGATGCTGAAGTTGTATTGCTGATATGTGGCTGTCATTGATTTCAACACTATTAGCATTGATGATTTTGAAGGCTGTATATGTCGAGGATATTGAGAAAATTGTAAGAAATATATTGCAGGCAACCAGTGAAGCTGAGAAGGTCAGAGTGATGGAAAGTTGTATTCGTAGATGATCAGGTGGCACACACTAAAGGGTTTTTTTTTGAGCTTATCTAGTATGTTGTCTAAAATTTTTAGTGGCACACATCAATAATTGAGAAAGTTATGAAGATCGATGTTCTTACAGTTATTCAGTAACTGTAGCAAGTGTTTCTGGAAGATGAGATTGCAAGTCTGGTGAATTTGGTTGTGTATATTTCTGATACATTCATTAATGTTTCTAGATTGTGCTCTATCAGTTCAGTACATTTGTATTGATCGACGTGTTCATGATTGAAGATTTTTACTTGTGTGTTCAAGTTTTTCATGTTCTTGGCTGATATGATGGTGATAGCATGCTGTGGATCCTTATGGATTCATAATTTATTGTTTAGCATGCTCGAGGATGTTGATTTAGGTCTTTGCTATGTTGTGACTGACTTAGGTTGGTGTGCATTAAGAATTGTTCATGTATTGAGGCCGACAAGTTGTAATTCATTTATTTTATGGCCGACAAAGTTGTTGATGTAAATTTGTGTAGCGGATATATAAGTGTGATTGTCTCTTCATTTTAATGTGTGTGTGCTCAAAGTATGCTTGGTATATGTGTGTGTATATGCGAATAAAGATCAGATCATTCGAATGCAGAGCAAAGTGTGAAGAAGGTTGAGCGAAGTGTGTTTGTGCCTAACTGGAACTATAATCAGGCTTGTGAAGAAGCTAATTTCCCAGTTCATGTTCATCAAATGGATTTAATTTGATTGTCTTATGTAAGGCAATGAGCCTTCCCGTTGAGTAGTGAGCTCTAGGCAGTGTGCTTGAATGCAAGTGCATTCTCTATTCATTCTTCATTATACTTTTAACAAGGTATAATCTTATGGACTAACATCCACCGTAATTTTTCCCCTAACAGGGTTTCCAAGTATAAAATCTTGGTGTTCATTTGTCTCTGATGTGTTATTGATTTATGCTTGCACTGTTAGTTATCAGATCTGAGATTAAAGGTTGATTAATGTTGAATAAGTTTGATTTTGGTAACAACTGATTCACCCCCACCTGTCAGTTGTCTATCCTTGTTTTGCCAACAATTTATACCTTACATAATCATAAAAATGACAAGGTTGAACACATATACTTAGCATAGGCATAATAAAAGAAAGGCCTTTTTAGATAGTCTACTAATATTCATGGGGAAAAAAGGCTTATGAAATAAAAATATGATAACATCTTAGTTGATTAATAATAACCAAACCAAATGGCTAAAGATAATCTTTCATGAGGGCAACAAAGTCATTTGATGGTGTTTAACCCAAAGTCTTAACATTTTAGTCCATTAACATTTGAATGGCCAAAGGACATCACAAACAACTACATTATAGTCACTTATTAAGAACCAAGCTGGAAGGCTTACAAACAATAACCTCATAGTTGTTTAGAAATGAAAAAGTTGAAGGCCTTTTAAACAAAGAATCATAGTCATTTTTCAATGACCACACAAAAATCTTATGAATACATGGTCATATATTCATGACATAGCTAAAAGCCTTAAAAAAACCAACACTATCATATATAAATAACTAAGTCGCAGAGCTTACAAACAAAAAACAACACTATCATATATTAATCATGTCATAGAAGATACCATTCAATTTGGGTTAAAATCTAAACCAACAAATTAATAGATAAAACTATTCTCCTTATTAAAATGCAATATTAAGGTCAATGGCATATGATTCTCAATAAGATTTTGTTTAGAAACCCATTATACAGATACAATCATTATAAGACTTAGCTTTAATGGTCGAATAAAATGCAACCCAACAAACTTACTAAATTCGTTAAGCTAGTTAAGGGTTACAATCCCTAAACCCGAACATCCAAATTATAAATCAAGAAGAATTAAAAAAATATAAATATTTCTATAAATATTATTGATGAAAATATTTTTCAAATGTAATACTTTTTCATAATAAAATATTATGTCAATAATAGCATTTTACATACTGAAATCCTACATTTCTAAACAGTATTTTCAAAAAGAAAATATTTTCCTTCAATAATTCTCACTATTGATAACCCCCTTTTCTTATCTCTCATCCTCTCCTTTACCTTTCTCAAAACCCTTGTGTATACATCTAAAAGTGGTCACATTAAATCAAGCCTGATAATTAATTAAATATGAATTATTTAATTAATCTTTTAAAATCATCTACATATAAATAAATTTAATTATTTATTTATATCGTTCACTTTCTAGTTCTTCTAATTTAATTAATTAAATTTATTTAATTATTACCATTTTCTATCTTCCTCTTAATTAATTAAATAAATTTTATAATTTATTTATATTAATTATCATAAGATTGAATTTTAAATTCAAATAGAATAATATTCTTCCAAATTCGTTATTTCTAATTCTTCACTCCACATCTAATTAAATATTCTAAATATTTAATTAAACACCTTTTTCACCTCTCACACATTATTTAATTATGGAAACTTCTAAATTCATTGTCATATATAATTAAATAACTTAATTATTTAATTATGGATTTATCCTCAACTACCAACTAACTCCTCATAACTAAAATGGTCAAATGACAACTTTATTTCATTTTTGAATGGAAGAGGTTGTGTAGGAGAAAACATTTCCCATCTTTCTCTCTAGCTTCCATCTTTCTCTCAACTTCCCAATCTCTCACCATTCATCTTGACAGGCTTGATTTCAACTGTCGATCTTTGCCAACTAGGTTTTTGCCTCCAAACTCTATAAATACAGCCTCTTTGTGCTTTGAAAAGGATCTTAGATCTAGAATTCAAGCGAATATAGCTTGAGCATTATAGTTGCATTTATCCAACATTTAGCAATCTTATTTACTAGATTTTTTGAGCATAACATAGCATTTCAGTTTCATATCTTAGCTTAATCATCTCATATCTTTTAGCAATAGAAATGCATGTTGCATAATATCATTCTCTAAGTTGTCATTCTACCAAGCTATTTCTTACACAATATGAGAGCTAGTAGCTTACAATGAATCCTTGGAGATAGAGGACAATGGGACATCTTTGAAGAAACTGTTGTATTTAGAGTTTGTTTGTCTCTAACTTAGATTTATTTGATACACTGTCACATTGGTGTGTTTGTTTAAATTTTTAGTTTAGTCCACATATTCACACACACATTTTTGGCACCCACCGTGGGGCCTTTACCCCATTTAAAAAATTTTATTATAGGTTTTCTGGCAAGTTACGAACTGGACTCGTGGTTTAGCGCATACGAGACCCGTTTTAGCGCATCACTGAAAATTTTTAGCACATATGAGGCCTGTTTCAACGCATTGCCGCTTTGTTTTAGTGCATATATGTATTTTTTTAGCGTATTTATGCTCTATTTTAGTGCATCCTTGTATTTATCTTAACGTATTTATGCTATGTTCTAGTGCATTTATGTGTTCTTTTAGCGCATCCAGGGGACTATAAATTTTAATCTTGATTCTGACACATCCGTAGACAAAGATTAATACTTTTTGCATAGGGTTAAAATGAAGCAATCCTAGGGTAGTCATTCAAATTTAAAATAAACCAATCCTAGGGTAGTCACCAAGCAACATCTTCACTTAGCTTAGAAAAAATTTCATTTGGGATTAAAAATTGAACAAGATTGTTTGTTGTGATTGTCAGGTGATAGGCCTATGCTCTCCCCTTAACTAGGTGATCAAAATGCCAAACTCATCTTTTCATTTCATGTATTTCATGCTTTATTAAAACCCTTAGCAGGCCTGTTGTTGTGGGAAAAAGTACTCATCCAAGAGGAACAACCTAAGTGGGAACCCCTAAAGCCAAGGATTCCAACCCACTATAATCAAACACGAGTTTTTGATGAAAATCCACTCGACAGTAGTGTGCAAGATAACCATCCCCAAAGCCTTTGTTCTAAAGGTTGGGAGGTCTCTTGAGGGAGTATATCATTTTTTGCATTGAACGAAAATACTTTCTACGAACCTTAGTGTAGAAGCTAACCGAGTCAATAACCAAACATTATAATACTCACAGTGCAAGGGGAGAGAATAATCTGCCCCAAGACACTCACCATATAATTTCCAAGGACCGTTTGCTCAAGGGATCAAGAAATCTAACTTTGAGTACATGCTTGGAAAATACAAAAACATGGGTGCCCTCTAGGGGGTGACATGACTGTGTGTGTCGACACAATTCTAAGATGTGGGTTGTGATGATTATGATGACCTTGACAATTAAGAGTGAGTCTACTTGAAGTGTTTGTTTTGTTCAATACCCATGGAAATTTTGAAGAACATACACTTATTATTAGATTTTAGGACTTTAAAAACAATTGTTTTCCTACTGCATTCCAAGTTTTTTAAACATTAATTCAGATAAAGATCATCCAATTCAGAAAACTATCAAAACATGTCTATCTCATTGCATTGACTGGATCTTTTAGCGCATCCCTACTCTATTTTAGCACATCCCTGCTCTGTTTTAGTGCATCTCTACTCTGTTTTAGCGCATTTATGCTCTATTCTAGTGCATTGATGATCTGTTTCAGTGCATCCATCCAACAGTCTAACACATTGATCCGATCTTTTAGTGCATTCACTAAAAATTTTAGTGCATCCATTGAACAAAGTAGCACATCTGTTTTATGAATCAAAATAGTTTTCTGACACAATTTTCCACCAAGTCTAGTCTTTTCTATGCTCAGGGTTTGGAAATCTGTAACCTTTGTTAAGAAATCCCTTGAGAAAAGGATCAAGAAGCCAAAAAGGTCCCTTAGTTACAAGAAGCTTTTGAAAATGAGACACTTTTTATACCAAAGTTGAAAAGTTTTGCTTGAGCATCAAACTTTTATTCATTGACATCACGACTTTTCTAGGGGATTTAGTGATGATTTTTCTTTAGAGCCATTATCTTCACAAGCTTTCTTTCAACGAAGATCTCTTTCATAGAGGCATAATCATAGTCAGCCCATTCATCCCTCTTTCATCCCGCAACCTGCAATTCAGTATTCCAATCGTCCTGATCAAGTGTTGCAATAGAGAACTTGGAAACATTAGGCTTTTGAAAATTCCTTATTTTCTCAAACTAAGATCAAAACATTGCAAAGTGCATCATCACATCCATTTCTGATTTCTAGTTTAATTCCCATAACAAGATCATCATCCTTCCAACCAAGGAATCATGAACTAAAAATTAGAAATTTCTTTAGTCATATCAATAGAATCCATCATTCTATTTTGACTAGGACATCCAACAAATTTGCACTCTCCCATTTGTGATCAAAGTTAGTAAACATCTGGTACAAGTATATGCTTGTTCTTACGAGATCCCGAAAGCACCAAGAAGAGGACGAAAGGGAAAATCCATTTAGCAACATCGATGATAGAGAGAATCCTTTTCATAGGTTTCGTGTTGGGAATAATTGAAATGATAATGAAATAATTGAGGAGTTACTTCAAGAAGCTAAATAGGATCTGAAATTTCATACTCTCTTGGACTAAATTCTAGAGCGAAACAAAGAAAGACACTTTCTTTTGTTAGCAAATCAAGGAGCTAATGTACCCTTTGATTTTGATACTGAGAAAATTAGAGAAGATCTTGAAAGATTTGAAACCCCCTTAAATGATTTTAGTGCTCTTACTCAACAAATAAGAGCACTACAAGGACAAATTAAAGAAATACAAGGGGGAACAGCCAAGAAATATGTTTTATAAGATATTTGTTTGTATCTCTTCGACAGGATACTCAACATCATTCATTTTCCAAAGCATTATGAAATCCCAAAATTTGACAGATATAATGGGAAAAAGGATCCTATTGATCATGTGAGAGAGTTTCAAAATATGAGCCCAGAGTTTTCTCATGAAGATACATACCTGATGCGATTATTTCCACGAAGCTTAGGTGGACAATCCATGTAGTGGCTTTCCAAAATCACTCCCCCCATCAAAACGTTTGAGGAGTTAATCAATAAATTCAGATCTCAATACTCCTACAATATACAACATCAAATAACCATGCTTGATTTGTGCAAAGTAAAGCAAAAGATTGGGGAACCCTTCATCACATTCTTGCAAAGATGGAGAAGGTTATTTGTAAGATATTCCCATCCTGTTCCTGAAAAGGAAAAGATGGAAATATTTATTGATAGTCTAAATCAAGAAATAGTTATAGGCTCAATCTTCATTGTCCTCAATAATTTGAGAAATTGATTGAAAACACAATCACCATCGAAGGAGCCTTGGTCAAGAGAGGAGTCCTAAAGCTTGACAAAGATGGTCCAAATTCGTATAATCACAACAACAACAACAACAATAAATCATGATTCTAAACTAGAAATAAGAATGTTGTAAATGATGGGGTGGTAGATGCCAACAACGTGAAATCAAATCCAACCATTCTCAATGCATCAGGTATTCAACACAACAACAACAATCCTAGAAATTCCACTAAGGAAATAACAATTCCAATAAGGGAAACAATGCTAATCAAGGAAATATGGCCAATAATCATGGTAATAATCTCGATAGAAATCAAAATTCAAATCTGCCTAGATCACATTTTTTCTCAAATCGATGGAGTTTTACTCCCTCGAGCCAATCTCTTGAATTGATTCTCAAAGAGCTTTTGAATCAAAACTCCATCACGTTTCCACCACACAGAGATTATGAGCGGCGAGTCAAACCACCATCATGGAATGACTCGTATTATTGAGATTATCATAGATGTAAAGGTCATAGGACAAATAATTGCCAAGGTTTGAAAATTTTGGTCCAGGATTTGATCGACAATTGCACCATAACTATTGAGGGACATAATGCCAATGAAGATCATTAGGCATTCAAGTAACCTCTCTCGAACTATCAAAAAGGCGAATCTTCAGGTGACAAAGGCAAAAATGTAAATCATGTCTATGACACCCCCATCAATCATATCTATTTTGATGACCAACAAGTCAACGTCATCAAATTCAAAGGAAAGCAAGATTATCAAGAAGTTAGTACAACAAGGGGATAGGCTAAAATTGTTGTAAAAGGAAGTTCATCCAAATTGATTGTCCCCCCTCCAAGACAACACAATTTAGTTGATCAATTGCAAAACATATCGGCTAAAATTTCTATCTTGGAGCATCTTAAAATATCGTCGGCACATAAGAACATTCTGGAGAAGGCTCTTGAGGACACAACTATATCTCTTGATTTGGCTATCAATAGATTTCAAGCCATGGTGGGACACTTGTCCTCACCCACATGCCTATCCTTTTCTGAGAAATATGATGCCTCCATGAATCATCCCCATAGTTCATCACTTTATCTAGAGTTCATGGTTCATAAAACCTGAATTAGATGTGTCTTAATAGATGGGGGAGCCGGTCTAAATATTTGTACTTTAAAATTGGTTCTTTCCTTAGGGTATTCTAAAGAATCTATTGATCCGAGGAGAAAAATAACAATCAAAGCATATGATGATGAGGAACAATCTTCTAAGGGCCTCATCATGCTACCTATTAGAGTGGGACCTTTTGTAAAAAATATTTTTTGTCAGGTTTTGGAACGAGACTTATCTTATAACATACTTTTGGGTTCCCCATGGATCCATGAGATGCAAGCAGTTTCGTCGACTTATCATCAATGTCTAAAATTTCCATATGAAGAACAAGAAATAATAATACCAATGAATCATAATAGTAGTCAGATTTTTTCTAACCTTAGAGCAACTCAGTACACCTTTTATCCGCATAACAGAGAAACTCTTGCTATTTTTTCTTCTATACACAGTGATCAAACAAGGGAATTGATAAAGAGTTTCGACACAAAGCTACAATTGAAGGATAATGGGGTGGGAGAGTATTCACTATGTCTCTCTTACCTACTTATCTCTCCAAGGTCACATGGTCAACCTACAATGTCTTCACAACAAGTTGCAACAACTTCCACGTCTAGAGCCCAAACTTCAGTCCCCATCACCATGTTTAATGGGAAATTCATCAATTCTAACACTCAATAAACTGAAGAAGATAGAGCTATTCTCAATTGGCTTTATAAAGATGAGGATGAATCTATCTAGCATGTCAAATTACCTACTGAGAAATATGGGAAGGGCTATACAATAATGCAATGAATGGGTTATGAAGGAACTAGCCCCATAGGCAAAAGAAAAGAAGGAATTGTTGAACCCATTCAACCAAAAACAACGCATCCAAAAGATAAGATCGGACTTGGGTATGAGGAAGATGCAAAAGAAACATTCCAAAAGAAATCCAATGAAGAGATAGCTGAAGAAATTATGAGATTGTAGGACAATTTTGACAACGATTCAAATGAGTATGAATGGGATACCATTTATAATGATGAATTTTGGAGAGACAAACAGGTGGATGTTATACAAAAATATACACCCATGCTCACACAAGGGGAAAGTTCAAGGCCTCCACTTGACTACGTACTTCAAAGTGACCATGACTCGAGTGATGATGATTTGATTCAAAGTCAGATGGATAATCAACATGAGTATACCATCATATATCTTCCCCATAGCGAGAATGATAACCATGTCATGACCTTAACAACTAGTGACCTTACCCAAACAAATGATCCCTTACCCTTGGTCCATCCCGAGCTTATTGATTGGGAACAAACTGAACCAATTGATATCCCAATCTTCCCAAATGATGAAACCATTGTAAATTTTCCTTGTTCATCCAACCCATAAATAGGTTCCACAAGTGAGTCGCATGATCAAAATCTCAATTAGGAGAGTGCCAAGTTTCTCAATTGCAAAATTAACAATATAAAAGATAGATCTAATGGTGAAAACTGAAAAAAGGCAGTATTAGATCATGAAAAAGGAAAAATAAAAAGCGTATATGACGGTGAAAACCTTTCAAAGGCACTGAAAGATGAGAAACTTGACACTCTCCCTAAGCACTATCAGGAGAGATCTTTTATTTTGATAGAACCAACAAAAGCAATCAATATAGGCACTATAGAACAACCGAAGATCCTGCAACTTGCTGCATCATTGACAAAGGAAGATGTCTCAAAATTCACAAAATTCCTGAAGGATAATCAAATCAATTTTGCATGGTCATATTTAGATATGCTTGGATTGGATCCAAATCTTATCATGCACCATTTTTCCATCATGCCAAGGGAAAAACCTGTGAAACAAGAGCTTAGAAAGATGCACCCACATGTTGCATTGCTAGTCGAAGAGGAAGTAAAGAAGTTGTTGGATGTAGGATTCATTCGGTCTATAGACTATGCAGAATGGATCTCCAAAATTGTACCTATGTCAAAACTAGATGGATGAATCAAAATCTATATGGATTTTAGAGATCTAAATAAAGCGTGTCCAAAAGATGATTTTCCTCTACCCAACATTAACACAATTATGGATTTGACAGCTGGGCATGCCATGTATTCACTGATGGATGGATTTTTTGGGTATAATAAGATAAAGATCGCACCTAAAGATTAAGATAAGACCACATTCACATGTCCCTAGGGTAAATATTATTGGAATGTAATGTCATTCAGACTGAAAAATGCAGGAGTGACATATCAACAAGCAATGACTACAATTTTTCATGACATGATGCACACATTCATGGAGGATTATGAAGATGATCTCTTAGAAAAATAAAACACAAGGGAGGGACATCTAGATATCTTACCTAATATTTTTGTCAGAATGGAAAAATTTAAAGCTAGACTCAATCCCAAGAAATGTGTCTTTGGGGTAAAATCGGGAAAGCTCTTAGGCTATATTGTGTTAGAAAAAGGAATAGAAGTAAATACAACGAAGGTCCAAGCCATCCTAGAGATTCCGCCACCAAGGAACATCAATCAACTGTGGTCATTACAATGAGGATTGCAATCCATCAAGAGGTTCATCACACAACTAGCAGACAAGAGTTTTCCTTTCACACATCTCTTGCATAAAAATGTACCGTTCAAATGGGAAGACAAGTGTGAAGCAACTTTCGATCAAATCAAGCATTATCTAATGAGCCCACCAATATTGATTCCACCAGTACAAGGAAAACCACTCATATTGTACATTTCTACCATAGAAGTATCCCTGGGGGCATTATTGGTACAAGAAGACAGAACGGGAAAAGAGCGAGCAATCTATTACATCAACAAGACATTGACAAGCCATGAGCTCAACTGCACTTCCATTGAAAAGGCTTGTTTGGCAGTAGTGTTCGCTTCCCAAAAGTTGCAGCACTATATGTTAGCTCATATAGTCAAACTTGTAGCTAAAATTGATCCCTTAAAGTATCTTTTAAGGAAAGCAACCTTAACTGGCAGGTTGGCTAAATGGGTAATGATCCTAAGTGAGTTCGACATTCGCTATGTGGATCAAAAGACAATCAAAGGGCAGGTCATAGCGGATCAGTTGGTAGAGGCACCTCTACAAATAGACCATCCAATGCACATCGAATTTCCTGATGCAGATGTGTTCACAACAATGACCAAGAAATCATGGAAACTTTATTTTGATGGGTCTTATACACAACATGGCTTGAGAGTAGGAATTCTTTTTGTCACAACTCAGGGACATACCATTCCAAAGTCTTATCGGTTGATGTTTCCTTGCACAAATAACATAGCCGAGTATGAAGCACTGCTCATTGGAATGAGAATAACATTGGACTAGAAAATCATAGAGCTACAAGTTTTTGGTGATTCACAACTAGTCATTAATCAAATAAATGATGACTATCAGACTAAAGATGACAAGTTAATGCCTTACAAAAATATGGTTGATGATTTCAAGAAGTATTTTGTTGAGATTAAGTTCATGCAAATACCGTAGATCAACAAGAAAGCTATAGATGCCATGGCTACAATTGTGTCACTACTGCAATTATCAGAGAACCAAGCTCGATATGAATTCCTGGTGGAACAACTATTTTCCCCTGCCTATGACAATCCTAAAACCCAAATCATTTGTCACCTGATTGGTTTTGATTCCCCCTTATACAAAAAAATCCATGCCTATCTAAAAGATACCATCTTACCCCCAGATTTATCCTGGAATAAAAAAAGAGGTTCATGGTGGTATTTGCAGGAATCATTCAAGTGGACTAACCTTGGCTAAGAAAATTGTTAGAATGGGTTATTATTGGCCAGCCATGGAAAAGGAATCCTTCACCTTTGTGAAGAAATGCCTGAAATTTCAGATTCATGGAAATCTCATCCATGCTCCTACTCAAGAATTGCAACCCTTCACTACCACATGGCCTTTCGCTCAGTGGGGATTAGATCTGGTTGGAAAAATTCACCCATCTTCACCAAATGGACAGAAAATCATAATCATGACCACCGATTATTTTACCAAGTGGATTGAAGCTATTCCATTAACAACAGTGACCGAAAAAAAAAATTCATCTTTCATTCTGAATTATATCATATATTGGTATGGCATTCCTAGCTCCATTATCACTGATAATAGAAGACCTTTTAAGAATCAAGATGTTGACAAACTTTGTGAAATATTTCATATCCAACACAAGTTCTCTACACCTTATTATCCATAGGGAAATGGCCAAGCAGAAGCTTCAAACAAGACAATTATGAAGATCCTGAAAAAGATGGTGAATGATGTCGGCTGTGATTCGTGTTGGTGTTCCAAATCAACAGAATCAAAGAATCCTAAAGACTAGCCACTTTCTTATGCTCAGACTTAATGATGGATTTGGTCAACTGACAGGAAATGGGACTAGAACACATTTCCCCTACACTTCAGGCTCTGTAGGACCCAGGGTGGTAACCCTTTAGCAACATCTAACAATCTAGACACACAATTAACAATATATTGCTTAACAAATAATGCTCTCATAGAAATATGCTGGGAAACCTAAAATATCACTCAAAATTGGCTAACACCTTGAGTGAATTTCATTAACTAGCATAGAGAACAAAGCAAACACATAACCCAAAATACATAAATAAAATGGTTTTTGATTTAATAACTTGGGACCAAACTGAAAACAGCAGAAGCATAAAAGCTTGACCAGTGCCAATAAGAGGGTTATGGAGTCACATAACCAGCCTCTCATCCTACAATGTTGAACATGTTTTGAAGATCTTTTGCAATTGTTATCACATTATGATAACAAGACCACTAAAGCTTTATCTAGTAATTATTCTTACAAATCCACCTGAAACACAACACTCTTGTCACATTTGTTGAAGCAATTACACTATCCCCTAAATAGTAGACAATAATAAGTTTAGCTGACATTTATTATTAAAGCAATTACACCATTCATAGAACAAAAGACAACAACTATTGCAACAAATATGCATGAAAAACCCTAGATAATCTTTGATTATTGAATTCAAAACAACATTACATTTCAGCCATGGAGACAATTATCAGATAAAATATAGACATGAAAGCATAATTCAAAAAACACACTTTTAGATTAGTGACTGAGTTAAAATTTGTCCTAGCTTTACAATTCTACCTAGAGTTTCTACCTGACTTGTAGAGCTTTTAGAAAATTGGAACCCTTACAATGAGAGAAGAATGAGAATAAAAGGAAAACAAAAGCAACCCTAAAGTTAATCCATTGATGACACATTTCAACATCCCTTTCCAATCTGGAAAAACTCCTCCTTTTGCAGCAAAAATTTTTGCCTCCAATTTTCCCTTTGCTTATCTGCAACAAAAAACTTACTCCATCGTGAAGACCAGCACCATTTTACTCAGTATGTAAAAATGCCTCTGCTTGTCCGTGAAAATTTCATATTTTTGCTCTTTGTTGTGGTTGCATTTTATATTTTCCTCCAAATATTAATGTCTTATAACTTTAATATTTGGGCTTTCACTTCATTTTTATTGCACGTGTCTTTACTTGGTTGCACTTTGCACCTTCAAATAGTAGCCTTATAGACACTGAATATCTCATAAAATTCCCCCACTGTGCTTTCACCTTTCATTTTATTGCCCAGCAAAGAAAACACATTTAAATTTAATAAAAGAGGCCCCCTAACTTTGCTTTCCACTGTGGCCCACAATATTTAAATGTTTATTTAAAATATTTGTCATTTGACATCATTTAAACTTTTCACGTGAAAATATTTTCGGGTAAGTAAAACTTACCCATGCTCCATTATTCACTTTACCGGGCAAATATTAAAAACTTTCTACCTTCAAATGACCCTAATCTCACACACCTCGCAATAAATAATAGAGTTGCATTTTAAACATGCGAGATAGCGGGGAAGGCTGAAGGTCCACTTAATATTTGCACCGAACAAATAATTAAACTATACCATGCATTATTTTTTGTCGGGGACCTACCACACATTTTCCCTGCACAACCTCGTGCACCTAGCAACCTTTCGACTCACGTCATCCTTACTCCCGTGAGGTGTGCGAGATTTTCCCCAATTCCTTTGTGCATTTCTATGCAACTCATTGACAATGGCGGCCAGACTAGGTGTAAGCTTGATAAAAAATCAGACTCCATTGAATCATTTGGATGTGTTCTACTGCAAATACAAACTGCTAAAAATGGTGATATCACAGAGTCGTTTTTGACAATGCAAGGGTGTTTTAATGGCTGTAGGCACCCGTAAATCATCCCAAACATGCTTAAAATCTCTACCCAAGCATTAGGAATGGTTAGGGGATGAATTTAAAGCATGAAACAATAAATTTGAACTCAAATGGACCCCAAAAAAATGCCTAATAACTCAAAAACGTGAAAATTGTTCATCCTGCACAATACTTGTTGAATCTACCCACTCAAAAGAACCTTGATGGAGAAGAAAACACCTCAATCTTCATTACAATGGAAATTGTAGATCACCCTCATCCTCCCAACATTCTCCTCGCACACCTCGCAAGCTTCTCCAAAAGCTTATTTTAATTTGAGGCTTGCCGAAAGCATTGCCGTGCACATGAAAATTAATTTTATAAAGTTGAACTTTATAAAACATATAATATATTTAACTTGCTCTAAAATGACTTTATTCTCGTGCATTTTTCCTTTTATAATATTTAAAATATGCAAGATATTTTAAATATGTGCAATTTGGACATTAAGAAATAATGAAAAATTTAATTTCGACTGTGGTCCAAATAGGGAAAATTTATTGTGGGCAAACCAAGACACCTAAAGCCAAGGTTTTTTGCGTGTGGCCATAATCAATTATTTAGAGGAAAACCATTTCCTTATATTTTTCTCAGCCATTAAAATTCAGGTACCTCCTTTGTAAATTGGCCCCGGGGACACGTTTGCCACAACAGAAGTATATTAAAATAATGTACCAAATGACCTCCGTTTTTTATGAAAATGGAGTTGTAGACATTTCAAACCAAAATAGGAAATGGGTTTTCCTTAGATTTTCAAATTTTGACACTTCCCTAGACACAATTTTTGCCCTTGTCACGATCAAAAAACAATTAATTAACCCATCCAAACTCATCTTGAAACTGAGCATAAATGCACATGCTTGATCCAAAAATGAAATACAAAAGACGGTTCGAAAAAGAAGATTCTGAGATGCAATATATTAAATGCAAAAGTTGTGCAGTTAAAATTTTCTGTAATTGCAACTGTTCAAAACAAATTAAAACTCATCAAATCACCAATTTGAAAAATTAGCAAATCAACTCCTAGGAGGTTGCCACTAGACACAGTAGATCATTCTGGTACACTGAATACATGTGAAAAATGGCTTAGCTTGAATCATCGTTCATAAAAAGATATTGAAGGTCAAAGTTGACCACCCTGAAAGATTTCTGAAAAATGCAAGTGCAAAACTGAATTAGTTGCATTTGGTTTTGATCTATTAAAAATAGCAAATCAACTCATAAAAATCTTAAACCTGACATACGAGATCATCTTGGTATGGAGAATGCAGAGCAACAATCATTTTGACTTGGCAGTCATTCGATTGCAAAATGCAAGCTCAAATGGGAGGCAACTTTGTAAAACTGATGGTTTGCAAATAGCAGAAAAGTGTCAAAACCCTCCAACTTCACTTTTCAAAACCCTGTCAAAAATTATCGTGGGAAGCTGAAAATTGACATGCCTTCTCACATAAGACACATGAATGATCTTGCAAATGGGTTTTGTACGAAAATCAACATGCTCAAAATATGACCCTTCAAAGTGGGTCACTTAGGCAGATTTGTCAGGGGTACCTCTGAAAGTGCAGAGGCAAAATTCTCAATATGGGCACTTCAAATTTGCAAAATTTGAGAGTGCCATTAGTGGCTCCGACTGAGGATGTATGTCCCCTGTGGGTATAGAAAGAATCTAGATCTCTAGGGAGTAGACCAAATATTGAGTCCATCAAGTGCTCTAAAATTGCTCATTTATTTATTCTTCTTTTTCAACTTCATCTGGTGACCCCAGACCACCAAATGGAAAATGGGAATCGACATTTACCTCTGTCAAACACCAATTTGTTAAAAAAGTTGATTTCCCTCAACTTATGCTTGTCTTTGTCATACCACAATAACATAGGTGACTGCACTCCTGCAAACACAAGTATTAGGCTACCTTTGTGCAAGTGGAAACTTGCTCTCTGTTTGGTATTGTTATCACATGGCAACCAGATCACATAGGCCACTTCACTACCACTCTCTTCATCATCTGATTTTGTATCAAGTGGCAATATTTGGGGATAGTGATTGAGACCACATTCACTAACCCCCTCATAATGATCAAGTTTAGAGGAGATATTATGGCTGAAAAACAACATGCACTCTTCTTGTGTGTTGAGCAAAGATTGCTCAAACATTTGTAACTCCTTAAATTGAACTACATCACAAGTTGGTTTGTCATCATCCAAACACCACAACCCATAATCGTGTGTTTCAAGATTCTGAAAATTAGATTTATCAACACACAAAGTATTTTCATCTTCATTTGAATCATGACATTCAACAAAAATGTCAACATCCATAACATAAGCAGTGTTCTCTATCTCAGGCTCACACATGATGTCAATTCCATTTTGTAAACCACTATGCAAGTCCATATGGAATGTTTCAGCTACATATTCAGATAATTCAAAACTTAAGCCTGAGCTAAAAGTTTCACATTGCCTCTTCATAACATGTTCAATGTCTAATTTATTTTGAATGCCACCACTTTCAAGATTGAAAGGGTCAACAAAAAGACCTTCATGTGCAATAGTAACTTCAGCTGATAGGCATATTGACCTATGTGCAAGGGACTCATTGTTATCTGACAATTGTTCACCAACAACAAAGCTAAAACCTCCATTCCCTTGCACACTAATGCATTCTTCATTCAAAACAAACATGTCCATTTGCAAACCATGAAAATGAGAGAGATAATCAAAGAAAGATCCATATTCAATCTCATACCGACTGACTTCACATCCATTATCATTTGCATCATATGGCTGCACTACACATTGATGAAAATATTTTGCAATGTCAAAACAAACTAAAAACCCATCAAATTGTTTCACATTATCTATGGGTGATAATGTTGATCCTAGATCCATCTGATTGTCACAATACACAACTTGATCCTTCATAAATGAATTCCTTCCTTAATCAATGTGTACATTATCATCTTTTTCATAAATAACTGATATTCCCATCTCCGCTTCATATAAACAATCATGAGCCACAAAAACATAAACACATTCATCAACATCTTCATCACTTCCAGTAGTACTATGTTCATGATCAACAAATTGAGCACACATATGTTTGTGTTCAAAGTCTTCATCATTGACAGATTCAACATGCTCCATTGATGTCAAACCTGAATTACATTCCAAGTTTGCATCAAATGCAATTGGATCATTCACTTGTGGACAAGTGATTTCATGAGCTTTCATGTCATTGCAATCTTCATGTGAAGAAAGAACCTCTAGATCATCCTCATGGGAGGATTCATAATCAACAACAAAGCAATTAGCTTGGTTATCACTAAAATCCTCATCACAAGAAGACTCTTCACTACATAAACCATGCTCAAATCTCTCAGAGTGAGTGCTTGAACCTTCATCTTCAATGTCCTGATCATTGATTTGTGATGAGAGGTCATCAAAAATTGCATTATTTTCACTAACCAAAACTTGGCATGGAATGATGTTTTGCATCTCTTCTATTTCTTCATCACCAAGGATATTGCAAAAAAAATTTGCATGCATATCTATTTTCTCATCATACCATGTATCTTCATCTTCATTACTACTGCAAGGATTTGCACATGTGTTGATTGTAAGCTGATTACAATTAATGTCCTCATCCATACAATATGGATCTTCATTTTCTAACACACACTTTTCATCTTTGTGTCATATTCTGATTTTTCTCAATAAGACAGCTGCTATCTTCATTTTGAGACACCACATTTTATGCATAAGTAAGTCGGGATCCCTTAATAACCTTTGTCCAGTCAAGTACTTGATCCAAACTATGAGGCTTCAACCCCTTCGATAAGACACTCAGCCCAGAATCATAGATTTTACAAAATAAATCAACACACATTGAGTCCTCAGGTCTGAAAATTATGGGGACTTTCAACAAGGCATCCAAAAACCTTGAGAATAGATCATGTGTTGATTCTCCATTGTGTCTCTTCATTTTAGACAAGCTTTGAACAATAGATGTTTGATCAACATTGTTCACATTTTGACAAAATTTAACATGGAGTTCATTAGGATCTGTTGATTATGATGAAGAAATTAGAGCAGCAACATTACCATCTTGGCAATCACTTCTATTATCTGGTCTATGAGTTCTATTTGCATGAGATGTGTTAGGATAGCCAACACTTACAACCCTATGTCCCTTCATCATTGAATACCTCAAATTGTTCTCAACATCTATAGCAATTTGATATATTTGATATAGGGTTGTAGGTTCTTTATCTCTTAATAAATAACTCATTTTCTTGTCAAATTCTCCTAAATACACGACCAAACATTCAACATCATTTTGTCTTATGTCTTTAGGAATCTCTCTTATGATCTTTGAAAACCTAAGATTAAAATATGGGACTAACTCATCTTTTCCTTTCTCCATGTTCATGAACTTTTTCCTTATCAAAATAGGGTCAATCCTCTCTCCAAATTGCTCCATGAACACTGCCCTAAACTCTTCCCATGAATGAATGGAGGAAGCTGGTAAATAAGAGAATCAATCCCTTGCATTTCCTCTTAGAGACTGAACAAATAGTCTCATGATCACATCTTCGTGGTCAATCTCATAATCATCCATCAAATGACTGAATTCTTGGAGATGCTTATTTGCTGATTCAGACTTATCACCAATAAATCTTGGTAACTTATTTCTAACTTTAGCTGGAATGTCATTTGGGTAACCACTAATGCCACTGAAATTGATAGCTCTATTGTACCTGCCAGTGCTGAAACTTCTTTGACAATCTGGCTAGGACTGATCACAAACCATGGTTGCACCCGAAACCATACTAGGATGCATTTATTGAAGCATTTTGACATGCCTCTTTCAAATTTCAGATATCAACCCTACAACTGATCATTCATTGCCTTATTTCTATCTTTCATCATGATCTTAGAATATTACAATGCATAATTCAAATGCATCTAAGCCTAAGATCTATTTAGTGGGAAAATTAACAACTAGCATACTTCTCTAACATAATACATGGGCTGCAAATTACAATTCAGAAGTATGTGAACTCAATTCTTCTACCATTTCCCTTTGTTAGTGCTAATCACTCAATAGGGAACCAAAGTTTTTGTAGGACTTCAAATATGTTTCCACACAAATTACTTGAAAACCCAAAGTGAAGAATACTTGGAAATGTTGTAGCTGCTGCAAATTGTCTTCCTGACTAGAAATAGTGTAGATCTAAAACTTTCTTCAAATCTTCAACAGGTTCTTCTTACAGAGTTGCCACCTCTCTTCAAAGAGGACTGAACTTCAAGCAGTATGAAGTTCTTTCACAAATAAATATTCTTCTGAGTTTCCTTCCACCAACAGAGCACCACAGATCATGGAATCTTTAGGTTCACTACAATAAATCTTCCTCCAGATTTGAAATCCTTCAATATTTGAACCAAAGTCAGAATGGAAAATGGTATGACTCTATGCAGTGACTCTTAAGGCTAGATTCTGCAATCAAAATTTTCACAAATTCTCCCCAGCAGAGTCACCATTTTGTTGGTGCTCCAAATCAACAAAATCAAAGAATCCTAAAGACTAGCCACTTTCTTATGCTTAGACTTAATGATGGATTTGGCCAACTGACAGGAAATGGGACTAGAACACATTTCCCCTACACTTCAGGCTCTATAGGACCTAGGGGGGTAACCCTTTAGCAACATCTAACAATCTAGACACACAATTAACATGATATTGCTTAATAAATAATTCTCTCACAAAAATATGTTGAGAAACCTAAAATATCACTCAAAATTGGCTAACACCTTGAGTGAATTTCATTAACTAGCATGGAGAACAAAGCAAACACATAACCCATAATACAAAAATAAAATGGTTTTTGATTTAATAACTTGGGACCAAACTGAAAACAACAGAAACATAAAAGATTGACCAGTGCAATAAGAGGGCTATGGAGTCACATAACCAGCCTCTCATCCTACAATCTTGAACATGTTCTGAAGATACAAAGACCACTAGAGCTTTATCTAGTAATCATTATTACAAATCCACCTGAAACACTACACTCCTATCACATTTGTTGAAGCAATTACACTATCCCTTGAATAATAGGCAATAATAAGTTCAACTGACACTTATTAAAAAAATTACACCATTCATAGAACAAAAGACAACAACTATTGCAACTCAAATGCAAAAAATGTGCATGAAAAAACTTAGATAATCTTTGATTATTGAATTCAAAACAACATTACATTTCAGTCATGGAGACAATTATTAGGTAAAATATAGACATGAAAGCATAATTCAGAATACACACTTTCAGATTAGTGACTCAGTTACAATTCATCTTAGCTTTACAATTCTACCCAGAGCTTATGCTTGACTTGCAGAGCTTTCAGAAAATTGGAACCCTTACAATGAGAGAAGAATGAGAATAAAAGGAAAACATAAGCAACCCTAAAGTTAATCCATTGATGACACATGTCAACATCCTTCTTCAATCTGGAAAAGCTCCTCCCTTTGCAACAAAAAATTTTGCCTCCAATTTTCTCTTTGTTTATCTACAATAGAAAATTTACTCCATCGTGAAGACCAACACCATTTTACCCAGCTATGTAAAAATGTCTCTGCTTGTCCGTGAAAATTTCACATTTATGCTCTTTGTTGTGGCTGCACTTTATATTTTCCTCCAAATATTAATGTCTTATAACTTTAATATTTGGGCTTTCACTTCATTTTTATTGTGTGTGCCTTTACTTGGTTGCACTTTGCACCTTCAAATAGTAGCCTTATACACACTGAATATCTCATAAAATTCTCCCCATGTGCTTTCACCTTTCATTCTATTGCCCAACAAAGACAACACGTTTAAATTTAATAAAAGAGGCCCCCTAACTTTGCTTTCCACCGTGGCCCACAATATTTAAATGTTTATTTAAAAGATTTGCACTTTGACATCATTTAAACTTTTCACGTGAAAATATTTTCGGGTAAGTAAAACTTACCCATGCTCCGTTATTCACTTTATTGAGCAAATATTAAAAAAAAATTACCCACTGTTTAAAAACCAAATTTAAACAGGCCCATTTAAATATTCTCCATTTTATTCACACCTTTACATTTTATATCCAACCTTTTATCAGGCAATATTTTTAACTTTAAATATTTTTCCAATGAAAACTTTTAAAATAACTCAAACCATCGGCCACTTTATATTTCCTAGGGACCCACCTTCAAATGACCCTAATCTCGCACACCTCACAATAAATAATAGAGCTGCATTTTAAACCTGCGAGATAGCGGGGAAGGCTAGAGGTCCCTTAATATTTACATCGAGAAAATAATTAAACTATACCATGCCTTCATTTTTGGCAGGGGCCCACCACACATTTTCCCCACACAACCTCTGACACCTCACAATCTTTCAGCTCACGTCATCCTCACTCCCGCGAGGTGTGCGAGATTTTCCCCAATTCCTTTGTGCATTGCTCTGCAACTCATTGACAATGGCGGCCAAACTAGGTATAAGCTTGATAAAAAATCAGACTCCATTGAATCATTTGGATGTGCTCTGCTGCAAATACAAGTTGCTCAAAAATGGTGATATCACATAGTTGTTTTTGAAAATGCAAGGGTGTTTTAATGACTGCAGACACCCAAAAATCATCCCATGCTTAAAATCTCTATCCAAACATAAGGAATGGCTAGGGGATGAATTTAAAGCATGAAACAACAAATTTGAACTCAAATGGACCCCCAAAAAATGCCTGGTAACTCAAAAACGTGAAAATTGTTCATCCTGCAACAATACTTGTTGAATCTGTCCACTCAAAAGAACCTTGATAGAGAAGAAAACATCTCAATCTTCATTACAATGGAGATTGTAGATCACCATCATCCTCCTCCCAGTATTCTCCTCACACACCTTGCAAGCTTCTACAAAAGCTTATTTTAATTGTGCGAGCTTGTGGGAAGCATTGTCGTGCACAAGAAAATTAATTTGATAAAGTTGAACTTTATAAAAGCTTAGTTTAATTGTGCGAGCTTGGGAGAAGCATTGACGTGAACTTTATAAAACATAGAATATATTTAGCTTTCCCTAAAATGACTTTATTCTCGTGCATTTTTCCTTTTATAATATTTAAAATATGCAAGATATTTTAAATATCTGCAATTTGGACATTAGGAAATAATGAAATATTTAATTTTGACTGCGACCCAAATAGGAAAAAATTATTGTGGGAAAACTAGGACACTTGGAGCCAAGATTTATTTGCGTGCGGCCAAAATCAATTATTTAGAGAAAACCCATTTCCTTAGATTTTTCCCAGCCCTTAAAATTCAGGTACCTCCTTTGTAAATTGGCCTGCGAGACGTGTTTGCCACAACAGAAGTATATTAAAATAGTGTACCAAATGACCTCTTTTTTTGGTAAAAATGGAGCTATAGAAATTTCAAACCAAAAATAGAAATGGGTTGTCCTTAGATTTGCAAAGTTTGACACTTCTCGAAACACTATTTTTGCCCCTGTCACAATCAAAAAACAATTAATTAACCCATCCAAACTCATCTTGAGACCCCAAAACTAAGCAGAAATATACACGCTTGATCCAAGAATGCAATACAAAACATGATTCAAATAAAAGATTATGAGGTGCAAGATATTAAATGCCAAAGTTGGCTAGTTAAACTTTTCTGTAATTGCAGTTGTTCAGAACAAATTAAAACTCATCAAATCACCAATTTGAAAAAAATAACAAATCAACTCATGGTAGGCTACCACTGGACACATTAGATCATTCTGGTACATTGAATACATGTGCAAGAGGTCTTAGCTTGAATCATCATTCATCAAAAGATATTGAAGGTCAAAGTTGATCACCCTGAAAGATTTCTGAAAATGCAAGTGCAAAACTGAATAAGTTGCATTTGGTTTTGATTTGTTAAAAATAGCAAATCAACTCATAAAACTTTGAAACTTGATATATGAGCTCATCTTGGTATGGAGAATGCAGAGAAACAATCATTTTTACTTAACACTCATTCGGTTGTAGAATGCAAGTTCAAATGAGAGGCAACTTTGCAAAACCGATGGTTTGAAAATAGTAGAAAAGTGCATAAACCCTCCAACTTCACTTTTCAAAACCCCATCAAAACTTATTGTGAGAAGCTAAAAATTGACATGCCTGCTCACATAAGATACATGAGTGAGCTTGCAAATGGGTTTTGCATGAAAATCAACATGCTCCAAAATATGACCCTTAAAAATGGGTCACTTAGGCAGATTTGTCAGGGGTACCTCTGAAAGTGCAGAAGCAAAATTCTCAATATGGGCACTTCAAATTTGCAAAATTTTAGAGTGCCATCAATTGGCATGTCTAGTTAAATCCAGCTTTGCAGGCATATAGAACCAGCATTCGCATGCCAACAAGTGCCACCCCATATGCCTTGGTCTATGGAGCAGAAGCAATCTTGCCACTAGAATTTGAGATTCCCTCGCTTTGAGTCTCACTAAAGGGACCCATAACTGACGAGGACTACAGAGTTTCAAGACTACAAGAATTGGAGTTACTTGATGAGATACGACAAAGTGCAACCAATCACTTGAAGGGTTATCAACAAGTTATGTCCCGTAGCTACAATCATAGAGTCAGACCACACACATCTCAAGTGGGTGACTTGGTCCTGAAAGAAAACCCTCGCAACCAACAAGATCGGGAGAAGAAAAGAAATTTAGAGCCTAATTGGCTAGGTCCATTCATCATCATTACAACATATGGTTCGGGGGCATATCAACTACCTACACCAGAAGGGGGCCTGCTTGAAGATCTAACCAATAGCATCCATCTGAAGAAATTTTATATTTAAAAAATCCAAAAGCAGCATAAGAAGTTATGAAAATATCCATAAAAATTAGAAAATGTCCTAAAAAGATCATCATCAGGGTGAAAACCTAGCAAACAGGCATCCTTTTGATATACAAAAAAAAAAAGAAAAAACGAAGAAGAGAAAATACAAAAAAATGGAAAAAAAAATAAAAATTGTTGCCTTGATGAAAACCTGGCAAAAAGGCATCTTGGTAACAACAACAACAAAAATAATTTACAAAATCTGAAAAAGTGCAATAAAAATAAATGGTGAAAACCTAACAAATAGGCATTATTTGTGATTTAGTTGTCTCTTCCATCTATTAAGTTACATTATGCATCGTTCATTCATAGTCATTTTTATCAACACCAAATCCATCCTTTGTTATCATATCCACATCATGCGCACAACATTTCCTTCAAACGACAAGGATTTCATCATGGCTTGATGATCATTGTTTATATTCCTAACAGTAGGTTGTGTCTAATCTAGAGTCAAGGTGCAAACTTGCTGGGAGCAATCAACTTTTGAACTTTTTGGTAGACAAATGACAATATGTGTCAAATATCCAAATATCAGATCAACAACCAAATATCCAATCAAGCCTAGTCAAAGTAGCTACAAGACATGAAATTGAACCAAACTGGATGATCTTAATCTGCAAACAATGAATGGAACACTTAAATCATAAGTTGAACTATTGTTTTTCAATTTGATGACACCATATCTCTAGAGTGGCTCAATGATGTATTGAACTAGAGTCACGAGGAAGGAGTATGATTTTTATTTGATTGTTGTTTGTAAGTTACTCATTATTAGTGTGCAAATTTGTCGTGAGACATGGTTTACAAAAGTATCATTGATGACATTTCAAAATTTGCATAAGAAAAGGATTATTTTTTGTCTGTTTATGCAAGAAATATTTAGGTCATCTTGGTTCAATTATACCTCAATGCTTGTATTAACTTGCTATATCAAACATCATGAAATTTATACTCAGGATATTATTAGGGCAGATCTACCCTATGATGCTTGTACTAACTTTCAATATTTCAAAAGACTCAATGATGATAAAACAAGCATAAAATTGGCTCACAAAATGACAACAGTATGTAGTTCATTTTGCATAGATAGGATTGCATGATTCATATAGATTGCATTCATTTTGTGGTTGTATAATAGTTTTTGGAGGTTGGCAAAGATACATATCTCTTTTGAAGCAAAGATTGAGTACACTTGGACATTTGCAAAAAATCATTTTCACATCATTATCATTATAAGTTTCATATCATTTTCATATCATTTTCATATCATTTTTGCATATCATCTTTGCATTTCATTTTTACATCATTTTCATGTCATTTTATCAATCATTCATTTCATTTTTGACATAATCATTTTTGCATATCATTTCATTTTCATTATCATTTTCACCATTAGTTTCATATCATTTTCATCTTCATATCATTATCATTATTAGTTTCATATCATTTTCATTCCATTTTTGCATTACCATCTTTACATTATCATTTGTGTTATCATTTTCATATTATCATTTTCCATGTCATATCATAACATTATCAGTATTAGTCTCATGTCATTTTCACATCTATTCATATCAGTTCATTATTATTATTATCATTTTTACCAATAGATTCATATCATTTAGTATTCATTTTCATGACATTTTCATAAACATGTATCATTCATTTTCCATTTAGATTTCATATCATTTTCCATCCATTTTCATATTCATATCGTTCATACATTATCATTATCATATATCATTCAATATCATATATCATCTATTTTTCATATTCATATCATTTACATTATCATTACCATTTTCATTTTCATTGCTCACATCATTTTATTAATCGTTAATTATCGTTATCTTTCACATCATTTTTATCATCTCATCATTTCATATCAATTCATTTCCATTTCATATCATCCATATTATATTTTCACATCATTTTTATCATTAATTCATTACCGTTACCATGGCATTTTTATTATCATTATCATTTTGCATTTAACATGTCCATATTTTTCATAACCATACATCGAAAAGGAATAAAATGCATCCATTGCATCAGTTTTGCATCCATAATCAATATATAAACAAATACATCATAAAACATCATTCACATCTCATTTGCATCAACCATTATAACATGTGCATAGGTAACATCATCATCATCATTCATATCATGTGCATAGACATCATCATCATCATCATCACATCATAAGATAAATAGCATCATGCAAAGATCATTATCCATAAAAATGCGTCATCATAATCATAAGTAATATGGCATATAGAAATAGAAATGCATACATAAACATCCATCATAGCATAATAAAAGACACATGCATAATGAAAACTATCGCTACATATCATATAAATCTCATTAAAATAAATGTCCAAAGGTACAATGATATCAAATGTCCAAGAGAGATACACAAAATATGACAAAAATGATGTATATAGAATCATCACTGAGGAGCATCAGAGTGAGGACCACGACTGTTGCTACTGCTAGAAGTAGTAGGTCTCGTTGGATCCCTACTACTGGTACCCCCTATCTCTCATCTAACTAGCTGACCCACACTCTTGGTGGCACTCCTGGTATGACTATGTGATTGAGTGAGAGATCTAGTGCCTGACTGAGTATAGGCTATCATCTGCTAAAGGAGACATTGCCTCATGATATCTCATCCTATAAAAATCAGACTCCCGAGTAGTCTCTAGTCCCTCTGCAACAACCTCTCTGATAGAGGTTCCCTCTACTAATCTCAACAGTCTCTCTGCTATCCCCTCTACCTGTTGGCATCGTTGTCTAAAGTTGTCCCTCTCTGCAATCAGTTGGGCTACCTGTGGGTTTGGGGGTGGTGGTTGTGTCATTTATGCTTGTAACTGTGAGATGGTAGCCTGCACATGTGCTAGTTGGCTCTGGAGAGCCTGTACATGTGTCTACAAAGTTTTAATTTGGCCCTACTACTCTCACGATGGAGCCCTGATAGTAATGTGTGAAGGGCCTACAGCTAGCTTCTCCACTACCCTCATTGTCCTAAGTCTAGTCCTGAATGTGACATCAAAAACAAATCTCTCTCCACCACCCCCATCATCCCCATCATCATCATCATCATTTTCCTCGCCCCCCTAATCTCTATCAATATCCATATCCTAACCATCACCCACATCCTCTCATCCTCCTCTGACGAGATGCTCTGCATGTGCCCCTTTCTGTGCTTGTGCATGTGGCTATCTCTATGCCCACTATAATGCTAGTCCATCTATTAGTGGGGCAGGCTCATCTGGACTCGTCAGTCTCAGAAATGGATGAGTGTGAAAGTATGCAACATACTCCTCTATCATTTGTGCATTCAAAATATCCAGCCTATAGTCCCAAAACTTTGGCTGTAAAGCAATGAACTCTGCCCTGGCTGCCTCATAGGGTATAAACAAACCCCACTCTGCCACATCCTCTCGTCATCTGGCATAATGGGAAACGCCCTGAGGAATCACCTGTACCTAGATGAACTGTCTCAAAACCCTCATGACCAAAAATCTCTTAATGATAAACGAGGTCCTCCTAGTCATATACCTGGATATGTCACAATAGGGCAGCTCAATATCGTCCTCATCCCAAGTCTCGCAGTTGACATACGACGTCCAGATCACTGTATCAATGTCATCAAGTACTCTCCTCCAGTATTCCAACTTGCCTAGCTTAGGCTGAATAAGTGGACCTATGTATGCATAAACATATGGTCGACTGATGGGACAATCTCTCCCTGCAAAGGGTCAGGTGATAGCAATATGCTCCCATGCCCAAATTTGTAGAAGCGTCACCCCAAAAGATATACTCTTCCCATTCATGTATACTACCTGATGTAAATCGTGGTATAGATGGGCTAACATGCAAGAACCCCATGCATACCTAGTATGATGGAGGATCATGTCCTCTAGAATCTAACCCCAACCAACCGATAGTCCCTTCAACCTGCAGTTGGGACATAACAAGCCACCAATGAAGCTAGCCAAAATTGAAGGAAGTGGAGCATAATCCTTGACCATCTCCCTCCAAGGGATCTCATAACCACAAATGTGTGGATCCTGAAATACTTTCGTAGGGCCTCAATCCCCCAATCTCCTTGTTGTCATAGACTACAATCTCACCAACTACTGGGATCCATAGAATCCTATACACATCCTCAAGTGTGACGGTGATCTCTCCAGTAGGCAAGTGAAAGGTGTTAGGTTGACTATGCCACTGCTCGATTAATGTTGTCAACAGTGCCCTGTTGACCCTATACTGTGGGATCCTGAGAAGTGAAACCAAACCACATCTAGAAATAACCCCAACCTCCTGCTGGGATAATCCGGGAATCATCTCCCAAGTGCAGGGAAATCTCTCTCTGATTTGGAGGATTTTAAAATCCTCCTATACATCATATCCATATCAATCAATCAAATTCATCAGAAAATAAAATAAAATCAATCAAAAAATCAAGCAATCATGTGAAATCATATCATCATTACTATTTTCTTTTCATTTCGGAAAGCAAATTTATCAGAAGCAAATCAATCAATACTATTTGTTTTCATCAAACATGAAAGAAAATTTATCAAAATCAACATCAGTATCAAATCATCACTTTAATATTTGTTTTTCATCAAGCATGAAGATAAATTTATCAACCAATCAGATCACATCATCTTTACTATTTGTTTTTCATTTTGGAAAGAAAATTTATCAGAATCAACATCATCAAAACAATCATTTTACTATTTTTTTTCAACTTGAGAACAAATTTATCAGATCATCATCAATTATCCTTGATGCTACTTATTTTATCAAATCAGTTGTCTAATATAGTAACAAACATCAAGAAATCATCAATTGTTCCTCAAACATTCAAAATCGGCTAAATTTCATGGATGCGCTAAAACAAATCATCAATGCGCTAAATCAACAAATCTGCTAGTTTATCCATGAATGCACTAAAATAGAGGGTAGATGCGCTAATCCAATGTATGCACTACTTTATCCAGTCAATGCACTAGACTATCAAATCTATGCGCTAATCTAGCAAATGTGCTAAAGCCCTAAATCTATGCGCTACTTGATCATCCTATGCGCAAGCTTTAAATCTATGCGCTAAATCAGCCTATGTGCTAATCTATCAACTAAATGCACTACTCTTTGGCATAGATGCGCTAACCTATATACACTATTCTACCTAGCCTATGCGCTAAATGAAGGCTCGTATGCACTAAAATGCATTTTTATGCCCGAAAACATGAATTTCAAAAATCCAAAAATCACGTGGAATTCAAGGAAAAATTCACAAGGAAATGTTTTACGATCTTACCAGAGGTCCATACATGGTTGTTCACTGATGTCATCGAACCCGCTGAAATCTATGTCACTCGTAGTGGATCGACATCTCGATTTCTCCTCTTGCAGAGCTCTTTTTTCACCAAATGAAACTATTCAAATGACAATGAATTTTACCTTTTTCCACCTTTTAAAGGGGTAAATAAGGTAAGGCTATTTTTATTTTTCACCACATCGAGCACTATTTCTGGAGATAAATCGATGAATCTCCACCAAATCATTCAAAATCTTCGAACTCTCGATTTATCTTCCGAGGGGGCATATAGCATCATCCATCAATTTTTCAAAGTTAGGGGCAAAATTTTCATTATCTGAATTTTTCTTTGAAGCAATGCGTAAAACACATCACTTCAAAGAGGGGCAAAATGTATACATCTAAAAATTGTCACATTAAATCAAGCCTGATAATTAATTAAATATGAATTATTTAATTAATCTTCTAAAATCATCTACATATAAATAAATTTAATTATTTATTTATATCATTCACTTTCTAGTTCTTCTAATTTAATTAAATAAATAAGTTTATTTAATTATTACCATTTTTCATCTTCCTCTTAATTAATTAAATAAATTTTATAATTTATTTATATTAATTATTATAAGATTGAATTTTAAATTCAAATAAAAGAATATTCTTCCAAATTCATTATTTAATTATGGAAACTTCTAAATTCATTGTCACATATAATTAAATAACTTAATTATTTAATTATGGATTTATCTTCAACTACCAACTAACTCCTCATAATTAAAATGGCCAAATGACAACTTTCTTTCATTTTTGAATGGAAGAGGTTGTGTAGGAGGAAACATTCCTTATGTTTCTCTCTAGCTTCCATCTTTCTCTCAACTTCCCAATCTCTCACCATTCATCTTGGCATGCTTGATTTCAACCATTGATCTTTGCCAACTAGGCTTTTGCCTCCAAAAATCTATAAATACAACCTCTTTGTGCTTTGAAAAGGATCTTAGATCTAGAATTCAAGCGAATATAGCGTGAGCATTATAGTTGCATTTATCCAACATTTAGCAATCTTATTTACTAGATTTCTTGAGCATAGCATAGCATTTTAGTTTCATATCTTAGCTTAATCATCTCATATCATTTAGCAATAGAAATGCATGTTGCATGATCTCATTCTCTAAGTCACCATTCTACCAAGCTACTGCTTACATAATCTAAGAGCCAACAACTTACAACGAATCCTTAGAGATAGAGGACAATGAGACGTCTTTGAAGAAACTGTTGTATTTAGAGTTTTTTTTGTCTCTAACTTAGATTTATTTGATACAATGTCGCATTGGTTTGTTTGCTTAACTTTTTAGTTTAGTCCACATATTCACACACACACCTTGCTCTTTCTCCCTCTTTCTCTGCATGTCTTCTAAAAATTTCCATACTTCATTCCTCTTGGGAGCAATGAAGACTCCAATTTACTTTGCTTAGTACACAGTTAATGTTTAAACCACCCCCTACACTCTCCACTTCATGAAATTATTATTTCAATAGAAGTATTCATAAATTCCAAAGTATTCTTCATTTATTTCCACCCTTGATAATAAAAAACACATTATATATATACATCTATAAATATATTTGAACATAAATTCAAATGACAATTTTATTTAAAATAAGATATATACTCACATATGTATACATATATATTTATATATATCTATATCATATTGATTCATAAATGATTAGAATTATATACACTTTTAACAATTATCTCGAATTGAGATAAATATAATCTCAAGTCATAATATTTTTAATTATATAACTATATATATTTATATTTGTATATAAATATTCTCTTATTTATATACTTATATAAATATACATATAGGTCCAACTTAGAAAATATATGTTAACATATCAGGGTAAAATCTTTTCTTGTGGTGAATTTCGGACTCAAAAACCAATACAATGGTTCATCAATAAAGAAAACTTCCAGTAGAGAATAGCTTCCAGTTTACCAAGTAAACTTCTCATATAGTTGTCACCATGTTGACATCAATGACACCATAGGAACAACCAACACAATCCATATACACTTCATTCTCATGTTGCAAGGCTGCATATTTCCAACACACTATTCTACGAAATCAAATGACAATGCTAAATGAAATGGATATCACCTCCCAAACAAGGTTCCCTCAAGCATGTGAAGGGAGATGCGAGCTCAGAAGCTTGTAGATGCAAACATTTCCACAACAACGAGAGTGAAATCCAATAGAGTATCATCTTGGAGCTTCAATAATGGAGAATGTTGTGAAAATAGAGTGTGTAGCAGGAAGTAAGATTCAAGAAGTGTCCAAAAGATCGAATGAATGAAGAATGGGAAGTTTTGAGATGAATATAAGCCCAAAAGAGTCATTCTAGGTCGGTCAAGGGTGCAAGGGCGTTACTCTTCATTGCCAATGGAGAAGTGTAAAACCTCTATAGATTTTAGAGACGAGAATCCTGTCAGGTTGGCAGTGCACCGTGGAGACGTCTACGTGATGTGCTATCATCCCCAAAAAATTCCCCCACTGACAATACAAACAACCGTCAAGTGGGTGGAAGTGGAATGCATGAAGTGGAAAAGCATTGTCGGGTTTAATTTTTCTAAGGTGAGGGGATGTAAATGACGAATTTACGAGGGGTGAAAATTCAGTCCATTACAATTTCCCCCCACTTTAGTGAGCACATGTGCTACCAGATGAGAGGTAAAGTAGATTGAAAGAGTTTAGAAATGTATACTTGAACTGTTGAGGAAGTAGATCACAATCTGACCCACCTGAGAGCACATGAAGAGAAGATGGCTCTGTAGGTCCTCAGACCCAAGGTGAGTTGAACAAACATGCATTGTAGATCCAATGACCTATGGAAGGTGAACCAAGAGGCTTTGCAGATTTGTAGACTTATAGAGTTGAATACAGAGATCTCGTAGGATGTAAGCACTTCACAGGTCCTTAGACTTACAAAGGAGGTGCCCCCTAGGTACTCGGTCCTGAAGGAAGCTAGATGTGAGAGGCTTTGTAGAGTTTGATGGGCCTTACAAGTACCGAGTCCTGCAAAGTTGATTGAAAAACATCTTCACAAGCACACTTTCAAAGTAACATGCTAATCCGTAGAAAAAACATATTAGATATCAAAAAGAAGCCACATAGGCAGGAAAGTAGACAGTCACACAGATAGTAAAAAATTGAAGGAAGAACTTTCAAAGGGGTCCCTCAGGAACCCTTCAAAATAAAAAGGGTCCACTCAAGGGACATTAGGTTTGAAAGTGATAGAAAATATTGAAAAGAGAATATTTTTCGCCAATGATTCTAGCATTAAGGAATTCAAAAGAAATAATGTTCCCTCGTAAGGGAAAGTACGGATTCTATCTTAAAAGTCTGAGATGAGAGAAAAATTTGTCTAGGGATCCAATTTAAAGAATGTAATTTTTGAAAAATATTTTGAGAAATGTAAGGATTTTCAAGAGGAGATTCATTGGCCACCGAATGCATCCTTTGAAAATTGAAATAGTATGATAGCCCCCCTTAGGATGGTGCGTGCCAAGTGTAGAGGCATGTGACATCCTAAGGAGAGAAAATAAAGAATGATAGTGATGTTGTGGCTCATGGAACATAACGAGATGTAATCATGGTAATGTTGTGGCACATGTGAGGGACAACACCCAAGCACCACAACATCATGAAGAAAGCAAAGAGGAGAAAGGATAAATAATGGAATAACGAACAAGAGACAAGGGGATATGATATTTCAGGGTCAAATATACTCATAAATATAGATAGATAAGTATAATAATATATAAATGAACTATCATTAACCCCCTACTATATTAGACCATGTGAAGAAAGGCATGTAAAAACAAAAAGAAAATAAAAAATTGGGTCAACATGGAAGGGAGGCCTAAATTCCCCCCACTTTGCATCATCCTCAATTGTTGACATTCAAGGCACAACAAAGAGAAGAATGATGTGACAAATAGAAAAAGTTTTATGACACAAAAACACTCCTATATCCAAGCACCTACAAGGGTGACAAGGGTCCTCCAGCAACACATAAAACAAGCACGAGGAAACACAACACACACGTACAATCTAATCTATAGATAAATAATAGGCATCCCTTAGTCCTAATCAACCAAGAGGTCATCGTTCTCCCAATATAAATCATTATAGGGGAAGGGGGAATGATCCTTCAAGGGCAAAATATCAAGTGGGGTACCCTTTGACCCTCCTACAACTAGAGCCAAGGGAGAGGCCTCTTGAGGTCCTCTCCACTCAGTTCCTATGAGGTGAATGTCAATGATCTCACAAAGATAGCTAACAGAGCTAAGACATCATCTACAGAGTTGAATATGCACTTTATAGGGGTTTCATGTGTCAACTCAATAGGAAATGGAGGAGGCACCCGAGATCCACTGCTAGCCTCACCAAAAGATTCAGGAGTAGTGACAAACTTTAGGGATGTCGGGGTTGCCTCTGTCACTGGGATAATGCAGGCCAATGTAGAACCAACCTTTGAAGAAGGAAAACCCTTCTTCTGACCCACATTGCAGCCAGGGTTTTCCTCCATCTTTTTCTTCATTGGAGGATGTGAGATCCCCACAGATGAAGAAAAGGGTGAGGAGGAAGGGGAGAAAATCGCAGCGAACACCAATGAGGTATTCGACATGTCCACGGGTTTTGAAAAAGGTGGGATGTCCAGAAGGGACATCACAAGGGGAGGCTCAACCAAAGGAGTAATGAATACCTACACCCTCTTGGGTAAGGATCATTCATGTTGGTAGGGGGAACCAAAAGCAAGACTGAGGCGGAGGGAACTGAAGCAGAAAGAGTGAAAGAAGAGGACACACTAGAAGATGTTGAAACAAGAGATGTTGGCTTCCCTTCCTTCTTCTGGAAGGTGTCCTGCTCAACAGACAAAGCCTTCCTTTGATGCTTGTGCTCATGTGCAAGGAAATTTTTACCAACCCAGGAGCTAGAGGCTGCAGCCTGAGGAGCAGAAGGATCTTTCTCAACCATCAAAGTATCCATCACAACCATTGCTGGCAGAGGGAGTGACTCTTGGATGGGAACAGGAGGAAGATATGGAGAGGAAGATGCAACAATAGAAGGGGGAGAAGAATCAAGTGCCTCAACGGCGTGCCTCTTCTCATTCACTAGCTTAGAGGTAGGAGCAATAGGAGGCCATGGGGCCGAGACATAGAAGATACTCCATGAGGACCCTTCCCCTTACCATAGGTAAGATAGGAAGTTCAAATGTTTGACACTTGGCCTTCCACCAAGCGGACACCATTGAAATCCCTGAGAGATGCATAGGAGCGAAAGTTGATAGCACCACAACAGGGTGGGAGGAAGTAGCAGGTGGGACAACAGAGGAAGAAGAAGAAGGGCCCTGAGCACAAAAAGTATTCCCCTTCCTTCTTTGGGAGGAAGAGGTAGCTTGTTGTTGTGCTACAAGGTGAGTCATTTTTAGCTACACCTTGGCCCCAGTCTTAACATAATTTTGATAAAGTAGGTCCATTCTGGGAGGAAGTGAACCAACCGAGGTAGGCCAAAAATGATCTAATAAATAACCCCCATGGGATACCAATGGCTAATACCTAGTATCATGCACGACATGCACCACACCTTCGTGAGAGAATTTTAGATACTTATGAATGACGAAAGTGACCTCATTCATGGAGGCTAACCAGGGGATGCCTAACATCACCCTAAACAGGTCGGATTCTAGGATGACATCGAAAGTAGTATCCATAGCCCCAGGTCCTACTAGGATAGAAAGAGTTATAGAACCATATAGAGTGAGAGAGAGACCATCATGATTACGTATAGTAGTTTTCGTCTTCTCATATTCCTCTCTATGTAAAGAATTCAATAAAAGAGTCTCTTCCATAATAACATTTGACAAGTTGTTGTGAGGTCCTATCACTTTAGTTGAAAATTTATCAATTTTATCGACCAGGTAGTGTTTGAAGGTTGTATGCAATAGGGGAAATCTTGGATAACTCTCTTAGATTTTCTAAACTCTTGAAATGGTTGTAAATAGAAATTTAACTAGAAGGAAACTAAACTAAAAATCATGAAGTTATTTAAACTAGAAAGCATGATACAATTAAACTAGAAAGTATGAGATGGTTAAACTAGAAAGCATATAAATTACCTAAGAAGAAACACTTGTAGTAAAAATATAAATTTTAAATGAATACAACTAACGACTAACTATAGACATAAAGTAAACTTGACAATTTGTAACTAACAACAAGAGTGGATGCTTCAAAATTTCAAATAAATAGAAATAAAATATTGCAAACTTGAACTAGGACCTGCAGAAATGATTGATAGAGCTCAACACACACAAATAACATTCATACACATTTATCATATACAAAATAAACGTAATAGAATTGAAAATAAAAATACTTATCTATCTACTCTACGAGATTCCCTCGAGTGGCCAGCTCTCGGGTGTTCCTACACTTAACTTAGATCACATGTACTTTTGTATCTTCAAACTGAATCCATCGATGATACTTCCATTACTCAAAACAATTAACTCAAAATAAGATTGTCAAATATTTATTTATTCATGTAAAAGTGTAACACAGAAACATGGCTGAATAGTGCTCAAAGCATATCATAACATTATCACTGTATCACTATTTTTGATGGTAACATATATATACTAAATTGCTAGCAAAATCCTAAATTTCAAATGGTGGAAGATCACCATCAAAAAAGTCTTTTAACATAATTTCAACTAACCAATGTGTTATGCCTTGCATAACCACCCCATCTTTTTCCTTGGTCAAAATGGGTCCCCCTTTTTGTTTTTTGTCCTTGGTTGTTTGTCAAACAAAGTTTGGAGTCTTTCTTTTCCAACACTTTGTTTTTCATTGGTTTTTTCTGTTGCAACCGGAACCAAAACCGAATTGGGTTTTGAATCTTGTTTCAAAGATTGATTTCGTTCCTCGTCCCATCTGTCTTTTATTTGCCTTATAGTTTTGTCTTTGTCGGAGCCGGAGCTGGAGTGGAAGTTCAGTCCGAAATTAATTCGAAGTTTCAAAATCAAATCTTGTTCCACCTCCACTTTTTGGTCTTTCATTTTAACTTAGGTTTTTGTGTTAAGTTGTCTCGTTTCAGTCTTCTTGTTTTATTTTATCATTTTGTTTCGCTTTCTTCTTTTTTGGCGGAACCGGAGCTAGAACTGAGTTGGCAATTTAGACAAGTTTCTAAATCATTTTTCATCCCAATTCCACTCCCGCCATTTCTTATCATTGACTTTACTAAAGTCGCACAACAGTAATGTGCTAGTTCCTCTGCAGTTCCGATTCTGCTCTACCACACCTATGGCATTAATTACATGTGCCATGGACGTGCGTAACTGCTAGTTTTTACCTTAACTAGGGATTAACTCAAAGTTATCATCATTATTCAAAGAGATCAAGAGCAAACCAGAGTTGCAATGGAGTTTTTGTGTGTGCGAATCGATTGAAAGAGAGACAGTTGTGCATGGAATTGCTTCAGGGGATTCACCTATTTATTGGGTGTTTGAGGTAGGGTTTCTATTCTTTTCTTTTGTTTTATTTCACATTTTTCATTTTGTTCATTTTGATTGGTTTGCTCGGGTTCGTGATTCTCGATTCTATTGTAAGTTCATGTGATTCATTTTTTATTTTGCTTTTTATTCTTTGTTTGTTTGTTTTTGTTTTTTTTTTCTAATGATTATTTCCCGTTTGTTTGTTTTTCCTCACGGTCATTTTCACGTTTTAATCGTGACTATATCGTGATGCCCTAGTTTTGAAATAGCATAGATTAATTGCAGTTTTTAGTTTGGTAGGGTTTGGTAAATAATGGTGTTTACTTAGGAATCTTGTTTTTCATTAGATTTGGTTAGTTTAAATGGGGTTAAATTCATGCCCTAGTTATTTGAAATCGGGTTTTTGATTTAGGTTTTGATGTGTTCTTATTTTAAAATATGATTCCCTAATCTCGTACGGTTTCCTCTTGGTCATATAGGGATGGTCTTGCATAGGTTATTTTTAAGCCCTTACAGTTTGATATGACCTAGTCCTTGGAATCATGACATTATTTATCAGTCTGTTGAAATCTTTATGACTTCATGATTATCTTGGGTAGAAGCGGGATCAGAATTGATTTAGACTTTGAAACATGTTTTGTAATTAGTATCGATTCCATTTTTCATCCTGTCTCCGACTCCACTTACAATAAGAAGCACGCTCTCAAAATATTGGTAACCTAGCCGAAACCGGAACCAGAACTGAATGTGAAATTTGAAAATCTTAATGGAACCAAATCGGTTTTTGTTCCGATTACGATTCCAGTTACCATTCCAACTCCAACTTCGGTCCTGCTTGTTATTACTATAAGCTCAATAACTATTTTGACTCTGATCCCGACTTTGTTTTAAAAAGAGACTGTTTAGGATGTTTTCTGCATGGTTCCACCTCTGGTATAAATATGAAGGGTAAGGTTTTTAAAGCACATTTTGTGATATTTATTCAAGGATCTAATTTGAGATTTTGTTGCAGGAAACTAAAGAATGTTAGGAGTATCAAGAGAAGCTTCCCAAATGAATCAGCCTGTAGAAACTTTAAAGGTAGCCACTAAGCCTAGGAAGATTAAGTCGGAGCAGTTACCCTGTACCTTGAGGTATAACCATAGGAGTCTTGTTGTCATTGCAAGCAAGGTGGAATCAGATTGGGAAGATGTAACTGATACTAATTTAGGCCCATTCAATTTTGAGGAGCTATACTCGGAAGCATTCACTGAGGATGTGATAGGGAGGACTGAAAGAATAGTTGAGTCTGGCTTGGCTCACATTACTATATTTCCTTTGTCCATCCAATGCCCAGAATTAATCATGACAGTTGCAGGAGCTTACAATCTAGCTACCAGACAATGCATGGATTCACAGGACAATGTAATTATAGATCTAACTCCTCAGATGTTTCAACATATGTCTAGTGTCCTTGATCCAAAGAACCTGGTATAGTTGAATGAGGTAGATGCTTTAGAGGTATACAACAAACACAAGGAAGCCAACAAGGCTCATTTGAACAATAAGTGGTTGAAAGCGCAGAAGAAGTCCCTGACCAAGCTCTCAGATCAACCAAAGAGGGCAGATTTTTACAAAGAAGTATCAGACCTGATAATGATGTTGTCTAGGGTATTTGGGAAGAGGGATGCATTTCATTTTAAGGAATGGATGTTTCCCTTCATTCAAACAATCTTTAATGGCAAGCAACAGTTTGATTGGCCCATGATTGTCTCAAATACTATTCATGATCAGCTCACTAGAATAAGGGAAACCAAGAGCTTTTTCATGACTTCTTATGTTATTTATGCAACAGCCAGAGGAGGTATCTTTCCAGGTTTGAATAGAGTGGGAATATTGGGAGAAGTTGATGGACAAAAGAAGGTATGGAATCATTATGACCAGCTATCCCTATGGGTTGCTGAAACACAATTTAGAAGGGTTAATGATGCATTCCTATATGTAGTCATTAACCAACTTAATGGAGATGTTGGATACAGATTGATTCAAGAAGCCATGGCCTTTATCACAGAATGGGGATGTTGGTACATCCAATACCCCAAGTTCACATATTTCAGGCTGGCTGGATTTAAGGGTCATCCCCACTTACTTCCAAGGTGTTGCAACAACAGGATGGTACTGATGGAGTTTGTCTATCAAGTTCTGGGGGTTAATGCTCGATTTGGCATGAAGCACAAAATAGGTTGTCATAATTTTCCCATGCAATTGGGTGAATATAGCTTCCCACACCTTGTGGGAGCTAAGGTGATGTGCATTGAATTGATACATTTGAAGTTGGGCTTGTATACTGCTCAAAAGCACTTTGACCCAAAGAAAAAAATGAATGCTTTGTTGGATTCGGTCTTTGACAAGCATTTCAACCTATTAGAGGACTTATGGAGTGACCTGCAAGATGAATATGACCTCAGGAAAAGGAACTATGAGAGGTTGCTTGTTTCACTCATGGTGGAGTTCGGGATCAAAGATGATATTCCTGATACATTGGTAGATGATGGAGTTGTGTTGGATCCATCATATGAAGCATTGAACATTGGTACCAAAATTTTGGATCTGGTAGATTGGGATAGTGAGGAGACCATAGATATCAAGCAAATAGGGAGACCGGTCTTGGATAGGAGTATCCACTGGGTTGTTCTAAGAACCAAAACTCCTGGGGGTCTAGCTCCTAAGAAGGGGAAGGGATACAAGAGAATCAAGAGGAAGTTGCCTCCCAAGGAGCCTTTAGAATTACTCTCGCCTAATATTGAAGAGATTGAGCTTGAAGCATTGACTCAAGATGAATGGGAAGCATAGGAGGAGGATGCTCAAATAGGACATGTTGCTTCAACACCAACAATAGGGGAATCATCTACTCAAGTCCCTCCTATAGAGCAGCAAAGTAAAGAGATGCCTAAGGGGACTCTTCATGATATTGTTGAATCATTCAAGGGAAAAGGAGTAGAGGTGGAGATTTATGATGTTGAAATAGACTCTGATGAGACCTTGTCAGAGAAGGATGCACAAGAAAATATGCCTCTCGAAGAGGATCTTGAACATGTACTGACAGAGGAGGATCAGTGGGCACTATTTGAGGAAGCAAAGAAGGCTTCGGATGATCAAGAACACGCAACAACAATGGAGAAGCAGAAGGCAGTTGATGCTAAGGCACAAGCAGATGCCTTACTTCAAAAGCACAAAATAGAAGCCAAGAAAAGAGCTAATGAATTGCAAAAACAACAAAGGAAAAAGGAGCAGGAGCTCAGGACCAAGGAAGAAAATGACAAGCTTGAGTTGGTGTAGATGATTCATGAGCTTGAAGAAGAAAAATCTAAGCAACGAAGGGAAAGAGAAGCCCTTGTGGCTAAGATTAAAGTAATTGAAGAGGCTCATAAGAAGAAGGAAGAGGCAGAACGTATACAAAAGATGAAAGATGCTGAGGAGATTGCCAAACAACTACAAAAGGAAAAGGAAGCCTCAGACATACTCAAAGTGTTAGAGGAAGAGAGGAACAAGATGATTGAGGAGAAGAGATTAGAAGAGGAAATATTGAAGAAGGAATAGGAAGATAAGAGGGTGCAAGAGCAGAAAGACAAAGAAGAAGCTGAAAAGCTTGCACAAAAAGATGTAGAGGGAGAGCAACAAAATGTGCAAGAGGCTGATTCTCAACCTAAAGTTAATATGTTGCAGCCTTTATCATCTACTACTGTTGCTTCTTCTTCAACTATGATGGCCACTACTCCAAGTGCTCCTACTTGGTTAAAATTGGATCTTCAAAAGAGGTCGGTGACATCATCACAACCTCTTGATTGGGAGGGTATGATGAAGGAGATTGAAAAGGAAAGGCCCAGGAAGAAGACCAAGATTCTACATTCCACTAGACTTACTGAAAAAGGAGAAATCATTGTTGAATGTGCAATACTGGTGGTGGACAAGGATGTAGGAGAGATGTAGCTAACTGATTACCATTTGGGAATAGTTAATTTGGGGAGACCTACCAGAGATCAACAAATGAACTTGATTGATGTGGTAGCATCATCTACTAAATCAAGAATGATGAAGGATAAACAAAGAAAGGATGAGCTTAAGGCTCAACTGGATCAATTGCATACTTTCTTGAAGAGTGTTTATGCTTTGAGGTCACAACAAATTGCCACCATAGAGACACCAATTTTGCTTAGTAAGAAAGAGGTGGATGATTTGGTGTAGGTAAGGAGTAAGGCAGAGATGATGGATAGATGGATTGACAGGCTAAATTAGGAAATAGGTGAAGTGCTAATAGACAGTTTTGAGGTTCATGAGATGGCAATGGAGTTGATAGAAGATATGAAGCAGCATGCTAAAGAGTTGCGAGAACAAGAAGAGAAGTACAGAGGATATATCCAAAAGCTAAAAGAGATTAATAAATTGCCAAAATCAACTCTTTTAGAACAGTCAATCCTTGAAGAGGATAATGCAAATTTCTTGGAAAAGACCTCCAGCATAATCCGGTTTAGATCAAACTTTTTGTATAAAGATAAGGATGAAGTTCAATATTCTAGCAAGGATCTAAATGAATAGATTGATGAGTTAGAAGTAGTTGTTGCTAGTATAGTAAATGTTGATATACCGGTAAAGGATGGCCTACCTTTAAGTCAATTAAAAGAGAAATGGAATGATAGACTTAAGGAGAATGTGCAAAAGGGAGATGTTGGAGAGGATCTATTGTTGGACCATTTAATGGATATTAAAGAAGAGGTGAGGGCTGCTAGACAGGAGTTGACAAAGTTAAAAGATATGAGGGAGTTTGTTGCTGTTGAACTAAAGAGAATCAAGTTCGAGGACAGTTGGATTGATGGCCCAGATTCAAACATGCTTCAACAAGTCTTCTCCAGTTATGATGAGTACACTTTAGAGAAAACTCCACATACATAACTGATAGTCCTATCTCCGCATGCATAACTGATAGTTCTATGAGTGCATGGCTTCTTTTCTCTTCTCTTTCTTCTCTCCAATTTACTAAATGTTTAATGTAGGAACCTGAGATCAATTGATCTGAGTTTCCAAGGAAAATTCAAGTTCCTAAAAAGGTGGATCTCAACTTAAGATAGGGAAGACTTCATATTTTTGTACATCTATAAATACCCATGGGGTATCATATTGTAAGGGTCGGATAATAAGAATAGAATTGGCCACCTGATAGTAGGAGATAGAATTTTATAGCTTTACAGAGATACTTTGTTATGATTTATTTACAGTTGAATACAATTACAAGTTTTTTTTACACAATATGGTGTTAGAACTGAGTTTATTTGATAAGGTTAATGAATTATAGTCTATCTGTATGCCATTGATTATGCTGAAGCATAAGTGTTTCTTATGTGATGAAAGTCATTAGAAGAAACCAAATTTAAGGATTATTTCATTAAATTATCTATGGATTAAATTATTGAAAGTCTGATGATCTATGATCTTGGCAACGAATGAGAAGTTTTGTTCTTTTAAATCTTTGAAGTTTATGATGTGTGATTGTGATAGTTAAATTAAGCACCAAAGATGCATGCAATAGTATGGATTGTTTCTGTAAATTGCATCATGTTATGGTTTTCTTGAAATAGTGGAAGAAACATTTTTTGTTGAAGATATATGTCTAGATATTAGATAAATTTCATTCATGTTTCACTAATGTATGCCTTGATCTATCTTTTTATTTTATTTAAAACCCTCTTTTCGTTAAGAACAGTCCAATGAATCAGTCATCACTTGCATTCCTTGTTACCAGCAAAGGCCCCTTGAATATTACAATTGCATGGACCAATTGAGTGACACCAGATAGTTGAGAACCAACTACCAGGACCTTGGGAGTTAGGCTACTATATATTGTCTTTCTTTTTCAAGAGAAATAGAAGAAATGTTTTGTTTAAACGTTGTTTGTGTCATTTTCACCATCAACACAACGAACTGAGGTCCATACATAAAACATATTAAAGGCTTGAAGTGGATCCGTAGAGTTTTTAAACAAAAAGCATTAAAAGGACTTGTTCCACTGTGCACTCCAGAAATTTTGGAGCCTAGAATTTCGATGCTCTTTCTTCAATTGTTGTGAATCCCGCTTAAATTCCACTCGGTCATGCATATTGTTGTATAAAAAACTTAAGGCTATACCATTATATCAGTATTAGTCAGATAAATTCAATTGATTTAGGAAATAACAATTTATACATCTTTTTACAAAAAGTAAGCAACTATTAATCCTAAAAATAAACAATTGGCAGGGCTAAAGTGATTGGTAAAAACAATAAAGGTACTTTTAGCTTATTATAATTATGAGTTTATTTATACCTCATCACTTCTCCCCTTCCTAATTCTAAGCATGTCCTCTTTCTCTCTGTTGTGTCCTCTATCTTTCCACATCTTTGTTCTTATTTAGTTCATTGTATTTGGCACTAAGGTCATATGGATTCTTTGCTTCTCTATCCCAATCACTAGTACTCTTGATAAAACCCTTATTGTCTCTAACAATTACTTTCCATGAATGTAAGTCCTCAAGATTCCGCTATGTAGTGACAAGTACTATAGGGGGTGGTTTAAGAAGCAATGGAGGTCTATACCTCATTCCTATCCATTTGGTTTTAAGCTATTGAAGTATCTCTACTAATGCCTCATCCCTGTTATAGGACCACCTTATATTGGTAGGTGAGATCACCTCCATTCTTTTAAGATACATAGGAAGAGGAGTGTACCACTCCACACAAAAACCCATACTCTTTCTATCAATTTTGTCCCCTGGACCCTGAAATTCTCAAAACAAATCTGAAGATTATCATTATATTTGCTTCTCATAGCTTCATAGTTCTTAATGCCTCGAAATTGAGTTTCAAAGGAAAAGGGTTTCTTGTTAGGGTATCTCATTTGTAGTCCCATTGTTCTCTCTACCTGCAAATACTCTTTACTCATTTCCTACCACTGAATCTAATTTTGCATAGTGGACATGAATGCTTTGAGTTGTACTTCCCCAACAAAGAGTTTGACAAAGAAATCAATGTCTTTCTAAAAAAAAATTATGAACAAAGAATTCACATAGTAAATTGTGTTGAGCAGGTGTTGCCTCTTTAAATGCTTTTAAAAATTCTTCATCATCTAGATCATGAGGCAGATTGCAAGAAATTCTCAATAATTTCCATCTTAATAGTTGCTCATTCAAAAACATAGAATACAACCTGGATGGTTTCCTATAGGCCAATAATAATTCACCAATTTGGCATGCATTTGTTTTAGCCTGATAAACCCTATCATATGATTCTTTTAATAAAACTATTTCCTTATTAAGTTTGGCATTCTATGCCACTGCTTCTTTCAAGAAATAACATCTTTCCATCCATTTTTTCATCACTGGGGGAATGTGGAATTGGAACCAATCCATCTTGGTTGGCTTAATTTGTATTTCCTTCAATTCTATTTTTGGCTTTATCCTAATTTCTTGCAAATCTTGTTCTAGTTCAACAGTCCTACTCAATGCTACATTGAGTTCATCTTTCTGTTTTTCTTGTTTTTCTACAAATGCTTGGAGGGTTTGCACTAAATTATTAGTTAAACCTTTAATTTGTTTGTCTTTTTCATAAAGAATTTCCAAATACTGTTTACCTTCCTCATTTCATTATTGCACCTGAAATTACAACTCACCAATAGTCTTATCTTTTTGCTCTAACTGAGCTTTCAAAGCTAGGATTTTTTGATCTCTTTTCTTCAAAATTGTAGTTTGTACATCTATTTTCTCCTGTCTTGTCTCAAATGAGATATTTCCTTTTTTAGATTCATCTAACCGGGCAGTTTCTACACATGGTTGAGCCTCTTTTTCACATGATTGTACAATAGTTTCTTGGGGTTGTCTATTTTGTCATTTCTTTTTAGGGATATGCAACTGATCAGAAGCCACAACACAAGTAATCTCAGAAGAAAATATCTCACTTCTTCTCAAAGGGAAAGGTCTTCATTTTGATTTTTTAGGTCCCCTTCCATTTTTATGGGGACGAGCATTCTTGTCTTCTGACTTTTCTAGGTCCATATCTTTTTGTTTTTCTGGAGCTTCTGATACATTTTGTGAACTTGGACCTTCTTGAGGGTCTGAAGGGTTTATGGTATTTTTTGGTGCCTCATCATCAGGAGCCCCTTCAAAATTCTGAGGTTCAGAAGAAGGTTCTTCTCAATTTTGAGCCGCTAGGTTGGATGGCTCTCCTTCCTCTATATGTCTTGTGGGAATAGGGTTCTCAAATTCTTGAAGATTTTTTTTCCATTTTTGTTTCGTTCTTCTTTTCTTCAAGAAATGAAATTTACAAATTAAATGTATGAGGCTATGATGTTTTAATGGACCTGACCCAATTTTAAACTTTTCAATCATATTAACAATAGAGTCACTAAGAAAAGAAGGAAGGTTGACTTTGAATTCAAGGTTTTCAATGCCATGGCGCAAATGAGTCAATAATCGAAAGAGGGGGCCAACTACTATGGAAAATTACCTTCACAAGTGAAATATTGGATTACCCGGGAAACTTCCATTCTCCAAGGCTATGGAATGGACATTCTTTGAAACCTTTTGTTTTTTCTAGAGTATTTACAACTAATAAAGGCTGAGGTTCCCCTTCCCTCCTGAATAACTATACCATTTTCTGATAGGAAATATTTGTAGTTGTTGATAAATTTATACCCTCATTTTTAATACCAGATAAATGAGAAATAACTCGAGGGCTTACCTTGAATTTCTTCCCGTGCACAATTGACTATCCATCTGAGAAGTTCTCTAAAAATCCTTTAACCAACTGCTCATTGTGCCCTTCAAACTTCTTCATAAACTCCAACCATCGAACCCTCTGAAACAATTCTGAAATTTTACTTAGTGCCAATAACTTATCCACGGAAGTTGGATCCAATTTCCACTTGGCTCCTCCCATGATGTTCCTTTCTTTTGATTCTGCTTAGTTTATGCTAAATTTTGTGGCGTTCAAAAGTTGAAAAACTGTTTAAATGAAACTGAGATGCAAATTAAAGAAAATTTAAACTCTTCAACCACTTGTACTTTTACATGAATTAATTATGGCATTTGGCTTCATTGTACTGAAATCATTACTTTGCATGGAATAGAGCGCATGAATTTCCGCATCTCGAGTGAGAGTTTAGTTCACACAATTTACTTAGTTTGGAAAGGGTGGTGGTACATGCCAATTTATTTATTTTTATTCAAAACAATTACCTACTTAAAGTAAAAGTTGTACATACCCTACGTCTCGTTATCGATTTGAAAATCGCTTACCTTTGTTGACGTGATAGTATAATTGAATGGGATGGTGAGGGTGGTGAAGAATTTATTATGAATGAAGATGGGACAATGAATTAATGTTTTAATTATTATGACAAAAAGTAGCCATAATAATTTTGATTTATTATGATGAGAGATGGCAATTTAGGGTATGGATTTCGAAGGAGATGGAAAAATTTAATGATGTGCATGTATATGAAGCTGTAAATATTAGAGAATGTGAAGAGGGAGGGAATTTACAAAAGTACAAATCATCATTGGAAGATGCGACCAGGATGAACAAATTTTTTGAAGCATGCTGAGAGATGCAACCAGAGTGAAGAAGAAAATATCGTAGCATCGTTGAAAGATGTCATTGGGATGCAACAAGGAAATTTCTGGAGCATCCCGAAAGATGCAGCCGAAAGTAGCAATAGATTTTTTTGGAACATCTCTGAAAGATGCAACAACAAAATTTCTAGAGAATCACTGAAAGATGGAGTTGGAAGTAGCAAAAAAATTTCTAGAGCATCGCTGAAAGATGCAGCCGGAAGCAACAACAAAATTTATGGAGCATCGCCGAAAGATGTAGCCGGAAGCAATAACAAAATTTTCGGAGCATCACCGAAAGATGCCACCAGAAGGAAGAAGCAAAATTTTTGGAGCATCGCTGAAAAATGCATCCGGAAGCAACAACAAAATTTTCATAGCATCACCAAAAGATGCAACCGAAAGCAACAACAAAAATTTATGGAGCATCACCAAAAGATGCAATCAGAATGCAACATGAAAATTTTGGAGTATCGACAAAAGATGTCGCCAAAAGGAAGAAGAAAAATTTCCAGATCATCATTGCAAGATGCAGCTAGAAGCATCAACAAAATTTATGGAGCATCGCCGAAAGATGTAACCGGAAGTAGCAACAAAAATTTCTAGAACATTGCCGAAAGATTCAACCGGAATGCAACAAGAAAATTTTCAGAGCATCACTGAAAGATGCCACTGGAAGAAGGAAGCAGAATGAAAGAATTTTGGACTTTTAAGATTTTTTGAAGCATCACTAAAAGATGCACTAGACTACAGGAATAAAACAGGGAATGGAACCAGTCGGACGTGCAAGTTTTGAAGCATCGCAACAACTAAGCCAACAAGTTCTGGAGCATCATAACAAGATGCGCTGGAATTTGTATTCAATTAAAAATAAAATCCCACAAGATAGAAACAAAATTTATTCAAGTCCAAAAGATGAAAAATTCAAAAGAAATGCCCTGAAGTAATTATAAATATATACACACACATTTTATATATATATATATCTTTTTGACTAAGATTATGAAAACTACATTGGATTTTCTATAGCAGAGTCAATTCATTGGATTTCTCCTTGCATTTCTACCATTTTTCATGAATTTATCTTTATTGACAAGTTTGTGGTAGATGTGTAATTGATGACCATTGACTAAGAGGGTTTGAGTGCCACCATCAATGGGTTTGAGTTGCAATGCTCCATTTGGAAACACTTCATAACTTTCATATTGCCCCAACCAACGAGTCCTTAGTTTCCCTTGGTGATCTTTATATCGGGAATCGAATAGCAATGCCCAATCCCCACTATGGAACTCTCTTTCCTTTATGTGTTTATCATGCCAAGTCTTTCGTTGTTGTTGAACTAGCTCTGTTTGGTGGACAACATCTAAACGGAGTTCATCTAATTTACTGATATATAGGACTCTTTCAACCTAGGCTCATTTCAGATCTAAATCTAACTCCACTATTGTTCTCAAGGTTTGAAGTTCAAATTCAATGGGTAGAAGAGGTTTCTTCCCCAAAACTAACTCATATGAACTGAAACTAGTAGTTGATTTCTGATTTGTGTTATAATCCCAAATGAATTTAGGTAATTTTTTGGCCCAGTCTTTTCTCCTTGATGAAACTATTTTTGTTAAAATGTTCTCTAGCTCCATGTTAGTGACTTCTACTTGACCATTTCCTATGGGTGATAGGGTGATGACTTCTTATGGCTTACCTGGAAATGATCAGTGAAGGCTAACAAAAATTTGGACATAAACTAGGGTCCTTGATCTATGACAATTGTTCTAGGGGCACCAAATATGAGGAAAATCTTGTTATACAAGAAGTCAACTACTTGTTCTTCCCTAGCGACTCTTAGAGCTTCAACTTCTGCCCACTTGGTAAAATAGTCGATACATATCAAAATGTACTCTTTCCCTTGTGAAGGGGGGTCTATAGGACTAATAAAATGCAATCCCCACTTTTCAAATGGTTCAAGGTCTACCTGCGGTTGGAGATGCATTTCGTTAGATGCAATGGGTCTCCCTACTCTTTTGCATTCATCACAGCGGAATACATATTGTTTTACATCTTTATGTATAGAGGGCCAATAATATCCTGCACCCAAAATCTTATGGGATGTCCTCTTGGCAGAATAATGGCCTCTAGAGGTGTCATCATGAAAAGCTCTAAGAATTCTATATGTTTTATCTTCCCTCACACACTGTTGTAAAACCATATTAGGACCACATCAAAATAATATTTCATTAATCCATTTAAATGGTGCGCTTTCTCGAACAAAGAATTTCTTCTATTTTGACATGAAATCTGGTGGCAACTATGAAGTGGCCAAGTAGTTGGCAATGTCAGCAAACCAAGGGGTTTTAATGGAGATGACAAACATATTTTCATCTTGGAATTCGTTTTGCATGGGAGCATAATCTCCATTATCTTGTTTGATCTGGGATAAGAAATTTGCAACTACGTTGAACTTCCCAGGTTTTTCAATAATGGTCACATTGAATTCTTGTAGAAGTAATAACCATTTGATTATCCTTTCATTTACTACATGTTTGCTCATTAGGTACTTGATGGATGAATGGTTTGTGAACACAGTTACTATTGGCAACACAATGGAAAACAACTGAGAGGAGGGGTGAATCAGTTGTCACAGGATTTAAAACTTATTAAACTTATTAACCCCTATTCTCATATCTTATTAATAGCCATGAAAGCATAAATCAAAAACACACATAATACCAAGAATTTTACATGGAAAACCTGTTAGGGGAAAAACTACAGTAGAGGTCAATCCACAAGTTTATACCCTGTTAAAAGTATAAGAAGAATAAATGGGGAATGCACATGCATTCAGGCACACTCCCTAGAGCTCACTGCTCAAATACAAAGGAAGACTCACTATCTTACAAAAACATTCAGATTACAACCATCCAGATTTTTAAACTGAGAAAGTAGCATCTACTAATGCCTTATTACAGTTTTGGTTAAGCCCATGAACACTTCTTCACACTTCTTCACACTTATTCACTCTTCTTCACTCTTCTTTACACTCTGCCCTGCCTTTGAAATATTTAGAACATTATTTTTGCACACCATCTCTACAAATGGAATAAACAATCACATATATATATATATATATATATATATATATATATCTGCAACAAGGAATTACATCTCTACATGTTGGCTTCAACAAAATAATAAAATGAATACAAACTTTCGGCCCAAAACAATAAATATTATTAATGTGAATCCACCAAGGTCAGCCACAACATAGTGAAGACCCAAAATGAAATACAAAAATACGAAAACATGAAAACAATTATTCCTTGAAGACTCACAACATGTTGCAATCACCATGTCGACCATGCACATGAAAAACATGAACACGCAAGAGAAAATCACCGATCGCGAGCACAACAATCAATACAGACATGCAACACAAATAGAGCATGATCTAGAAGAATCCATGAACATCATGAATCACCAAAGAAGGATCCGCAACAACTGAACTTACTATAATCACATCATCTTCATTCAAAAACACAAATTGAAGCAACAGAAAACTGGCAGAATGCAAATCTTCATAACTCAATAAAATCTTCACGCGGATCTTTGAAACTCAATGTGGATAAAATAGATATACTCAATGACAAACCCTTTATTTCACAACCTTTGATCATCAATGAATTGAACTCACCGACATATTGAACTTGACTTCACCACTGACAACCTGCAACTCATGCCATTACAATTTTCTCAATATCCTCAACATATACAACTTCTAATACATTAATGCTAATAGTGTTGACATCAATGGCAACCACATATCAGTAGCACAACCAAAATATCCAAAATCTCCCCCTTTGGAATTGATGGCATCACATGATGTGAAAAACACCATCAACACAACTAAATTCAGCACTTACTCCCCCTTAGGTCCTGACTCTTTTCTCATGACTTGTCCTCAGATAATTCCCAATTTTCACATTTCTCTTCTCCCCCTTTGACATCAATGACAAAGATATCCTTTCTTCAGACAAGATTTGAACCACATATCTGAACATTTAACTACTCCCCCTGAGTAGCAGCCACCACAATGTTCAATCTGGATCAAGATATGACTATGAAATGCACAGATTGATGCAAGCCAATGCATCTTAGTTCTGATTAGGAGGTTTAATCACCCCTAACTTCCCTCTGAGATACTCAAAAGTATCCTTAAGCAATGACTTGTTAAAGATGTCTGTAATATGTTCCTTAGTAGGCACATACTCCAATCTGACTTCCTTTTCACTCACCTTCTCTCTCAAAAAGTGACACTGGATTCTTAGAGATGTTAATTGCACTTGAATTATCACACATATAGCAATAATCTCATCATACATAACTCTAATATCTTTCAACTTTTGCTTCATCCACAATACTTGAGTACAATTGTTAGCAGCAACAATGTATTCTGCCACTACAATAGACAAAGAAATGACATTCTGCTTTTTACTTAACCATGAAATAAACTTCTTTCCCAAGAAAAATGCGCCATTGCTAGTACTTTTCCTATCATTCACATCTTCTTCCTAGTCAACATCAGTAAAGCCACTCAAAGTGAGATCATCATCTTTAGGATACCACAGGCCAAAATCAACTGTTCCCTTCAAGTATCTGAAAATTCTCTTCACAACAGTCACATGAGATTCCTTAAAATCGGCTTGAAATCTTGCAACAATACATACAACATTTATGATATCAGGTCTAGTTTGAGTCAAATAAAGAAATCCACCAATCATTGATATGTATCTAGTGTGATTTACCTTTAGAGAATCATCATCTATTGTCAACTTACATCTGGTCACCATGGGTGTACCAACTGGCTTTGAATCTTCCATACCAAACTTCTTTAGCAATTCTTTCACATACTTGGATTGAGATATAAATATCCCTTTATCTAAATGAGTAATCTGCAATCCAAAAGATAATTTCATCTCTCCAATCATTGACATCTCAAACTCATTATACATCTCATCAACAAAATTCATGCAAAAACCATCATCTCCTCCAAAAATGATATCATCAACAAATACTTCCCAATCAAATCTTTATCATCATCAATCTTAAAATACAAATTACTATCAACAGTACCTTTGTGAAATTCAAGCTTCAATAAATACTTGTCCAATCTGGCATACCAAGCTCTAGGGTCTTGCTTGATTCCATACAGTGCTTTCTTCAACCGATAAACCATATCTCCCTGATCAGTCAACTAAAATCCATCAGTTTGCTCAACATACACCTCTTCTTCCAATTCTCCATTTAGAAATTATGACTTAGCATCCATCTGATAAATCTTGTAGTTTTTGTAAGCAGCATAAGCAAGAAACAGTCTCACAACTTCAATTCTAGCAAGAGGAGCAAAATTTTCTTTAAAGACAATTCCCTCCATCTAAGAGTATCCTTTACACACTAGCCTTGCTTTGTTTTTGATAACTTCACCTTGCTCATTCAACTTGTTTCTAAAGACCCATTTAGTTCCAATTACATTTTTGTCCTTAGGTCTAGGAACAAGAATCCATGTATTATTCTTCTCAATTTGATGTAGTTCTTCTTTCATTGCTTCATTCACTGTTAGGCCCAGTCTTTGAAATCAAACACTATTCTTCTGCAATTCTTCTACTAGTCTGAACATCTTTCTTCTTATCATCTATAATCTGATCTTCTGAATGATTTAATCTCACATACCTTGGAGTCTTAGGATGTTCTTCAACTTCAGTCTTTTGTGATCTCTCTTCTGCACTTTCACTAGTTTCTCCTTCCTCTTGATCTTCTTGATTCACCAGAACGATCTAAACTTGATTTGAAGTCCAAACATTTTTTCCTTTGTTTGTACTATCATTCTGATCATCAAAATTGTATCCACAGGTTTTAGATGGTCTAGCAATGTCTTCATCAACCTTGACATTTTCACTTTCAACCATTGTCCCCAATCTCTTGTTGTAGCATCGGTATGCCTTACACTTAGTAGAATAACCAAGAAAGATTCCTTCATCACTCCTAGAATCAAACTTTCCTATATCTTTGTCTCTTTTGATATAATATTTACTCCCAAATATTTTGAAATATCTAATAGTAGGCTTATGACCAAACCATAGCTCAAAAGGGGTCTTACCGATATCACCTTTGATTTGTACCCGGTTGAGGATATAAGCAACAATACTCACAACTTCTCTCTAATAGATATGAGGAACATTTCCTTCCAGCATCATATTCCTAGCAGCATCTCGAATTGTCTTGTTCTTCCTTTCCACAACTCCATTTTGTTGAGGGGTCCACGATGCAGATAATTGTCTCTTTATCCCATGCACTTCAAAAAAAGTATTAAACTCATGGGAATTGAATTCACCACCTCTATCTGATCTCAGACACTTAATCTTCAAACATGTCTCTGTCTCAACCATAGCCTTTAAGATCTTGAACTTCTCTAGAGCGTCAAATTTCTCCCTTAATAAAGTAACCCATACCATCCTAGAATAATCATCAATAAGCAATAGGAAATACCTATAACCTTGTAAACTTCTGACTCTAGAAGGACCACACAAGTTAGTATTCAAAAGCTCCAACAATTCATTTGAACAATTTTGTTTTCTCTAAAATGAAATTGTAGTTTGCTTTCCTAACTGACATTCCTTGCATATGGCATTAGTAGGCTTTACCAACTTAGGAAGATCTCTCACTGTGTGAGTATAAGTTATCTTGATAATATTATCAAATTTTACATGACATATTCGCCTATGCCACAACCAGCTTTCATCAACTTGAGCAATCAGACAACTTTTACTAGAAAAATCTAGGTGAAATATGTTACCTTTTGTTTTTGTTCCTGAAGCAATCACATTTCCATAACTTCCCAATATTCTACACTTTCCATCCTTGAATTGAAAATTGTATCCCTTATCAACCATCTATCCAACACTCAAAAATATTATGCTTCAAACCTTCAATCTATAGGACATCATCAGTATTATGCTTACCATCAAAAGAAATACATCCTCTGCCACGGATTATACCACCATTGTTATCACCAAATCTTACAACACCACCATCATAATTTTTCAGGCTTACAAATTTTATTTAATCACCTGTCATGTGATGAGAGCATCCACTGTCAATTACCCATTCATCCTTCTCTTCAACTCAAGCAACTAAGGCTTTCTCGACATTTGTACAACTAGCAGATTCAGTAGACACAGGATTATTTTCCTTGATAGCAATAAATACCCATTCATCCTCACTTGCATTCCATTTATCAAATTCATCATTTGTCACACCTTCATCAACAACATAATAACACTTCCTTTGAAATTTAGGCTTGTTAGGTCTTTATTTATGAACTCTTTTTGAACACCTTGATGTAAAATGACCTATCTTATTGCAAGAAAAGCATTTAATAGGCAACTTTCCTTTATACTTATCTTGTCCTTTGGCTTATCTTTTGACAATAAGTGCTTCAAGCTCATCCAGTTCTCTCTCTTCTTCCCAATCTGTCTCATTTCTTCCTCATACTTGAATACCTTTCTAGAAGAACTTTCACCCAGATCATATATCTACTTATCTCTTCTGAAATTAGTGGCCTTAAATGAAGATTCTATCTGAGGATGGACATCATTGAATTCACTCAACTCAAAAGCAGTAAGTTTACCAATCAACATATCTCTGGTTACATTTGTCACAGTCCAGAGCTCTTCAAGAGTTGTAGCTTTTAATTTTATGCAACATACAAGGATCTAAGCACTTTAGCAAAAATCTTTGATTCTTCCAACTGTCCACTAGCACATCTAATACCACACACAAGTTCATTCACTCTTTGCATGAAAGTAGTAATATTCTCACCATCACCCATTATCAACATTTCATATTTCCCTTTCACACTTTGTAGCTTAGCACTCTTCACATTAGCATCAGCTTCATACAAATTTTCCAACTTTTTCCAGATCTCATAAGAAGTCTTCAGATCCATAACATTCGTCATCTCAAAATCATTCAAGGCACTCAACAATGATTCCTTAGCCCTGATATTGTATTCAACATCCCTAATCTCAGCAGTAGTAGTAGGACCATTTTGAGGAATAACATACCTATTACTTGTAATTCCCTAGTAGGATTCACCAATACATCTCAGGTGACACTCCATTCAAGTCTTCCACACAAAATAATTTGTTCCATCAAATCTCAGACTATCCTTCTTATATGTCATAATCCCAGATCACCTCAAGCTATTAAACTTCTTCTAAGGAACTTGCTCTGATACCAATTGTTGGCAACACAAGGGTAGACAACTGAGAGGGGGGCTGAATCAGTTGTCATGGGATTTCAAACTTATTACACTTATTAACTCTTATTCTCATATCTAATTAATAACCATGAAAGCATAAATCAACAACACATCAGAAACACGCATAAGACCAAGAGTTTTACATGAAAACCCTGTTAGGGGAAAAACCACGGTGGAGGTCAGTCCACAAGTTTATACCATGTTAAAATTATAAGAAGAATAAATGGGGAATGCACATGCATTCAAGAACACTGCCTAGAGCTCACTGCTCAAATACAAAGGAAGACTCACTGTCTTACAGAAACATTCGGATTACAACCATCCAGATTTTTGAACTAAGAAAGTAGCATCTACTAATGTCTAATTACAATTTTGGTTAAGCCCATGAACATGTCTTCACACTTATTCACTCTTCTTCACACTCTACTTTTCCTTTGAAATATTTATAACATTATTCATGCACACCATCTCCACAAATGGAATAAAAAATCACATATATATCCACAACAAGGAATTACATCACTACATGTCGGCTTCAACAAAATAATAAAATAAATACAAACTATTGGCCCAAAATAATAAAGATTATTAATGTGAATCCACCAAGGTTGGCCACAACATAGTGAAGACCCAAAATGAAATACTCAAACATGAAAACACTTCAAACAATTATTCCTCGAAGATCCACAATACGCTTCAATCACCCTGTCAGCCATGCACATGAAAAACATGAACATGCAAGAGAAAATCACCGATCGCAAGCACAACGATCAATGCAAATGTGCAACAAAGATAGAGAATGATATAGAAGCATCCAAAAACATCCTGAATCACCAGAGAAGCATTTGCAACAACTGAACTTACTAGAATCACATCATCTTCATTCAGAAACACAAATTGAAGCAACAAAAAACTGTCAGAATACAAATCTTCATAACTCGATCAAATATTCACACAAATCTCTAGAACTCAATGTGGATAAACGAGATATACTCGAAAAGAAACCCTTTAGTCCACAATATTTGATCATCAATGAATTGAACTCACTGACAAACTGAACTTGACTTCACTATTGACAACCTGCAACTCATTTCATTACAATTTTCTCAATATCCTCGACATATACAACTTCTAATACATTAATGCTAATAGTGTTGACATCAATGACAACCACATATCAGCAACACAACCACAACATCCAATAGTTACTTTGTACCTTGTAATGTAATGTCTAAATTTCTTGATTGCATGTACTACAACTAGAAATTCTTTCTCTGTGGTGGTGTAATTCTATTCAGTGGGAGTCAAATTATTACAAATGAAATAGATGGCATACTTTCCCCTATTCTCATCTTCTTGGCGTAATAGCACTCTAATAGAATCATCAGAAGCATCTGCATAAATATGGAACAAAAGGTTCCAATTAGGTCCATGTAGGACAGGAGCAGAGATGAGTTTCTCCTTAATGATCTCAAATGATGATGGCACTCTTCTGTCCATGATGAGTCTAGTTTAAGGTCTAATTATTGATAGAGTTTGTTATCCATTTTTTGCAGTTGTCATAGACTTTGATGCTTGTATGTTGACCTTTTTATTACATTTCCTTAAAACCAGAGACTTTGGACATGAACTTATTTTCATAAATTTTAATGACATTGACATGCTATGTGAACTATCTATGTTAATTTTGCATGTGATTAATGAAAGTCACTTTGAGATAGTTACAGATATGTAGTTGTTGTGCATACTAGCATTGTCATGCAGATATAATTAGAGGCCTGCAGTTAGCGAAAATTCCACTAGCTGGACATTCGCCATACCGATCAACAAGGTGATCATTTAATGGAGGAAAGACTCTCGACGATGGAAAGATTCCTCATTCAAATCAAACTATAACTGCCTTGTAATGATCTTAATTATTGTTAAGAAAATATAGGTGTTACTTTTGTGCCAAATTCACATTAAGGCAAACATTCCTGACAGGTTTTGTATGTCCGTAGCCATCTCTCCACTTTTTGCGCTTTCCCTAATGTGGCATCCTCTTAATCTATTGGAGTTGACCACCTTGCTAAGTTTCAGTGGTAGCTTCTATAAATAAGACTTTGATGATCCTTCCGGGGTTTTAATCAGAGGTTGCTCAATCTGATGATGTACTCAAACTCTTAAGTGTTTTAGTAATACAATCATGTTGCTTGATTGTACTCATATTTTTCAATGAATGAAATGAAGTTATAAGTTCGTGCATCTGATTTTACATTAGTTTTAGGGGACACTCATCCAAGGGGGACCACTTAGTGAGTATTTTTTCCCATACCTTAGTTTTGTTAAGTTGTTATTTTTTGTTTAGTAATTAGTTAAGAATTTGACACTGTCTGTTCCTACAACCACTAGAATTCCATTTTGTGACTGTTCCTATAGCCAAAGAAGACAAAGTAGTTTCCTGTTTGTTCGCTCAAATTTCCATTTTTGTCATGCATTTCAGCTTAGTATAGTTTTTTGGTTGCTGCTCAGCACTTATATCATTTCCTTACAAGAAATTTATTTTCAACATTGTGTCTTCTTAGCTATAGGATGAATATGGCTACTTTGGATTCCTAGTGCACATACAATGCTAACCTATTTCAAGTTTACGTCCCTGGGTTGACAATTTAAATGCACCTTCATGATGATTGAAATAGTTATCCAAGTTATATGTCCAATCTCTGAATCACAGTTGTTAAGGCTTAGTTGTTGAATCATTGTAGGAGGCTGACATTTTGGGTGTTGTTGTCGGGGATGGTGTCAAACTAGGATGTTCTTTGGATTCATTGATAGTTTTTCTTGTTGTAGTGTTTCTAGAAGTTTTTCTTAGTATAACCCTCATTTAGGAAAGTAATGACCCCCTTATTCTTTTACCAATGTTTTGTGTGAGCTGGCTGATAGTGAGTTGATACCATATGGATAGAGAAAGGAGAAGAGATGCTCGTGAAAGATTCCTTCCTAACAATATTGATCTATTCTAGATAATTGAGTATCAGAACCTACCCAGAGATGAAGAAGAAGAAGAGCCACACCTCTTTGCTAATACATTTCCAAATCTAACCAGTTCTAAAGCTTCCTCTGAAGATTAGAATCTGATTGAGAACCCCCTTGCTTTAGTACTTCATCAGGCAGGCATGGGTGATGCAAATAGAAACAAACCTAACCAACAAACTTTTCCTTTCCCTATTGCTCATCAGAATGAAGTAGACAACCTCAAAACTATCCTAAGTTCTATGGACTTTTCATAGAAGATCATGATACATTCTTCTTCAAGTTTGATATAATCTACAAGAGTTATGATTATACCACTGATGTCCATAGGATTAAGCTATTCCATGCCACCTTGAAGGAAGTTCCATTAAGATGGTTCATGAGCTTAGGCAGAGATACTATGGAGACTTGGGAGGAAATGAAGAAAATTTTTCATGATAAATACAAGGAGTATTGCAAGGGTAGTGACATTTTTAGGATGCAACAAAAGGAGGATGAGAGTCTGGAAGATTATATTTTAAGGTTTTTTTTTTTCCTATAGAGATCTCCACATCATACACTCAATGAAGAGTCACATAAGCTATTTTTCTTAAGAGGAATTAATGACAGCTATACATATGCCTTGGACATGATGGAAGGAGGATATATCACCCAAATTCCTTGGGAGGACATCAAGAAGATATGTTAGAACTATCCTAGGGCAACTTCAAAGAAGGGGAGAGCTTACCAATCTTCCATGGGTAATTCATCTACCAGTGGATTTTCACGGATGGAGATTAATCACTTACTGATAGAATTCAAGCAAGACATCATAAAAAATCTGGCTACTCAGTTGGATACACTTCAGGCCAAGAAGAAATAAGAGGAGGCATAAACAATGTTGGCAGAATATTGCCCTCATTGTAGATAAAAAAAGGACTGCAGATGCAAGATTATAGTTAATATTTATAGCAAGCAGATGGAACCTGATTTCAAGCCAATCTAGGGTGAAGAAGATCAAGTCTAATTTGTTTCACAAAGGAGGCCATTGGCCCCAAGACAAGGCATGCCACTAGATCCACTATCTTTTGTTAGACCATATTTCAATTCTTATTCATCTAGTAACCAATGGAAACCCCCATATCCATCCACTTATGGAGGATATCCACAACAGCCTTGGAATAACCCTCCAAATTCTTGGCCTAATCACCAAAACTCTCCACTCCAGTGGTAGCAACCCCAAGGGGATTGACAGCAGTTTCAAGGAAATCGGCAGCCACCTCTAGGAAACTGGCAGCAAACGTCCCAATGGAGGGGAGGACAACAATGGCCAAACTAGATAACCAATTACATGCAACCACCTTCTCAGCCTCAGCAACTTGCTATCATTCCTCCTCTTGCTAGTTCAAATTCAAATGCACCTAAACCTACTTAGCTACCAACCAACCCACACCTAATGCAAATAATAAACCATAGCAGCAGTCGGTATACTCTCTTGATCCAAATCAATTCTTTGCATATACTATGAGTGTAAGTAAAATCTTCTTGTGTTTGGGAACTACTTTGACAGCTCCTTCCACACCTATAATCACTGAGCTTCTTGTGGAGGAAAAAGAACCTCTAAATATCCCCATTTAGCCAAGTGCACCTAAAAATCCTGAACTAGTCCTGGTCAAGCAGACTAAACCAGAACCACCATTTCCCCAAAGGTTAGAAATTGTGAAACAAAAGGAAGAAAAGGACACAAATTTTGGCATTCTAGATTATTTGAAGCATATATGTGTCCAAATACCTCTATTTCGGGCCATAAAAGATGCTCCCATATATGGCAAGGCAATCAAAGAAGCATGCCTTAAGAAGCCAGGTAGGAAGAAGAAAGACCCCACTACAATTCATGTGGTGGGGCAGTTGGCTGACATCATGCTTGGGAAAGTGACTATCCCCAAATATAATGACCCAAGGATTCTTGTGGTAGGAGTTGTTATAAATGGGATGCAGATAAACAATGCTCTTATTGGCTTGGGAACAACGATAAATGTGATGACTAAGGACATCCTGCAACAACTAAATGTTCCAAACATGAGACCTACTCCTACTATCCTGCAACTTGTTGATATTTCTATTGTTAAGCCTGATGGGATAGTAGAGGATCTTGTGGTAACTCTAGACTCTTGGGAGTACCCAGTAGATTTTTATGATTCTTTCTCCTAAGGCCACACTAGGTGGGTACACCATTATTCTTGGAAGGCCATGGTTAACAACAACATACGCCTATATTGTATGTCAGATAGGAGATATGACCATTTCTGATGGAAAGAGCACCAAAAAGATTTTTTTCTACCCTCCTTCTCATCCCTCCCATGATAAGAATGATCTTGTATGGCCACATGTTGGTGAAGAGGCAGAGAAAATTAATTTTGTGGCACAGCTTATGATGTTCAACATAATTCCTTTCATGAATCTTCAAGATGAATATGAGGTATTTTCTAAAATAATTTAGAACCATTATGAGATAGAGGAAGCATCATCCTCTCACGCATCTGATTCTGCTGAAATGGTGAAGACACTCCTGCCCGCTCTTCCTGCAACCACTCATCCTGCAACCGCTTGTCTTATAATCGCTCTTCTTGCAACCGCTCTTCCTGCAGATGATCTTCCTACAATTTCTCTTTCTGTAGTCTAATTTCCTATAGCAATAGGTATGTCTCATACATTTCTACCATATGAATTCAAGGTACCAAGCATTAGTGAAGCATCTATGGTAGCGTTAACTACACAAGTGCAGATGTCAAAAGGAAAATATCCAAATGTTAACAAAAAATTGAGTGAAGAACAACAGTTGTCATTGGAAAACTTGTTGAGTTCCCACCAGTGTGCATTTGCATGGGATTATCATGATATGAAGGGATTGGACCCTAAGCTTTTCACTCATAAGATATATATAAGAAATGACTGTACACCAGTGAGGCGGCCACAAAGAAGAATGAACCCTGCATTGAGAGAAATCTTAAAGGGGAACTACATAAATTACTATGTACAAGATTTATCTACCCCATCTTAGATAGCCAGTGGGTGCCCCCATTGGTGATTGTGCCTAAAAAATGAGGGAAGTGGTGAGTTTTTGTTGATTACAGGGAACTTAATGCTGCCACCAAAAAGGATAACCCTGCATTGAGAGAAATTGTAAAAGGGGAACTACATAAATTACTACATACAAGAATTATCTACCCCATCTTAGATAGCCAGTGGGTGCCCCCATTGGTGATTGTGCCTAAAAAATGAGGGAAGTGGTGAGTTTTTGTTGATTATAGGGAACTTAATACTGCCACCAAAAAGGACCATTTTCCCTTACCTTTCATAGATCATGTTTTTGACTCATTTGCAGGAAAGTAGTACTTTTCTTTCCTATATGGATTCAGCGGCTATAACCAAATCTGAATTGAACCAAAGGACCAAGAAAAGACCACCTTTACCTGTCCATGGGGAATCTATGCCTACTCAGTACTTCCATTTGACATATGCAATGCGCCTGCAACTTTTTCATATGGCAATCATTAGCATATTTTCAGATATCTCTCTTGATTGCATGGAAATCTATATGGATGACTTCACTACTTATGGTGTTGATTTCAATGAAGCATTGGAAAATCTCAGAAGAGTTATACAGAGATGTGAAGACCACAATCTATCTCTAAATAGTGAAAAGTGCTTCATGATAATGCAGGAAAGTGTAGTTCTTGACCACTACATCTCTCACAAAGGAATTCAAGTAGATCTTGCAAAGATTGAGGTGATCACCAATCTGCCTATCTCTACAAAAAATAAATATGTTAGGACTTTCTTAGGACATGCATGTTATTATAGGAGGTTCATCAAAGACTTCATCAAAATAACAGTACCATTGTATAATCTCCTAACTAAAGATGTTGAATTCCAATGGATGGAAGACTATGACAAGGCATTTTCTGATTTAAAAACAACTTTAACTCATGCTCCTGTACTCAAGGGTCCTAATTGGGAGCTTCCTTTTCACATCCATATAGACGCATCAAAATATTCCATAGGAGCAGTCTTAGGACAGAAAGAAGGAGCTATTGAAAATGTTATTTATTTTGCCAGCAAAAATCTGCAAGGAGCTAAATTCAACTATACAGTGACAGAAAAAAAATGTTGGCAGTGATCTACGCCCTAAAAAAATCCAGGCACTACATAATAGGCTATTGGATCTTTGTGCACACCAATCATGCAACCATTTCATACCTCATGAATAAACCCCTGATCTTAGGTAGGGTGGCAAGATGGTTATTGTTGATGCAGGATTTTGACATGACCATTGTGGATAAACTAGGGAAGGCTATTGTTGTTGCAGATTTTATTTCAAGGCTGACTACATCAGAGGATAATCAAATTGTAGATGAATCATTCCCTAATGAGCATCTATTTTCCATCAATGTGCAGACACCCTGGTATGTTGATATAGCTAATTACCTAGTCACAGGGAGAGTTCCTCCTCACTTCTCTCCAAAAGAGAAGAGGGTGCTCATTGAAAAATATTTTCCTTTCTCATGGATTGTCAGATGCTTGTTTTACACTGGACCAAACCATGTCATGAGGAGATGTGTGAGGGAAGATGAGACATATGGAATTTTTCATGCATGTCACAATGAACCTTGTGGAGGGCATTTTGCAGCCAAGAGGACAATAATGAAGATTTTCAACACAGGATATTATTGGCCCACTCTCCACAAGGATGCAGGGAAATATACAAAGAAGTTTGATAGATGCCAAAGGATGGGTCAACCAACCAAATCAGATGAGATGTCACTTTACCCCCAAGTAGTAATCACTCCATTTGATAAGTGGGGATTGGACTTTGTAGGACCCATTGATCCTCCATCAAAAGGTAAATCTTATATCTTGGTATGCATTGATTATGTAATCAAGTGGGTAGAAGTTAAGGCCATGAAGCATGCATGAGACAATAAGGTTGCAAAATTTATTTATGAGGAAATTATCACATGGTATGGGGTTCCAAGAGAGATGGTGACTAATCAAGGGGCTCAATTCACTTCAACCCTTGTTACAACATTGGTCAATGAATACAACATTAGGCATAGGAAGTCTACTCCTTATCACCCTCAGGCCAATGGTCAAGTTAAGGTGACCAACAAAGAAATTGAATCCATTATGACCAAAACAGTGGCTATCCATAGAAAGGATTGGGCAAGCAGATTACCAGAATTTGTTTGGGCTTATAGAACTACATGGTAAACAACTATAGGATTCACTCCATTCGAGATGTTGTATGGAAAGACAACTATGATGCTAATTGAATTTGAGCATAAGACTCTTAGGACTATAGTAGACTTGGGTATAGATATCTTTGAGGCACAAAGGGACAAAATCATGCAACTGGATGTTTTGGATTAGATGAGGAAGGAAAATTTGAATCACACAAAGGTAATGCAGAATCATAGAGTAAAATGGCATGAAAAATTCATCAAAGATAAGAAATTCCATCTAGGTGACTGGGCACTGCTCTATGACTCAAGGCATCAAGACAATGCAAGAAAATTGCAGACAAGGTGGCTAGGACCGTATGAGGTTGCTGAAGTATTTCCCAATGGAGTTGTTCAGCTCACTACCATTGACCCTGTCAGATTCAAGCTACTGGTCAACAATCATTTCCTCAGGTTGTATCACAACCCAACTTCTAATGAGGATTTCCTGCACCAATTCATTCAACATGCAACACCCAAACTTATTGTAGTCAAATAAAGTGGACCTAGTGTCCCTCATTCTGGCTAACCAAGGTATGTAATTTGTCATAATAAAGACTTCCACTTCTATGGGGATCCACTTCTTCACCCATCCACCTATCCATTCCACCTTTCTCTCTTCTAGCATGCCATCATCATTTCACTTCATTCCATTCCACCTCATTCCGCTCTACTTTAGTTAATTGCTCAACTAATTTCTTGAAAAGTGATCGGTACTTTCTCCATAATCTTTGCAATAAATATTCCATGAATTCAGGTACATGCACATCAATTGTTATATCTTAATTATCTTTTAGTGCATTCATTGAATTGCTATAAATTAATATGGGCGTTCTCCATAAAATGTAACTATTCTCTGCCCTTGTCAAATTTTCATTCCACCTCACATGTGAGGACGCATGTGCAAATTTAGGTTGGGGGGGAAGTGTGAATGTCATGTTCGTGTGTTTGTCCGTACAGGTTCACGTTAGCAAAATTTAAGTTATTAAGCCAATTTGAATTCTGAGTGAGATGATGACTCGTATGTGTGAAAGGACATCAACCAACGCCATTTTCCTTGATCATGGCTTGCATTTATTAATCCTTTACTGCCTTTATTTTCTCATGTCATAATCTTAAGCCAAAAGGTAAAATTTAGTCGATACGAGGATTGAAAATTTGGTAGAATTACAGAATGGAGAAGTTTGGCTTTTAGATGAGGATTGTAGGAAGGAAAAACTTTGTAGAATGATTGTGTGATTGCAGACCATGGGAGGTGGGTTAATTTAAAATGAACCCATGGTTCATGATGTATTACTACAAGATGCACCTTACCTGGCCAAGTTTAGAAACTATAGATGGATAGACTATTTCTTGAAGCTGAATGGTTTTGATGAAGACAACGCATTGGAATTTTCTCAGACATTGTTTGAATGAAAGGCCATGGTAAAGGGATTGGAGGTCATAGCCACTGAGGAAAGAATTGCAGAAGTTACAAGGTTTCCTTCTGACGGTGAACATTACCCTGTTACTAGAGACACCAGGTCAACTAGGGCCAAATTTACAAAACCTAGTGACCCTCCATTGATCGTGGAAAAACAAGGAGCAAAGAGAATTTCTCTGCCTGAGCCATGGAAGAAGGTAGTTGTTTATGTTGTGAAGTATATTACCTATGAAGATCGTAAGTCGAATATACATTCCATGCATTTCAAACTCATGAACCACATGAGGCACGAGAGAATAATGAATATTTCAAATGTGCTATACCACCTTCTTTCAATCATGGAGGTCGAGACCCAGAAAGGTAGGGACAAATCTATTTCCCATCATTTTTTGATCAAATTATTAGTTGAGAAGTCTTTGCATGATGTTTCTAATATATCATGGGAAGAATTCTTGAATATTGATCAAAATTAATATAGATCATTTGCGACCTAGGGTTTTGCCTCAACCTCGTAGGGTTAGTAGGAGGGTGAGCAATGTTCGAGATGCTCCTGGAGCCTCAACTTTTGATGTGAGCCCTAGTGTAAACCCTCCTGCAGTTGATCAAACAATAGAGATTAGTTCTTTTGAGGCTGAACATTCAAAAAAAGGAAGTTCCTCTCTAGATTATGATGATGATGTCCCTCTTGGCACCCTAATGAGAACTAGGGAACACAAGAAGAAGGAAAAAATAAGAAAAGGAAAAGTTAACCAAATGATAGAAAAAGAAGTGCCAAGCTCTAAGAAACATAAGGCTAACACTATTCTTCCTGCAACAAAAGAAAAGAGAAGAAATCCTCCTAGAAATCAAGGCCAGATAGGCCATCCATTGGTGTATCTCCTGAGGTAAGCTCTAAACCTATAGAAACATCATGAGAGGATACAAAAGCTCCAATGGAGCAAGTGAATATTGAGGAAAAGGACATATTTGAGGAAGCAGCAAACTTAACACTAGCAGATCTTGTTGACATCGTAGAACAAGTTGAAAGCCAAGGGCATGAGGAAAATTAGGAGCTCCTACAGCAAGAGTAGAAGCTAGAGCTCATGCAACAAGAAAAAAAGAAAGATTTCCTACAACATGAGCAAGAACAAGAACTTGAGGCTCTGCAGCTAGAACTGGGAGAACAATCAACACCCCTACAGTCGGAATTTGTTGAGCAAATAGAAGCCCTACAACTGGTACCCTATGTAGAGCAAGTAAAAGTGTCAAGAATTTTTTTGGTGGGAATACGCAGGCCCTCTAATTCTTCGATGCACAAGGTAGTCATGAACTTGTGGAAATAAGTGCAAAGGAGAGAAGAAGAATGGAAAGCAGAGAAACACAGGCTAAAGAAGGAAATCCAAAAGAGAGATGAAGATATTGAGGATAAGAATGAGGAAATTGTTTCTTTAAAGAAGAAGGTGGATAATATGACAACTTTAGTACCTAAAATATTAGAGTGCAGGGCTCCTTTGAGGGTATATGCTCTATATTTAGAGGAGAAGCATCTTTCTTTTAAACTAGCAAGGATTGTTTCAGGTTTGCATCCTTCCATTGAGACCCCTATTGAATTTTTCAATGCTTATCTGATTGCTCCTCCTGAAATGAAGAATTTGTTGTGTGAATTTTACTTACATAATTATGCAGTGACCCAAGACCATGATTGGAATCGACTATTGTATGTTGGAGATGCCCAATTAAGGGCATTTGTGTCCTGGATACAAAACAAAGTTAGTTGGGGAAAACAGTTTAGGACCTATAGGAAAATTGAATCCAACATTCCCCTACCCATTAGGGTTGAATCTAGAAATCTAGGAGACATTTTCAAGGATTGGCATAGAATTCTCTATCAACCAAGTTATGGCAATGGGATCCTGTCTGAGAGAGAGAGATGCAGTTTATAAAGAATATGAGAAGGTAGCAAAAACCACAAGGGAATCTATAATGGGATACATATCACAAAGGTGGAACATCCTAACTGGTGATTTGAATCAAGTTGAGCCTCATTCCATGTAGAACTATGCTGCAACACTTAAGAGAGTTGATAGATATATACATATTGGAAGGACAAAGGGACAATTTTTGCTTCCACTGACTTTTCAGCCACCTATCCTACTATGTCTTGTGCCAAACTTTAGGTACTATCGATATGACATAACTAAAAAGAAACAAAGATGAAGCAGGTTAGACAAAGAGCAAGGTTTCTATTGGCATCCTAATTCAAACAAAACATAAACTATTGTAGGATAGCTGCTAGTTGCAAATTTCAGGGCATTGACCAAGCAAAAGCACAACCCTCCCTTTATTGGAGGACCAACAAGACCTTAGACTGGGGGGAGTGATGAGTCTAGTTTATGGTCTAATTATTGATAGAGTCTTTTATCCATTTTCTATAGTTTTCATAGACTTTGATGCTTGGATGTTGACTTTTTTATGATATTTCCTTAAAGCCAGAGACTTTGGACATGAACTTATTTTCATAACTTTTAATGACATTGACATGTTATATGAACTATCTATGTTAATTTTTCATCTGATTAATGAATTTCACTTTGAGATAGCTACATATATGTAATTTTTATGTGTACTAACATTGTCATGCAAATATAATTAGAGGCCTGCAGCTAGGGAAGATTCTGCCAGCTAGACATTTTCCATACCGATCAACAAGGTGGTCATTTAATGGAGGAAAGAATCTCGACGGCGGAAAGATTCCTCATTCAAACCAAATTGTAACCGCCTTGTAATGGTCTTAATTGTTGTTGAGAAAATATAGGTGTTATTGTTGTGCCAGATTCACGTTAAGGAAAACACGCCTGATAGGTTCTGTGCATGCGTAGCCGCCTCTCCACTTTCTGCACTTTCCCTAATGTGGCATCCTCTGAATCTATTGGAGTTGACCGCCTTGCTAGGTTTTAGTGGTAGCTTATATAAATAAGACTTTAATAATCCTTATGGGGTTTTAATCAGAGGTTGCTCAATTTGACGTTGTACTCACTCTTAAGTTTTCCAGTAATACAGTCATGTTGTTCAATTGTACTCATGTTTTCAATGAATGAAATGAAGTTATAAGTTCATGCATCTGAGTTTACATTAGTTTTAGGGGATACTCATCCAAGGGGGCCTGCTTGGTGAGTATTTAGTCTCGTACCTTAGTTTATTTTAGTTGTTATTTTATGTTCAATAATTACTTAAGAATTTTGCAATGTCTATTCCTGCAGCCACTAGAATTCCATTTTGTGACTGTTACTGCAGCCAAAGTAGGCAGATTAGTTTCTTGTTTGCTCACTTATATTTCCATTTTGTCATGTATTTCAGCTTAGTATAGTTTTTGGTTGATGCTCAACACTTATGTTATTTCCTTACAAGCAATTTATTTTCAGCATTATGTCTTTCTTAGTTGTAGGATGAATATGGCTACTTTGGATTCCTAGTGCACATACAGTGTTGACCCATTTCAAGTTTACATCCCTAGGTTGACAATTTAAATTTACCTTCATGATGATTGAAATAGCTATTTAGGTTAGATTCCAATCTTTGAATCACAGTCGTGAAGGCTTAGTTGTTGAATCATTGTAGGAGGTTGACAGTCCAGACAAAGTCTACATTCTTTTGGAGGAGGGAAAACATAGGGGCTGCAATCTTATTAAAATTTTCTATGAATCTCCAGTAATATCCAACATGTCCTAAGAAGCTTCTAACGTTAGTTTGGATTTTTGGATTCTCAAGTTGTTGTATTACCTCAATTTTCTTAGGAACCAATTTTATCCCTTCAGCTGAAATGTGGTTTCCCAACACTATTCCTTGTTCCAGCTTTATTAGAATTTTTTTGTGGCTCAGAGATAACCGATGGTCCTCACAATGCTTTAATACTTTGTCTATATTTTTTAGGCCTTCATCAAAAGTTGACCCATACACAGTGAAGTCATCCATGTAGACTTCCACACAGTCATTCATTGGCTTTATCATCCAACTATTGATATTCAAATTTTTTCTCGGTAATAACATGATGGTTTTGACCCCTAGATGGTTGGAGGTGACAATATAAACTTCTCTAGTCAAAGTGTTCAGAGGACAGCTAGGTGGTATGGTTCTATGGAGTTTGGCAATATCTTCGAAGAAGTGATCCATTTTTGGAATGATATTAGCCAGAGGACAAGGTAATCCCATGAAGTTGGTGTAATCGAATTCAGTGTGATCAACGTTGATTGGGTCCCCTAGAATCTCGTCTATGTCTAACATTTCTTCATCACTTGAGTCCATGGTAATATTTTCTATTTCATCTTCCAACTCTTCACCATGTTGTTTAATGACTACCATAGCAAGTGAGGCTAGATTCTCTTGTTTGTGAGGACCATCTGGTTCATCAACCCAAACTTTTTTATGTTCAACAGGTTTAGTGGGAGGATACAGGGATACATGTTTTCTATTAGGACCATGTGAAATGGCCATTCCTCCCTCTCTGCAGTCAATCTTGGCTACAAATGTAGCTAGCCACGATCTTCCTAGGATTATCGGATAATTGTCCTTTGGTGTGAGGGACTAGATTACTTGGAAGTCTACTAGATATTCCCAATCATCAACCTTAACAAGGACATTTTCTATGACACTTTTATAAGTCCACAAGTGCATTAGGTATTTCTACCTCATTAATTGTCACTATTATAAGTGGACTGCCTAGGTCATCATATTTTGGAGCTGTGGTTTTTCCACCCAAAAAGTTAGCTAAGTAACTATTTACATGAACAATATTAATTTGTTTTGGTTTCTTGCCTGGTGTTTTGATGCACAATTGTTTAATCAATTGGTTTAGTTCATGAATCTCTCTAATTGCTTGTAACAAAGCAACCTCAATTTGAAGTTGTTTAATCTCTTGTATCAACGCAATTTCAATGGATAAAGTCATTTCCAGAGAGTTATTCAAGGTGGTAGGTTTGAGACACTCCAGAAAAGGTGCTTGATTTTTCTCTTTCAAGGTGGAGTCCTTTAAAAGATCAGTTGGACGTTGGCCACCCTCATCTTGAGGTAACTCAAAAGTTCCATATGAGGATTGTGGAAGGGTCTTGTCTTGATTACTCACTAGGTTTTTCTCTAAAGGTGTGCAAGATGTCTTGGTCATTTTAGTAGATTATTTAATCAGCTTGTCCAAGATCTCAACTATGGTAGGCTGCTGAAGTGTTTTTCCCGACCTTAACTGCAGGTTTCCACAATGGATAGTATTAAGTCCAATCACATTTTCCTATTCAGTAGAATACACTGGGGTGTTTGGCGATTATTATTTGGATTAGGGATAGGTTATGTTGGGGGTTGTGGTTGATTGACTTGCTCATTTTTTTGAGGATTCTGAGGAGCTAGTAAAAGATTTTGTTGTAGATTAGGCATCCTTCTTGGCCTGGTATAAGGCTAATTTTGATGTTGATTCCATTGAGGCACAGGATTTTGTGGAGGATACCATTGTTGTTGAGTCTGGTTCTACCATTGAGCGTTTCCCCAGGACTAGTTTTCCCACTCAAGTCGTTCCCAAGGGTAAGATCCCCAATTAGGTGGTGCTTGAGTCCAAGGTTCTACCCATTGATTGTTATTCTAATTCTTTGAAGGTCACCAAGCGGGATTTGAATTCTAGCCGTAAGAGAAATTCCCTCCAGGTCATTTATTTACAAAGTTGACCTCCTCCTCAACCTAAGTTGTCCTTTTCTTGGAATTCATGATTGTATTTGGGATCTCACATTGATTAGTGGCATGACTCTTCTGACAAACTTGGAAAATTTTAGTTTTGTCCAAAGGGCATTCTCTTAAGAGATGTTTGTTTCAACACCTAGGACAATAGATGGATAAGGTCTCAGGATTACATTTTTTGGCCTGTATTCCATCCAACATGGTGTTTAACTGAATGAGAATGTCAGTTTTGAGATTTGATATTTCCTCACACAGTTTACCTATCTCATTAGAACCTCTAAAAAGTGTAGTTTCACAAATACCTCCTTGGGTATGGGAGAAGTTCCGACATAAGTCAGTGATATCATCAAGTCCCAGTTGGGATACATCTCCTTTTCCCATTAAATCTAGACTCCTAGCATCTTCATCAAGTCCTTTGAGAAATATGGTCTTCATAATTTCTAGACTTATGGCTTCTTTGCCAGATCATTTAGATAAGAAGATGAACCTATCCAGGTAATCTTCTAAAATTTCATCTTCATTTTGTCTGAGTTTGAACAATTCCTCTTTCCTATCGTTGAATCTATAGTAACTTTGGTATTTGTCCAAAAAGGTAGTCTCCATATCATCCCAGGTGGATATGGACCCTGAGGCTAACCCCATAAACCAATGCATTGCAGCGTCCTTCAGAGTGGAGGGGAAGAGATTCAATTTTTTATTATCATTTTTGTAGTCATACGTCTGACACAAAACTTTAAACTCAAAAAAGGAACTGGTCAAGGTCTTCAAAGGATAAACATTTGAAGGTTGGTAAGTGGGATGGTGAAATATTTTTCATAGGAGTATCATCATCTTGGTCGAGAGCAATAGGATAGGTAAATTTCCACATTATCGATCATGGGTTAGCACCATTTCTAAGGTTATCACCCATGACATCGAGAGGAATGTGTTCCTCTTCAAAAGAATTCTCTAATGGTTGAGGTTCTGGAATGTGCAAAGGAATGCTATCCTTGACAAATATTTTCTCTAATGGCTGAGGCTCTAGGGTATACTGGGAGGTCTCAGGTTGATCTTGCTCGATCAATTCTTTAATAAGTTCTTCAGCTGAGACTTCTTCCTCTCTTCTTGTGATTGGAACGTCTTTTGGGGGGTTCTTGGTATGAATCTTTTGTGTGGGCCTCATCTCCTAACCATGCAAAAAATGAATCTTGACAACTATATATATTTTTAAAAGAGGTATTCAAGCAATCTCCTACTAACACTAGAAAAGGAAGTTCCCTGGAAATAGCACCAAAAAGTGATAGGCTTTCGTGAGGTTCTATCGCTTTAGTTGAAAATGTATCAATTTTATCGACCGGGTAGTGTTCGAAGGTTGTATGCAATAGGGGACATCTTGGCTAACTCTCTTTAGATTTTTTGAATTCTTGAAATGGTTGTAAATATAAATTTAACTAGAAGGAAATTAAACTAAAAATCATGAAGTTATTTAAACTAAAAAGCATGAGACAATTAAACTAGAAAGCATGAGATGGTTAAACTAGAAGGCATATAAATTACCTAAGAAGAAACACTTGCAGTAAAACTAGAAATTTTAAATGAAAAAAACTAAAACAACTAACTACTAACAAAAAGTAAACTTGATAATTTGTAACTAACAAGAGTGAATGCTCCATAATTTCAAATAAACAGAACTAAAAGATTACAAACTTGAACTACGACCTGTAGGAATAATTGTTAGAGCTTGACACACACAAATAAAATTCATACATTTATCATATACAAAATAAAAGTAATAGAATTGAAAATAAAAATACTTATCTATCTACTCTACGAGATTCCCTCAAGTGGCCAGCTCTCGGGTGTTCCTATTCTTAACTCAAATCACATGTACTTTCGTATCTTCAAACTGAATCTGTCGATGATACTTTCATTACTCAAAACAATTAACTCATAATAGGACTGGAAATATTTATTTATTGATGTAAAAGTGCAACACAAAAACATGGTTGAATAGTGCTCAAAGCATATCATAACATTACCATTGTATCATTGTTTTTGGCAGTGACATATATATACTAAACTGCTAACAAAATCCTAAATTTCATATGGTGGAAGATCACCATTGAAATATTCTTTTAATAGAATTTCAACTAACCAACGGACTGAGGTCCATACATAAAACATACTAAAGGCTCGGAGTGGAGTCGTAGATTTTTTAAACATAAATTAAATAGAAAGCATTGAAAGGACTTGTTCCACTATGCACTCCAAAAATTTCAGCCCCTAGACTTCTGACGCTCTTTCTTCAACTATTGTGAAGCCCATCTAAATTACACTCGGTTGTGCATAATTTCCTATATAAAACTTAAGACTAACCATTATATCAGTGTTAGTCAGCTAAATTCATTCAATTTAGGAAATAATGATTTATACATCTTTTTATAAAAAGTAAGCAATTATTAATCCTAAAAATAAACAATTGGCAAGGCTAAAGTGATTGGTAAAAACAACAAAGGGGTTTTTAGCTTATTATAATTATGAGATTATTTATACCTCATCAAAATTGACACAGCTCGTGGGGTCCAAAAGGACTCATGCCACAATGTTTCCATTGATGCGAGCAGGGATGTATAGAGGAGAGACTTTGTTATTTATGGGTAAATCCTGCGGCGTAAAAGTGACATTTGGTGAACCAATTGCACGTTGAGGAGGAGAACTAGGATTAAATGATACCACATTTACGTAAGCAGAGGGGACCTCATTGATAGGATCAAGAATGGAAGGACTAACAATCAAATTAGCAGAATGTGATAGAAATGGATCCGTGTAGATTTGCAATTCACTATTCGCCTTAGCCAAAAATTTATTTGCATTCTACTTTTTACCATCGAGGCGGATGGTACCATCGTCGATGTGTTCATGTATCTCATGATGCAGGTGCATACAATGTTCAGTATCATTCCCATAGACATGATGGTATTGGTAAAACATGTTTTCATCATACCAGTCGAGATAAGGCTCTCTGAGAGGTTGAGGATCTTCTAATGTTATAATCTTATCCTTCAACAACTTTTATAGGATAGAAGAATAAGAATCAGATAACTTAGTAAACTATCTATTATGCTTGAGGCCTCGATCATTAGTCGTGACAATTACATTTGCAACAGATTTACCTTTTTCCTAAGATTGACACAAAGGAAGATCCCCTAAACTGAACAACCATCTATTGGTACTCCCACAATGCAGCACATAGATGTGCAAAAGAAGGATACTTCATTAAGGAAAATTTACCTTGCCAAGATCATTGTAGGTTGCTAATGAACACCTTCTGCCCATCTGAGTTGAGCAACAAGTATGATATTTGAGAAAAGAGCGCTTGGTATTGAGAAATGAAATAAATGATCTTCGCATGCTCTCCCTGCCTACATTGGATGAGATTTGAGAAGGTCATCTCCAGATTGATGTTATTGGAATTGTTGGAGAAACTAATTTACAAGTTGGTCGAATGAAAATATAGAATTTTCATGCAAAGAACAATACCACTCAAGTGTTATATCCTTGAGAGATCAAAGAACGAGTTTATCCATCAAAGCATCATGGTGAAAGAAATCCATACACATCATGTTAAAAGATGACATGTGTGTCTGGTAATCTCCTTTACCACCATACTTATCAAACTTACGGATTTCCATCCCCTAAGGGAAGGGAGTATTCAAAATTATCACCGACAAAGGGCTATGTTGAAAAAAGTGTTGAAAGATAGGTTGGGCAGAGGCTTGGGACAAACTTTCCAACCGGTTCTGCATTTGACCCATATTTTGCAATAAGGCACTCAAAACAGGGTTAGATGAAGACATAAGATCAGTGGAGCCACCACCAAAGCCACTACCAAACCCACCGCCAGAGCCATCGTCGTGACCACCACTAGAGCCACTGTCGGAGCCGCTACTAGGGTTGTCACCATAGCCTCCATCGGAGCCACCACCATAGCCTCCACCCGAGCCACCGTCGGATCCACCATTGGAGCCACCGCCATGACCACCAGATATACCAAGACCGTCAACCCCCATTCTGCTATAAATATTGCTACCAAGAACAAAGCTTCCCCCAAGAGGAAGAGCATCAAACCCTAGGGGTATTCTACTTGCTTTGATCGTAGGAGGCGTATCAAGGACAAAGATGGAAGGGCCTATTTCAGCCATGTATACCATTGTCATGGGAATCAAGACACTAATTTTTCTTTCATAAGTGTCATGCTCATGACCTCAAGTGATTCTCAATCTAGGATTGTAGGAGGGGATGCATGCTTTGACTAATTCACTAAGGCCACGGAGAAACTCTATGCATGTTTGGTCCTTGCCTATCATATACCTGATCTCATTAGCAACCCTAGCGGGCCTAGTCATGCTATGATCTTTCTCCAAGTGATTTGCAAGATCCAATAGCATCCTATCTAGATCCATGAGATGCTCTGCAGGAATAGGGACGACTTCATTCTCATCCAGAGGTTGAGGTGAAGGGGAAGCGGGAGGTGTAGGGGCACGAGTAGTTTCATCGAAGTAACTCATCTTCACTGCTGATACCATCTCTAGGGAGGCAAGAGCCGAAGTGACCCTCGTAAAGTCTGCTCCTAAGTTTCGATGTTGCACACTCCTTCTAACTACATACCCGAAGGTTGTAGACTGAGTTGTGAAGCTCATAAAGCTTCACAATGCGCAAGCTCACAACCTACGTAGACACGAGGAAGGGAACCTCAACACAAGGAAATAGATATTACAAGTTTCACGTCTAGTTCACCAAAATGCAGAGGAGGGGGACCGGCCGCTTAGGACCCTGGGTCATGGGAGGGTATAGAATGATCAACTTCCCTGATCTACCTCACACTAAGGATTGTTCAAGGTAAGTTTAATGTTTTAGGAAGGTCAAAAGGAAGGTCAATTGACCTGTCACTATCCTTCTATCAACCCAAAAGGTTTAGGGTATCAGGTGAGAAAAATCTCAAGCCAAAACTGTGACCTAGGCAACTCTCTTCTAGAGGACCCCAGTGCAAAAGATGAATGATAGCGCAGCGCATTGGCGTCTCGGTCGAGTGCTAGCTTCCATACGAACATAAAGTATGTAGGACAACTAAGAATAACACATAATCAACTAACTACCTGATAAAAACCATAATGACGAAAATAAGGAAATAGCTAAATTACTGAAAGTAACAAGAATAATTTAACTTAGGAAATGAAAGTTGATGAGAACAAAGGTGGTAGAAATGGAACTCACAATTGGTCCAACCTTCCGCAAGCTTCACATGAACATGATCACTTACACAATAGAATAGGGAGAAATTTTGGGGCTTGTAGAAGAGGGGGACCAACCACACCAAGGCTCTAGGTCACAGAGAGACGAGAGCATAGGGCTTCCCTAATCTAACTCAAGTTGGATAAGAGTTCTTAGGTCAAGGATAGAGAATGAAGAGCACTCTCAAGTTCTTATGTCACTCTACTAACCCGGGAGATTGAACATAGCTAAATGAGCCAATTTTTGGAATCCGAATCATACCTCAAGCAGTTGTCTACTTGAGGACAATAGCGTAGGTCAACAACGATAGCGCGACATGTTGGCATCTCTCTAGGGTGCATGCATCCGTACAACCTAAAAGTACAAGAGTACAGTGAAAATACCAAGAATCTACTAACGATTTAGCAAATAGATTTTAAAGCACTAAATGGAACAATAAATAATAGAATGAACTAGATAACTATAAAGGTGACAAAAATAAAAGGTGACGAAGATGAAAACAATGAAGATTAACTCAATACGAATCCATTTCACCAGCAAGCTCCGCACGAGCACGTACCTACACACAGCCAAGAGAGGAAAAATGTTGGGGTTGATAGGGGTTTGCCTCAGTCAAACCCCCGCTTTGGTTTTTCTACCTCCACAGATAGTCAGGAAAGCCACGAGATATGAAATATAATAAAGAAAAAATGGAAAGAAACCAGACAATAGCAATAACACTATGCTACGCAAATCAACAAACAATATCACCTTCTCAATCAAGGTGCCCTCAAGCACATAAAGGAGGATGCAAGCTTGGTAAGGTCTACGCTTCCACAACAATGAAGAAGCAGTTCCTCGAGACACCAAGTAGCAATTCCAATGGTGGCAAAAGTGAAACAAGATGTAGAGATGGATATGTTGAATTGCTCAAGAAAAACTCAAGAGATTAAGCTAGTGTGTAGAATTGTCCAAGAGATTGTAGAAGATGGAATGAAAATGAGAGAGATGCATTTGAAGATGAAAATGGGAGGGAAAAAGTCATTCTTAGGTTGACTAGAAGGCACAGAGGCGTTACACTTTGTCGCAAATGAAGAACGTAACTTCTACGGATTCTAGAGGTGGGAATTTGTCAGGGACAGTAGTGCACCACATAAACACTTGTGAATCGCACACACGTCCTTGACATAAATTCCCCATCGACACAAGAGACAAGCATCAAGTAGATGTGAGGTAGGTAGGTGATGTGTAATTTCTTAGTCGGGTTTGATTTTCTCAGGTGGAGGGATCTAAAAGGGGAATTCACAAGAGGGATGCAAATTCACTCCTATACATTTTGCCCCCACTTTAGCAAGCATATGTGTCAACAAATGTTCGGTAAAGTAGATCGAAGAGTTTAGAAATATATACATGAACTATCGAAGAGTTTAGAAATATATACATGAACTATTGAAGAAGCAGACTGCAATCTGGAAAATCTTGAAAGCATGGGGTAGGCAAATAAATCCACAGGTACTCTCTCCTGAGGAGGTTTGAACAAAGGACTCTGTAGATCCTCAAAACTATAAAGTGTTTCAAAGTGCACCGAAGGTCCGCAGACCAATGATTGACAAATCCCGAAGGATGCAAGCGCTTCTAAGATCTTCAGAATTGCAAAGAAGGTGCCCCCAGGTACTCTCTCTTGAAGGAAGCCCAATGTGAGGGGACTCCGCAGAGTCAGACTGGAAAGCAGCTTCATAGGCGCACTTGCAAAGCAACATGTTAATCCACAGATAAAACATGTTAGAAAACAAAAAGCAGCCACACAGGCAAACAAGCAAGTAGACACTCATGCAAATAGTCAAAAAATTGAAGGAAGAGCTTTCAAAGGGGTCCCTTGGGAACCCTTCAAAAAAAAAGGGGTCCACTCAAGGGACACTCAGTTTAAAAGTGTAAGAATTTTTTTTCGCAAATCAATTCAACATCAAGGAATCCTTTTGAAAGATTTTCACTTCATTAAGGAATTCAAAAGGAAGACAAGCCCCTCACAAGGGGAAGTTCAAACTTCACCCGTAGGAGAAGATACTCCCTCCTCAAAGGAAGGTTTTTCAAATTCTTTCTTTGCGAACCCATGATGAAGGAAAAATATTCTGCTAGGGGTCCTTGGTGAGGAATGCGATTTTTCGAAAAATGTTTTGAAGGGATTTTTGAGAAAAGATTCGTTGGCCACCGAATATCGAAGTTGACATGATAGCCCCCCTTAGGATGGTGTGTGTTGAATGCAGAGGCACATGGCATCCTAAGGAGAGAAAAACAAGAATGAAAAATGTGACGTTGTGACCCACAGAACATAGCGAGATGTAACCTTGGTAATGTTGTCGTGCAAGCAAGGGACAACACATGAGCACCACAACATCACAAAACAAGCACAAAAGATAAGAGAATAAAAAATGTAAAAGGAGACAATAACATCACAAACAAGTGACAGGGGCAGTCTGATATTTTGGGGTCAAAGCTACTCATAAATATAGATAAATATGTGTAATAGTATATTAATGAATTGTCATCAATCATCTACTATATCAGACCATATGAAGAATGCAAGAGAAGAAAAAATAAAAGTAAAAAATTGGGTCAACATGGAAGGGAAGCCTAAATGCCCTCAACATTTTGCATCGTCCCCAATTGTCGAAAATCAACACATAACAAAGGAAGAATGATGTAACAAATAGAGAAATTTTTATGACACAAACACTCTTGTATCCAAGCACTTATGAGGGCGACAAGGGTCATCTAGGAACACATAATACAAGCACGGGGGGACACAAAAACACACACACACAATCTATTCTATAGATAAAGAAGAGGCACCCCCTAGTCCTCATCAACCAATAGATCATTGGCCTCCCAATCTAGATGATGATAAGGGGAAGGCGAATGAGCCTACAAGGGCAGAATATCAAGGGGAGAACCCTCTAACCCCCCGCAACAAGATCCAAGGAAGGAGGCCCCTCGAAGTCTCCTCCGCTTAATTCTTGTGGGGTGAAAGTCAGCGATTTCATAAAGATCGCCAAAAGGGTCAGGACCTTATCCAAAGAATTAAAGATGCACTTCATAGGAGTTCCATGTGTTAACTCAACAGGAAAAGGAGGCGATGCCCAAGATTCACTGCTAGGTTCATTGACAGACTTGAGAGCAGTGACAAACTTCGGAGAGGCCAGAGCTTCCTCGGTCACTAGAATGACACATGCTAATGAAAAACCACCCTCTGAAGAAGGTGGACTCATTCGACCCCCATTACTAGCAGGGCCATCCTCCATCTTTCGCTTCATCGAAGGATGCAAGATCCCCACGAATGAGGTAGAAGGCGTGGAGGGAGAAGAAGACCGTAGCGGACACCACCAACATATTCGGCATGTCCACAAGATTTGAGAACGATGGGATGTTTGGGAGAAACATCAAAAGAGGCGGCTCAATCAAAGGAGCAATAAACACTTGCACCCTCTTCGGGTGAGGATCGCTTAAGCTCGTGGGAGGAGCCAAAAGTAGCATTGAGGCTGATGGAACTGAAGCAGAGAGGAGAGGAGAGGAGGATATGACAACAAGTGCCAGAGCAAAAACTGTTGACTCCCCTTCCTTCCTTTGTAGGGCAGCCTACTCAGCAGCCAGATCCTTTCACCGACACTTGCACTCATGTGTAAGGTGTTTCCTGTGACTCCGAGAGCTAGAGGCCAGAAGCTGAGATGGAACAAAGGACTCTTGTTTGACCATCAGAGTGTCCATCACGGTCGTTTCTGGAAAAGGGAGACACTCCTAGATGGGAACAAGAGGGAGAGGTTGAGAAGAGGTTTGAATAACAGTAGGGGGAGTCATCTCTAATGCCTCAATGATGGACCTCTTCCCATTCACTATCTTAGAAGCAGGAGTGGTAGGAGGCTGCAGAGGCCGAGACATAGAGGACTCCCCATGGGGACCCTTCCGTTTACCATACTGAGCGAGCCTAGGCACCGTGGGTAGAATGGGAAGTACAAATGTTGGAATCTTGGGCTTTCGCTAGGTGAGCACCATCGAGTTCTCCAACAAATGCCTAGGAGAAGACAACGATGGTGCCAAAATAGCACGAGAGGAAGCGACAAGTGAGACAATGGAAGAAGAAGAAGAATAAGGGCCATGGGCACACTTCTATTCTTCCCTTTTTCGAGCCAAGGCATTCTCATGCTCCGCCTTGAGACAAGCTCTGTGCAAAATGGCATAGGGAGGAGGAGGGTACCTCACCTTAGGCATTAAGTGCCCACTCTTGTACTTCATGTAGGTTCGATACAAGAGGTTCATCCTAGGAAGAGGTGGATCAATTGGTATAGGCTAAAAGTGATCCAACGAGTAGGCACCACGCACAATCGACGGTTTATAGTCGGTGTCATCGACTACATGAACTGTACCCTCATGGATGAATTTTAGACACTTATGCACTACCAAGGGAACTATGTTCATAGCGACCAACCAAGGGATATCCAGTTTCACCCTGAAGAGTTCAAACCCTGAGATTATGTCAAAGAGTAAATTTACTGATTTAGGTCCAACAAATATGGACAAGGTGATGCAACCAATGGGAGGTACAAAAATCCCATCGTGTGTACGGATGATACTCTTAGATTTGGCATACCCATCTTTATGTAAGAAGTTAATCAACATAATCTCCTCAATGATGACATTCACCCGACGCGTTGGGTCAACAAGAACACCTGTTACAGTGTTTCCATTGATTTGTGTGGGGATGTATAAGGGAGATGGCTCTCTATTATAGTTCATCAAAAAGTTCTGTGAGGTGAAAGTTAGACCAGGAGAACTACCCGCAAGTTGCGCAGATGGGATGTGCAGATGTAAAAAGGAGGCCATCACGTATGCCAGACGAAACTTTCACAGAGCCCCCAAAGGTTTTGCAACTAGACAATGACCCAACTAAGGTTTCATTACACGATGCTTACAAAACCTTCCAACTACATAACTAAGGGTCATTGGTTGGGTTGCAAGGATGAGCGCCTCACAACACTCACACCCACAACACTCCTAGGATACGAGGAAAGGGTCTTTCAACACTGCTAAATGGAACCAAAATGGTTCACATCGGGTTCACCAAAATATAGAAGAGGGGGACCAACCACACCAATGCTCCAAATCATGGAGAGTTGAGAGTGGAGGGCTACCCTAATCTACCTCAGGTTGGATAAGAGTTCTTAGGTCAAGGATAGAGAATGAAGAGCACTCTCAAGTGCTTCTGTCACTCTACTAACTCAGGAGATTGAACAAAGCTAAACAAGCTAATTTCTGGAATCTGAACTGTACCTCAAGCAACTCTCTACCCAAGGACAACAACACAAGTCAGGGGCACACCGGTGTCTGTCTAGGGCACTGGCATCCATACGACCAAAAAGTACAAGAGTACAGTGAAAATGCCAAGAATCTACTGATGGTTTAGCAAACAGAGTTTAAAGCACTAAATGGAACAACAAATAACAAAATGAACTAGATAACTATAAAGGTGATGAAGATGAAAGCAATGAAGATTAACTCACTATGACTCGAGTTCGCCAGCAAGCTCCGCATGAGCACATACCTACGCATATCCAAGAGAGGAAAAATGTTGGGGTTGTATAGGGGTTTTCCCTAATCAAACCATCACTTTGGTGTTTCCACCTCCATGGATAGCCACGAAAGCCTCAAGAAATGAAACATGATAAGGAAAACAATGGAAAGAAACCGAACAATAGCAATAACACTATGCTATGTAAATCAACAAACAATATCACCTTCTCAATTGAGGTGCCCTCAAGCACATAGAGGAGGATGCAAACTTGGTAAGGTCTACGATGCCGCAACAACGAAGAAGCAGTCCCTCGGGACACCAAGTAGCAATTCCAATGGTGGAAAAAGTGCAACAAGACGTAGAGATGGATATGTTGAATTGCTCAAGAAACGCTCAAGAGATCAAGCTAGTGTGTAGAATTGTCCAAGAGATTGTAGAAGATGGAATGAGAATGAGAGAGATGCATTTGAAGATGAAAATGGGAGGGAAAGAGCCATTCTCGGGTTGACTAGAAGGTGCAGAGGCATTACGCTTCATCGCCAATGGAGAACGTAACGTCTCTACATATTCTAGAGGTAGGAATTTGTCAAGGATTGCAACACGCTGCGCAAACGTACGTTGTGTGCATGTCCCCGACAGAAATTCCCCCACCGACACAAAAGACAAGCACCAAGTGGATGCAAGGTAGATAGGTGATGTGGAATTTCTTAGTCGGGTTTGATTTTCTAAGGTGGAGGGATGTGAAAAGGGAATTTGTAAGAGGGGTGCAAATTCACTCCTATACAAGGTTGTTTCAAGGCTTGCCACAGTCAAACCCCTGTTTCGGTGTTCCCACCTCCACGGACAGCCAAAATAGCCACAAAATAGAAAATGCGATAAAAAATAGAAAGAGAGTACTACCAAGCAATGGTAACAACACTATGCAATGAAATCAAATGACAATGCTAAATGAAATGGATATCACCTCCCAAACAAGGCGCCCTCAAGCACGTGAAGGGAGATGTTAGCTCGCAAGATTGTAGATGCAAACGTTGCCACAACGAGAGTGAAATCCAGCAAAGTGTCGTCTTGGAGCTTCAACAATGGAGAATGTTGTGAAAATGGAGTGTGTAGCAACAAGTGAAGTTCAAGAAGTGTCTAGAAGATCGAATGAATAAAGAATGAGATGTTTTGAGATGAATAGAAGCCCAAAAGAGTCGTTCGAGGTCGATCAAGGGTGCAAGGGAATTACTCTTCGTCACCAATGGAGAAGTGTAACGCCTCTGCAGATTCCAGAGGCAGGAATCCTAAAAGGACATCAACGCGTCGCGCAAACATCCTTATGTCGTGTTAGCGTCCCTGACAAAAATTCTCCCACCAACACTATAGATAGCTGCCAAGTGGGTGGAAGTGGAATGGATGAAGTGGAAAAGCATTGTCGGGTTTAATTTTTCTAAGGTGAGGGGATGTAAATGGGGAATTTGCGAGGGGTGCAAATTCACTCGATTACAGTAATCAAGTTCGAATACGTTATATTGATTAGGGTAATTTTTTTAAGTGTTTACACATGTAGGATAAAAAGAAGTGAGAAATAGAAGAGATAGAAAGAGAATAAAAAAGGTAGAATAGTAAGTAAGAAGAAAGGAAAACAAGGGGAATGTATTGAACTATTACTATTGTATATTTGGATTGAGAAATGGATAGAAACTAATATATATGGAAACAAGTATGATGTGTTATGGGTTATAATGCATACATTTAGTTCTGGATTTCCATTGTTTTGTTTCTAATCTTACCATAATATAGTGTAATATATCGTAAATTATCTGATCTTTCTTATATTGTAAATGTTGAGGTATAAATACAATTTGCAAGAATCTAGTGCTTAGAACTTTGGTATGTGATTCCTTTTCTTGCCAACAATACCTATGCCATGGAGTAATTGCTTTTGACAGATTTTCTATTTCACTCGGTAGACCTTAGAATATTTAGCAATTGTACCTTTGGTTGTGCATCAATGTGTGAAATTCTTTCTTGATGGTAGACTTATCAAGATTAATGGATACACATCCCAACCTCTTGTGGAATTGAGTCATTTTACTTTGGAAACTTATATTCCTACTCCTAAGAACCCTACATATAAAATTGAAAGATACCTTCCTAATGTATATCAAATCAAATTTTGAGCAAATCAAAAGAATTAAAAATAGGTGCAATAGTGAAGAACATTCTCCAAAACATAAAGAACCCCATGTTGAAAATCCTACAATGGCAAAGAAAAAATGTGTTGGTACAAGAATGTCTTCTAAAGAGAATTATGAGGGATAAATCAATTATGAAGCAAGGAAAGAGACAAAAGCAACTAGAAAAGTGATACATAAACAATAATTTTATGCACAAAAAGGTACATAAAGACCAAAGCAGAGTGTCATGGTGAACCAATGAATAAAGTTTCTTTGAAAAGTATAAAGGGTTATCAAGAAGAAATACATGTAATGGATAAGGCAAGTCATGAAGAATAAGACACAAGAATCAATGAAGAGAGATATGAAGACATATGTTGGGATTTGGGGGATAGTGATGATCATCCTCTGTTTATGCATGCATTATCGTGCTCTTATGTTGCACCCTCAATTCTACTTGTTTTTACTTGTGTAATGGAGGCTACTTATTGCATATTGAGTCCATTACTTTACATGAAACCCGTATCATTTTATATATGAATATGTACTTGTTATGAATGGTTGCAAGTGCTCATATGCTTTGAAATAAATGTTTGTGATAGACTTGCATGCACTTCACAAGAGGGGCATAATGTAATGGTGAAATTGGCAAATACCCATGCCAATTCCCTTTTGATTTTGGGCTAGTTTTAATGGAATTTCTTAATATAATTATGTGGTGACATGTGGCATGCTCTTGTGCTAAGTTTCTCTCCTTCCCTAATCCTTATCCATCCTCATTGCCTTCAATCATTTCCATACATTTGACCTTTTCCTAACCTTTGGTACATTCAGTCCCACACTTTCATCTTATCACCAATCCACATTTCCACACATCTAATCCTTGTCTTGAGATTTTACATTCATTGTCCCAAGTCAATCTCATGACAAGTGGGTTTGATTCTAATTGATGCAAAACGGAATCCAATTTTTAAATTTCAAAATTGTCAACTCCCACCCTTTGCTACTAGTTGCCAGGAGCCAACTTCATACATGTTTGTGCAAAGTTATGTATTTTATCTTGGTATTTAAAATCATTCGTTGAGCATTTAAATATATACTATAACATTTAAACTTCATAAGTAACTACAAGGAGCAACCATTCAAACATTTGGATTTAGAGCATTAAAAGGAATTAAAATCTGCATCAAGATCATCTAGGACATCTGAGTATGTGAGAGTGTTGTCTTCAATATTCATACACAGCCATAAAGCCAATTTAATCAAGGGGGGTGACATAGGAGAACATAATTCTTGTCATCTAGCAATCTCCCTAAGTATTTTTCAACATCACTAGTATTTACACATCAACAAAAAACAAGGATTCCAAAGGACCAAGTTACAAAATTATGCATTCACACATCCAAATCACACCCCAAGGATCAGTTCTAAGTTGGGCTCGATTGATTCCAGGCTATGAGATCAACCTACAAAAGATTTCAGGTCTATGCAAAGTTCAATACGATTAACACATCAAGAACATCAATTTTTCAGTACTATGAAAAATTGATCGTCTAGATCTCCAATATCAATATCCCTACCTTTAATATTTAATTTCCAAAATAACATTTATTTACCATTCCCACCTGCTTTAATTAATCTAGGTTAATTCATGCTGAATTGTATGCATTTAATTATTTAGCCTAGATTTACACTAGGAAAAGTGTCTTCCCTTTACTGGAACTAATCTAGCCCATATTTAGAAGATCATGTTTTGCATTCTATATATTAGCCTATATATATGACAGTTGTCATCTTGAGCTAGAACGGTGATGTTTTTGGATCTTATATGCAAGTACAAAGTAAAACATAAGATATTGTACAAAGATAGGTTAGTATACTAAAAATTAATAAATATTTGAAATCTACATCACACGCTCTTCCCACAGCAGATGACATTCCCTGTGAAGGAAGCTCATAACAGAGAATGCCATGGAACAGCTATTAAAGCTTTGTTCCAAAGAATAAGCATTTTCCTTTACAAAGCCTCACCAAAAAGACATGCTCAGTCATATATGATCTACTCTGATAGTTGCTACACCAAGTTATTAAATGATCAGAGTCTGAAAACAAATTTACCACATTCTTATTGTGGATATAACTTTATTAGTTAAAAAACTTACAAACAAGTCTAGCTAGACCTTTCTTCCTATTAAAACTAAGTATTTCACTCCTCACTCTGAAAATGTCAGCTATTTTGGTGTTCATGAACATCAGAATAGTGATCTTGATAGCAATACGCCTATACCTGCCTGTGAATAATGAATCAGGAGCTCAAGATTAGGATCCACTGCTGCGGAAACTGCCACGAGATGCCTTGTAATTGAACTCCTGGAAACATAGCAAAAAAACAAAGATTATTCATGTTTCTACTGTTAGACAGTGTTGGTCTTAAATGCATAGTTTCAGGAATCTGAAGAGTAGTTAAGGACCTTAAAAAGTTTGTATTTTAACACATTAACTCAGATGATTTCCAGGCAAATAAAGAAGTATCTATGGCATCTAAAATTAAAAAATTCAGATGAGTTCTGGCAATATACCTCTGAAAACCGCAAATGGCCAGGTTGCACATAAGCTGACTTCACAATGGTCTCCCACTTCGGATCAGCAATGGATGCTTTTGAGCCTTGTTGCTGCTTTCGGAGAGGACTTCCAAGTCTTGAATAGCGTGCTGATGGTGAATTTGGAGAGGGAGTCCGAGGCATGGCACGCCAAAGCCATGACTCAGAAGGAGACCTGGGTAGTGGAGGTTGCAATGGGGGTGCCAGACCAGTAACAGAAACCATACTTTCAGGTTTCACATTGACAGGAACTATAGATCTACTTTCATCTGACACCTCCTTGCACTTGTTGGCAATGCCCAAAGGCCAACCTTCCTGCACCTGAATGTCATGGACTTTTCCTACCAACACAATGCTTTGTTCTTTGCAGTTACTTACACTAGTAGTTTGATCTGAACAATATGGCTGATCAGCCACCACAAGAGACTGCTCAAGCTTTATGGATTTCGGATTGTCATTAACATTAGCTATCTCCAACATCTTCATAGAATCTACAAGATAGCTGTCAGAAACATCACTTTTTGGTTTACTCTGTGTATCAGGTACTCTAACATCAAAATCTGATTCACTTCCTTTCACCAGCTCATTATGGTTTAAGTAACCAGGCTTCACCACTGAGGATCTTGTCTTGTGTACAGAGTCAACATATACAGTTTTTTCAATGGCTGGACTAACAGAACGAGGTCTGGTAGTATTTCCTAAAAGAGGTGGGCTCTTCCAAAAGCACAGATCTTCTTCTGCTCCCATATCATTAAGAGAATTGCAGGACCTCCTCCTTGATTCCGCAAAAGGCACGTTATCTTCTTTATCTGCTTTAGGGAAACCTAGAAACCCTGTGCCTTCATTGAATGGAGACCGGAATGGTTCGTTCCGGTAAGGAGATATTCCACCTGATGTTGGTGTTCCATATTTGTTCAAAGTTTGAGAATCACTTCCGCATGAAATTCTGCTCATTATACCAATTTCAGGTGAAGCACTTGCAGAAAATGGTCGTGTGTCATTTTCCTTCCGTAGGTAACAATTAGATTGACTCCCGTTCAGCAGTTTTTGCCTATATAACGCTTCCCAGGTCTGTTTATGGCAAATCAAAGCAGCAAAAAGATGAAAATGGAAATTGTAATTATACCTACATTTCAATGCAGAATAGAAAGAAGAGGAAATGGAAACAGACCTCGCCATCACTGTCACTCAAGGGGTCTCCATCACTCAAATTGCCGCGTGAATTGCGTCTATTTAGTGCAGGTGACAAAGACAAATGCTTCTTCTTCTTCATTCGACTCAGATGGGAAATAGGGCTTGAATTACTGAAAGCACTTCTGAGGCGCCGGGGAAATAACCCACATGCCTTGGAAGAAAAAACTGCAATGTCATCAGGCTCTTTCTCTTTACTCTGGTGTTTCCTTGTGTATGACCTGGACTGAAATGGGGAAGGTCCCCTGCTTTCTCTCCCACTAGTGATAGGCTTTGTTGGAAGTCTTCTCGAGCTTTGTTGGGGTGACTCGGATGCCATTGCTTTTGCAGCAGGGAGAAAACGGTCCATCATAAAATTACGAGCCTGAGGATCAACCGATTGCCCTGATGACCTCTGATCGTAACCCTCCATGCCACTCACCACGCTTACACAGTAGGCAACAGCGGTAGATTCAGTTTGTGAGAGGGTTTCCACTGCATCTGAGAAATCATCGCAGCCTTCAGAGTCTAAATCATCCTCAGGAACACAGGGTTTGCCAGGATAGAGCCTTCTTGAAGCCAATGCATCACTGGAGTTGGCAGAAATCTTTAATGAAGCCCTGTTTGTGTGCTTGCTGGAGACTCTGTTTCTTTGCTCATTATCAGATTTTGCCTTTGGTGGTTCTGGTGTCTCGATATTTGCTTGTTTAGCAGACAATATCCTCCCCGGCGGAAGCCTGGGTGCTCGAGAAGGTGAATTATAACTAGCTTTCACATGCTGTTCATCCTTGGGCCTCCCTGGAGTTTGCTCCCACACAAATGGCACAGTTCCAGGGTTCCTCAGAGGGCCTGACTTTAAGTCCGACCTGTACACAGGAAGAATCGATTTGCTGCTTGAATCTGATCCACCATCTACCTTACTATCTACCCTTTCATTCTCTGTTGGTGAGCCAGAAATCCTTCTCACAGACATTAGAGGGGCATTGAAATCCAACTGACCTTCAACGGTAATGTTATTTTTCTTCTCCATTGAGTTGATTCTTATCTCAACATTTGGGGCAGGCTCCCTCCCTTTCGACTTCTTCCTGCACAAAATAAATCAATAAAGACGATAAACCCTATCAGCAAATGTCGAGAAGACACTGCCTATTGGCATGACTTGTACTCATAGCCTACCATGAAAACAATTACAGAAGCCATGAAACGACATTAGAAACCTTGAAATTAAGTTCCTTTGATCTCTATGCCAAGAGACCACATATTTAAAGTCTGTTGCCTTTCAATTCAGACTAAATTGTTGTGGAGGCAGTGAGAAACACAACAGAACATGAAAACTTTCTTACATCAGACGGCAACAAATTCGCACAAAGAGCATATTCTAACAATCCGGTACATGATCTGGCAAGGCATTGACACCTCTCCCATGCACCTTAAGACACCCACAGGAAAAAACACATAGGAAGCAGATACCACCTGATGTTATTCGGGTTTATCACCTAACAAAAATCTGATATGATTATAACCAGGATAACCCACGTAAGCCATGGATCTTTCCTTCCAATCACTAGTACTTAATCTTAAATAGGTAGTGTCAGAAATCGGCATTGCTTGATCCTATAAAGGTTTCCGCAATAAGTTATTTTGTCAGTTTCACAGGCTAGTGAGCTTACACATGACCCTAAATTCAGGAACAGGTGTGACATCGATGAGAAACATAAAAGTCACCTTCATTGCAATAAATATGACAGAAGAGAAAACCCAAATTAGTTAGAAAACTCACTTGGGATAAGAGAACCACCGACCCCTCCCCATGATGAACTCAGTCCTCTCAAATTGTATTCAAAACATGATTTTCTTAATGGTCTAGCAGACAAGCAGAAGCATTCAATGGATGCAATCCAAAGCTCAAAAGAAAAAGGATTTGGGTTCAAAGTTGAGATGCAAAATATGAATATTATGCAAGAATCAAGCCAGTCTAGATCCTTGAGCCTGTGATCTGTATATTCTCGGAGTAACAGAAGAAAATGCAGAAATTTGGAGCGAATGTTACGGAAGTCAATGCATTGAAAAGAATTCAAAAGAAAACAGAAAGTGTCACCTTTGTCAACCAGTCAAGGAAGGAGGCTAATATGTTCGAGCATTCTGCAGCCCACCATTCATGGGGGAATGTTGGAATCCACCCACTTGCCTTTTCTTTAACCCCACCTCCATGTTCTCACTTCACACTTTGCATCTTTCTCAATTCAAAGCTTTTGTACCATCTGTACTGTGTACACATTATACTACCATTAACTTCTCTAAAATACCTGGGTGCTTGTGCTTCCATACATTTTGGGATTCGCTTGTATATATGTAATCTGGATCTTTTGATGCCTTTTCATGCCCTTTCCCTTCTTTCTATGGATGAAATGGGCCATGACAGGGGTAGTACTAGTGGGTATCCTTTACGACTGATGAAATCTTCTTTTTCCCTCAGACGTGAGTTCCATTATTAGTCATAGTAAAAGTTACATGTGAAAAGTTTAAATGGTTCCAGGGAATTATTATTTGCATTATGAAAAGAATGCCATATACAAAAGCAGTAAATTGTTTGTTTAGAAAAACCTGGAAAAAGTCTCAACAAATCGCATAAATATGTCGCCTGATGGATAGACAAATTGATCTTAACATGCTAATGAGGGAACCTTCGTAAAATCATTCAATAAATATTTATTTTTATTAACTGTAGATAAATGAAAATTATAAATGAAAAAACAATAGAATATTTTAAATACAATCATTTAAAAGATCTAGAGATATATTTTTATATTAAAGTTATGATATAGATTAGGTAGACACCTAACCTCTTTAAAATAAATATATTTAAGATACTTACATGACTTTATCTATAATTTTAATAAATTATTTATTTCATATATTTAGTATATAATTATGAAAAAAAATATACAACTATTTTATTTACTTTAGAATTATTTATTCATTTGATTTGTATTAATTTTTCACTATCTCTATGAATTGTCCATATTCATATAGTGATTGAAACTAAGGATTTGAACTTGCAACAATTTTGTAGCTATAGGCGTCTATTATGTTGCGGTTATGTAGCTAATTTTTTAAGGCTTTGTTGTTGTTGTAGGCCTTCATTTTATGGTCTTGTTGCGACTATGTAGCTATGTTTTTTAAGGCTTTGTTGTTGTTGGAGGCCTTCATTTCATGGTTTGTTTAGTTGTTATTTTGTTACAGCTTTGCAATTGATCTCTGTAAATTTTTATTAAGCTTTTTTCAATATAAAAAGAAAATGACTCAACCATCCAATAACTTATAAACAGTTAATTATATTTTAACAAACATACAATAAATTGGTATTTTATTAAATATATAATTAATATTTATTTTATTTATATATAATTAATTGAATTGCATAATCTTAAAAAATGTTTTTTTCTTTTCACTTATTTATAATTAATTAGCCTAGATGTTTATATAAATGGTTTTCTTCTTATCTTGTATTTTGATTTCATATGAACATGTGCATGAAGGTTCATTCCTCAAAACAAACAATTTAATGTTTTGTGGATGGCATTTGTTTTATTTTGGAATGATAAATGTTATTTTTTGAAATTAGATATGAAAGTATAAGTTACTTAGTTTTTGAAATTGTGATGAAGAATAATATTTGATGTTGTACTTTGGTTGTTCTAGTATAGAAAATAAATAATTTCAATCTACTTGCTACCTCAATTTGAAATAGTCACATAGTTATTTGCAAGTCAAATTTACATTGTGTTTGTTCAATCCAATTCTATGTAGAAATATCCTTCTAATAGACTATATGCCCTTGCGAGTTAAGTCAACTAACTTTGTGATGTTTGCTAATATATAAAGACTAGTGATATTTTAAAAAATTACCTTCAAGACATCCTCAAATCATAGGGATCATGTTTTGCTATGGCATAACCCTTGATTAGACTAGATTTATAACCATAAATGAATATTGAAGACAAAACTGCCATGCATGTAGATGTCTTAGATTATTCTAATGCATATTATAGCTCATTTTATTTCTCTCAAGTCAAAATATTCTTAGAATGATTCTCTTTGTAATGCTTATGATTTATGGATGATGCTTGGATGATATTTGTATGAATAAAAATAAATGTCTTTAAATATCAAGACTTAAAAAATAGTACAAATGTATACTTTTAATAAAAAAAACTAAGCTATTTAAATTTAATATTACGTTAATTAAACTATAAAAGAGATTGAAAGATGTGTAATAAAAATTTATAAATTACAAAAATAGAAATACTAAAATGATAAACTAGATGTAGAAATGGAAATAGCAAAAAATAAAGAACCTAGTGTTAGAGGATGAAGTTCACTACCCAAGATGGTCACAATGTGTGGACATTTGTGTGATGCATTGTAGTTCTTATGCATTGTCATCTCAATCTTGCATTATAATCTAAAAAATTTGTAAATCCAGAGTTTTCACTACATTTTAAATCCCTCTACATAATAGGAAATAAGAACAAAAAAAGAAGTGAACCAAAGGAGACCAAATGATGAAAATTATTGTAATTTATGTATTTTGAAATAGAAAGTAAAAATGATAAGGAAAAAAGAAGAGAGAAAATTAAATCTCTATGTGATTGTAGTCTTCTAAATACCTAGAGATAGAACAAGAAAAATGGTTGGGCCTACTTGGGAGCTTACCAAGAATGCTCAAGCCCCTATTTTAGTTTTACTACCTCCATAGGTAATCAAGAAAATTGAAAAAATTGTGTTCTCTTATCCTATTTGTGTCTAGGAGCTAAAAGTAACGACAAAATCTATGAATGTCACTCCTAGGTCTACAAGGAGTGGCAAACTAATATTTATATATGCATATAACAACAAGGAAGTGAAACCCAATGGTGCCAAGTACACAAAAAATGATTTTATAATAATGGAAATAGACAAAGAAGAAGGCAAGATCACTAACTATGTAAACAATAAGAATAAAGTCACCTCAACTTGTTGGAGAAGCCAAGAGAGAAATTTTGGTTGTAGAGTGTTACAAATGCCTTAAAGAGAGCATTGGAAATGTTGGTGTAGTCCACATAGAGATTTATAATGCTAAAGAGTGTTGTAGAAAGATTCAAAGATTGTTGGAAAGAGAGATTAAGAGTTGAGAGATTGAATAGATTCAAAATATGAGCTTAAGAGGAAAAAATGGAAGCATCCAAGGCCCAATGAGTCATTCATATTTATTCCAAAGTGGTTACCACTAACCTGAGCACACAATAGATGATAAAATGTTCAAAAATATTTTTTGAATGATAATTTATCATGGAAAACTAGCACATCACATGAATTTTTTCATGTCATGGTAGTGTTCAAACAATTACAACTCTTAGAAAGGCCAAACACTAATAAATACCAAAGCTAATGCATTGAAAATATTATTTTATATAAAAGAGACCATGGGAGCATGACCTTCACACCATGGGTGGAAAAAGGATAAGGCAAGGGCCAAATAAGCCTAAAAACATGTTATAAGAATGAATAGTAAATAACGTTAGAACACCAACAAGAGGACTTCATTATTTATTTTGAATACTTGGCATCAATTGTTTGGTTGATTTTAATATGAATTTTCCCTTCTCTTAACTCTAGTGAAGTAATTGTAGTGCATTAAGGCTTCCTAGTGATTGAGGCTAGTTCATTCAATCCACAAGATTCACACTATTCCCAAGTGACCAATTTATACTTCTAGGTAGATAATCCTTGACCCATGGGTATCTATTACATTTAGCTACCTTGGTTATTATTTTGGATTTGATTGAGAGGAAAATGAGAAAATTGAAATAGATAGTTTTGGAGACAAGTGGTAGGAGTATGGGAGGACTAAACAAGAATAACACCATAAGGCAAGTTCCTCCACATAGTTTATTTCCATCACAACCAATTCTCTGGTGGGATTATGGGGAATCTATTGAAGAGGAATGTTTATATAAGAACCAACTAGTCTTCTGGTTGGCTATGATCCCTATTATCTTGAAGTGTTAATCTATGCTAGTAGTTTTGATTATACTGGTAAATTTTGTAACCTTAGATCACTGGGTGTTATACTATTGCATTAGAGGTTTTTATTTTATTTGTGTAAGCACATTAGCCTTTGGTAAAAAAAATAGTTTTGAGAGATTTGACCTAATTGGACATGATTTTAATTAGATTCTACATTTCATCAAGCTCATTAGGGGTTGTTGTTTCAATAAAGCTATATTCTAGGACTAGCCTTGGAGCTTGGATAGGATTGATAGGTATTGTATGGATTACTAATTGAGCTTTGGGATGGGGTAGGTAGGAAAGTTGAATATTTGGGAATAACAACATAGGGATTCTTAGAGCCAATATAGAAATTTGGTTTAGGTCATTCTCAACAGCTATATCTATATCATAGGTATCCAAGAGGATATTCCCACATTTAGACTTTATCATCTTGAAAGTTTTGAAATAAATTTCTTATAGATAATAGATATATGTCATACACGATGGGGCACATCTCAAGTGAAATTCTTTGTTGTATTTTATAAAATATATTATTGAAGTTACCCAACATCTTTATGGGGGCCCTTTTTATGGTTGTAAGTTATTTTAGTAATAAATTTTATCTTCTTTTTTTCTTAAATTTATTGATCAATGCTCAACCCAATTAGTCCCAATCATAGTTAAAAGAGGATAGTACCAATCAAGACACTAGCCTTTAAATTATGTAGCCAAGACCCTTAAGGCTATTATTTCCTTATAAATGGTGTACATTATGCAATAGTTCATCATATCATGTAGGTGGTACATAAGAGTAGTTGTATATTTACTAGTGTAATATAGAAGGAGCACAAGGTAGTATTTTGGATAACACCCATATAGTAGGAGGTATATATGATAAGAGGATCGCTAGTGTACTATGTAGGGAAAATTCTTGGTTGTGGTAGAGTAACCATGAAGGGATATATCTTTAAATATATTTTTCAATGTTTTTAAGTTGTAGGTCATGTTCTTCTCTTGGGAAAAAAGAACGAGGTTATACTAATATATGTTAATTAGATTTTTTTGCAAACCTAGTAGAATTTCTATGGATCATAAGCTTTTGAGTTACTTTAATCAAAGTCACTAGGTGATAGTAAAAGAGATTTAATAAGTATAAAACCAAGGGCTCGCCAAGACTTGGTTAGTGGTAGAATTTGAGTGTCACTAGGTTTGTTAGAAACTATTGATAAGCCTAAATGTTTGCTTAGAACAAATACATTATGCATGTCCTATTAAGTGAAGAAATAATCATAGATGTGGGGATAGCTTATGAGTATATATTTGATATTATAAGGTCAAATCCTTATATGTTTTTGGATACAACTACCTAGAGATGAAATTACAGAAACATAAAAGGTCATAAGCCAAACTAAAGTTCTTTTTATAACTGAAACAAATGTTTATATCTCATAGTGGAATAGTCAACAAAAATAAAAGATATATAACACACATTCATTAGACAAATTCATACAAATAATTATGAGTCAAAAAGAAGATAAACAACCTCATATGTTAATGCTTTTGATGTACTGAAAATGATATATATTGTAATATAAATAACACTAGACACAAACAAATGATCCCTTATTTAGTTACAAAAAAGAGTGAGAAAGAGTTTTATAAATAAGGATCAATAAAGAATCTATAGAAAATAAGTTATAAACTTAGGATGGGCATGTAGACCATATATATAGTGAATTTCCCACCTACAAAGAGAATTTTTGCCCCCCCCTAATATTGAATGTTGAAACTTGAGACCAATGGGAAGATGTATCCAAATTGTAGGTGAGATGAAATATGACTACAATTTTATCACTTTTATTGCCCTATCTATAGCTATAGAGCATAGCATAGGTACTCGGATCAATGAATTATATTACTAAGTATCTTACAAATAGTCCCTAATTAGGTGGATGATTTTGAGAGAGGGAGAGAATAGCTAGATATAAATATTAGGAGGTACATACATGATAAATTTTGAAATGAATGAATTATGACTCTTGTTTTATCTACATTCTATATGTGGAACTACTTAAGCTACAGAAGAATGGGATGTATATCAAAACTATATTATTGAGCGTGATTATAGTTGAGTAATGCTAGAAAATAGATTTATTCCATGTGATATGTTGGATGAAGTCCATTGTAATAGATTTGATCGCATGTATTGGGTTCTATATGACGACTTCCTTCTTTTTACAAATTTTTTTTGAGAGTATCCCATGTGGCCATTATATTTTAAATCATAAATTAGCACTGGACGGGAAATTTTGTAAACATGACACTTGGCATAAAAGGGAACAAAAATGATTTGAACCAATGGTGAGGATTTTTAACAAATAAATTATCTACTAGAGATGGAAATCTCCCATGAATTTTCAAATGAAGTTAACCCAAAATAATCAAACAACACACACTTACTCATCCTTTAATTATATCTTGATCACCTTGCACAAATTTCAAAGCTAAAAATTTGAAGGAGAAATTGATCCACTAAATTTGCAAGTCATTGGGAACATAAAGATTATAAGGAAAATAGGGTTGTTGTCCCCTATAGTGTAAATACCATTATAAACAGGTTAGATACTCCTATCAAGGGTGTAGAGAGGAGAGATTATAGAGTTGAACCTATGAGGTGGATGATAAATAACAATTTAAAGTGTGAGGAAAATGGTCACCTATGTGTGGGCTAAGTGAATGGTGCTTAGGATCGCACATGTGTGAGTGTAAATGTGGCTTGGTACTCTACAAAATAAAATTAACCATCTAATTTCTTCTAGAATAATATAAAGAAAAATTGTGTTTTTCCTTTTATTATTCATTGTGCAAGTGCATATTGTGCATGAGAATTTAGGTATGATTCTATGACCTACATGGTTAGGCTTCCCTTTAATGGGAATCCCAAACATGGATTCCATCATTTTATGGTATCAAAGCATGGTTTTAAATTTTAGGAGAGGCAACTTAAAGGGGTGTTATGTAGAATTATAGGAGGATCCTATAATAGTAATTCACAAATTATCAATATCTATATGTAGGATTGTAGAAAGGAGGCCATGATATTGGAAAGCTAGATAGGTTGTAAGTAGAGGAGATACCTACAATTAGAGTTATGGAATAAGAAACACTAAGTAAGAAATGATGGGGATCAATGATGGAATAATTACTAGGGAAGGTGGAGAGTTAAGGTAGGCACAACTAAAGACCTAAAAGAGGAGAGAATATATTAAAGAAATTGTTGATGAGAGGCAATTGAATGTGGTGGTGAGGATTTTTAGAGAAGATATTGAAAAACCATTGAACTCTTATCAACAAATCCCAAGGTAGTCACATAGAATCACCAACCTTTAAGGCATCTTAACATTATGTTGAACATGAGGTAGCTAGGAAAAATGACCAAACCATGAGTTAGTCATGTGGAATATAATTAGAGTCTTATCTTCCAACAAATATCATTGGATAGAAGATGTAGGAAGTAGAAGGAGAAGCATGTTCTCTATTAAGGTGAGATGAGTAAATCATGAGGAAAATATAGAGCATGGATTTACACAAAAGTGGTGAAGCATGATAGTGTGTCAAAGGAATCTCACATATGTATAGAGAGAAGAGTTGCTAGTGAATAAATTATGAAACAATACACTAGAAGGTGGAAGAATCCTAGGTATAATTAAAATGATTGTTAGAGCTCAAGGTTTCATGGAATGGGAAGCACAACTAGCATTAAAGGAGCAGGTAAGAAGAAGAGTGGGGATAATGAATAAGTTGATCCATTACACAAGGATGTATTGTGTGAAGAATCATCATTCTTAGGCATAGGAAAAGGTAGAAATGGTTGTATAAGAAGTAAGCTAGAGGGGAGAAATGGGGGTTGTACATTAGCCTCAAGAAAAATGAGGACTTATAGGGCTTGTGGTGAAAGGAACTATTGCATAGAGTAGATAGCAGTGAAGGCACTAGGTGTACAAGGGAGTGCACATAAGATCCTCACAAGTGTAGAGGTTGAGGCTCAATGGAATGCATATACAATCCTCACAAGTGTAGAGATCGAGGATCAAGGGATTCTAAAAGGAAAAAAATTGGATGAGGAGTGTGAAGGGTGAAGAAAGATGGAGGACGAATACTTGCCTAATGGGGGTGCCAATTATGCATAAAAAGAAAAGACTGGTGGGTCATAGCTAAATATTAAAAACTAGTACACAAGGAAGACATGGAGAAAGCTAACTAAAGTGCATTTATATAATCACATATATGAGGTTGTCATACACATAGAAAGAAGCCCATAAAAAAGTGGTGTTGACAAAAGCATCAATTTGAGGTAGTCACACCCAAGTAGTTAAGAGAGGAAGGATATCATGTGGAAGATATTAGGAAGAGATCGATTGAGGAATACAAAAGGAAATGGTGGGCAAGGAGGATATGGAAACCCACATTGAGTGTTTATAGAATCTTTTCTCTAAAGGTAGTTTGGTAGAGATTGATTATAAGGTAGTTAAGTAGAGCACCAATCTTGAGGTAGTTTGATAGATGGTAAAAACTCGAGGTATCCAAGTAAAGTGATAAACCTCTAAGGATATCAAACACATAAAGAAAGTAAAACAAGATAAAGGTTGATGCCATAATCATCAATTTGAGGTAGTCATGGAAAAATAAAACTTTGGAGGAGAAATGTAGTAAATTCCTTGATAAGGATGAGGAAACAAATTAGAGTTGGGACTAAATCCACATAAGGGGAAGGAGAGGCTTGAGGGAGTAGAAGCAAGGAAATAGTGAGATAAAAAAAAAAAAGTAAATGAGGGAGCTTGTTTCTTTAACTACCTAGGTAATATGATTTAGGGGCATCTTGAGTTAAGATTGACAACTTGTAGTCAAGGTCCAAAATATCTTAGGCAAGGGGGAAGAGCATGTAGGAGTGAAGTGGAGATATTAGAGGAAAAACATGTGCAAGAGAAAGAGTATGCAATGCAAGGAAGGGAAAGTGACTAAGGAAAAGTGGTTAAGGAAAAAATATGGAGTAACACAAAAGAAGTTAGGACCCTAACATGGATACAAGTGAAGAGTAGTGTCAAACCCTAGACAATTTGAAATATTATTGAACTTGTGGAAATTTGGCTAAATCACTAATCATGATGCAGTCAAATAGAGGTACTAACCTAAAGAGAGTGAAGTATACCACCTAACCAAAGGAGGAGGGAATGATAGTGGGATAACAAAGAGAAGGAAAACATCACAAAGATAGGGAGATTGAGCAAGGGAGGATAGGGGAAAGAGAAACTATGCAAGGATGCCAAGAAAATCCAAGAGTGGGGAGGAAATGCAAGATGGAGAAAGTATGAGTGTTATATGGACACGAAGAGGAAGGATACACCAAGATGAAGCAAAGCAAGGTGTGAGGGAAAATAACATGATGAAAATGTACTCACAACACTAGATCCTCGTAAAAGAGAAGGGGAAGAGATAACACAAGATAAAGAAAGTAAGGGAGAAGAAGAAGAAGAGGGAGAGGATGGAAGGACATATGTACAATCAATTAGAGACCTTGATCCCAAAACTAATGAATGATCTAGAAGGTGTCAAAGATCCAATCTACATGGAGATATTCTAATAGAAGATGCACAACATCCAAGGCAAGATTAGCTACCATGATGTAATGGTATAGATCGCGATAAATCATGGTGGCCAAGGTGTTTATGCACTAGATGAAGGAAGAAAAATATCTTTAACTTCTCATGCATGGCTATAAATTCTAAAGAAGTTAGAAAAATGGATTTTCTAAAGGGCTTTTCTTGGGGGGCAAGAGAAGATCTCAAGCAGTAGAGGAATAAAGGGCGGCCATTAGCTAGTCAAGATGAGTTGAATAATAAATAAAATATTGGTTAGGTACTGCTACAAATAATTTGAGAGGCTAATGCATATTTGTTGAGGTGGTTACAAACCAAGTAATTAAGAAACCATGGATTGGTAGGTTGTAGATTAGTAGATCAACATGTCTTAGCCAAGGAGGGTTTAGCAAGTTGAAGTTGAGAGAATGACCACCTTCATGTGGATCAATTGAGTGGTGTCAAGGATCCCATGTGTGCATGAGCATAAATGGGGCTTACAACCTTGTAAAGGAAATTCAACCATGTAGTTCCTTCTAGAATAATAAAAAATAAAATTTGTTTGATTCCTTTCCACTATTCATTGTTTTCATAAACATAATAATGTGGGCATGAGCCCACATGCTATATGGCTAGGCTTTCCTTCAATGGGAACCCTAGTTGTGGCTATTATAATATTCTCTATGGCTTCAAAAGTTCATTTTATTTAAGTCTTGCGACCACTCATGCCCTTTTGAACAATCAACAAGCACAATGTTATCACAAACAATCTAATGTCTATCCAATAGCATGGACAACTTTCCTCATAGCACTATACTTGAGATGGGCTCCGCCCCACTTTTGCCTCTTCTCTCTTCAAAGGTTTTTCTAATTGTTGTCATTGCAACAACCTTCTCAATTGTCTCATATATAACTCAAACTCTTTAATTAAATATTAAAAAATTAATTTTCTACATATATCCAATTTTGTTCCTAAATCTTTACTTTATGAAATACATTTTTCTCTTAGTCCCATAATGAATAGACAATAAGTAAATAGTTTAGATTGAATGAATTATAATTTCAGGGATTTGATAGTGTACTTAAAGAAGTATATCTTGTTATTCAAGCTTATTATCATTCTCACTATCCAAAGTATACAAACATAGAGAAGATTTCAATGGACTCAAACTAATATTCAATAAATTTAGAAACACAAGTGTTACAAAATCAAGTTTAAGAGATTTGTTTGTAAAACAATGCACATCTCAAACTTCTATGTGTTAATGGTACTCAATGTATATGAATACCGATTTTAAATAAGATCATTCTACATTTAAAAAAAATATATCTTAAAACAATTTCAAATGAGATTCTCTACATTATTAAATCTATTTGATAAATCTACAAAAAAATATTATAAAAAACAAGATACGAAAGAAATAGTTGCAGATTCTCTCCTTTTAACACCATCAAATAAAATATATTAAATGACTACCAACCACTCACCACCACAAATATACTCTTAAAATAATTTTAATAAACAATACTAATCAAACTAATTTATAAATGCCTATAAGAATGTAAATACAAAAATATTTTAAAACATAAATATAAAATAAATATATCATTAATTATTGTCAATATACACTAAAAACAAAAGAATCACTTTATTCCATCCATGCAGAATATATATATATATCTTCTATAAAAAGAAAAGGGCATAAATTTTAATAATAATACAAAATACATAATTTTTAATCGTACATTGATGTGATGTTGAGAGGTGCAAGTCGTAAGCGCAAAGCGCGTGAGATGATCATTTCAGCACGTCAGAGACAAAAATAGTTTTGAAGGAGACAAATATTAATCACGGTCACATGAAGAATCGCTCAAATACGACAGGAAGGTGTAATGCGCGGCACATGGGGTGGGGAAGGCAATGGCAATCATCTTTTGTCTTGGAATGTAAGATTTTCTTCTTTTTCCAAACCATCTCATTTTGCTTTATATTTTATATTCCACTCAATGTTTAGAGGCTTCCACTCTTTTTCTAGATGAGACAAGAATGAAGACTCACAATTATTATTCATTACAATGGAAGTTAAGGGACATAATTAATGATTTCTTTTAATATCATTACTATGCTTCTCTAAGGTTAAAGGATTCAATTAATAATGACACTTTATTTATAAACTTAGTTTCAATAAATATTGTAACTTTATTCAGATTTTGAATAGCTTAAATTAAATAAAAAATAAAAAATATGAGAGAAATTGATGAATTTGAATTTAATTTTATTAATATTTAAAAATAATAAAAATTAATTATTTATGTTAATGTTTTGTAAAAATATTTTTAAATTTGTTGTGATGATATTTAGAAAAGAGAATATGTAAATTCTCTTGTCTATTCATTCTTCAACATCAAACTTATTAAATAAATATCATAAAGAATCAAATATTGTTCTTTTTAGATTTATAAAAATAAGCAATATAATATGCAAATTTTAATGTGACTCATTATTATTTTCTATAAATAAATAACTTCTATAGTGTGATGTTTACTTGTGTGTTTTTTAGTCAACGTTTACCAACCCAAAAAACTTTATTAGTATTGAAAAGAAAATTAATGGATTTTTTAGGGTTTATTTAGGTTAATTAAATAAGTATAATTAGTATAAGTCAATAAAATATAGTGTGAGTTGGTAATTGAGAATATAAAATTGGATTGTGTATTTTAGAAATTAAATGAGGGTAAGTAATGATATTTTGTTTGAATCAAAGAATGAAGAGTTAATGGGTGAGATTTGAGAATATGTATAATTTTATACTTAAAAATATTGCATTTGTCAATAACTACCTAGAAGCCTATGCTAGATCTCTACTTTATCAAACAACCTAGTGATAAGTGGTGTTATGCTCTGTAAATCTGTATAATATATGGCCTTTTGCTCTACTCTTCCTAATCACTTGGGGATTTGGCGGTATTTAAAATACCTTAAGGGCTATCAATTAGTCACATGTAGACCTAAGTTCTCCCAAATTAACCCCTCAAAATTAAACAAGATAAAAAATGCCAAGTAAGCACCTAATTATACGAGATCTTATTTATTATTGCACCAAATTAAAAGGTGCTATAATTAATTGCTCTCAGAATTGGCAATTATTTAATTCCTTAATGATTACCTTATGATTAGAATGAATGCATTGAATGTCTTTAAATACTAGCACATAACATCTAATAATGCCAAGTGTGTGTTTAGTTGGCTTAAAGTAGAAGATGAAGGGGGCTAGTCAACCACAACTTTGAATTTTGAATTTTAAAGTGGAAAGGACAAGTTCATGACCACATACTTGTTTGAAAATAGGATAATAATCAAGTTTATGTAGAAAATGGATAAATGGAGGTAGGAACATAGATAAGTGTAAAGAGTGGATGGATATAAAGTGAATGAATAAGATTATAAATGGATGGGGTAGGGCTAGGTGTATAGGGATAGATGAATATATAAATGGGTAAGAAGGCTAGGGAATGAGTCTAACTTTGCACAAGATCATGCCACTTGTCATTATATGTACATGCACGAGCATATTACATCAAAATAAGCACAAAACTAAATAGGAACTGACATGGTTATGCAAATTTCACCATTACATTATGTACCCAATTTGAGGTGCATGTGCATCTTATAATGATAATGTATCTCAAAGTATGTATCACTCATAAATATACTTTTTTTTTGGTTGCAACAGAGGTATCCCTGCGACCTAGCCCAGCGACCCAACCAACCTTGTCTTGGTCTTACTTTTTGCCAAGTTGGGGTATGGGAGGAGCGAGTTGAGGCAAGACTAATCCTCTGGGGATGCACACAATCACCCGCAAACCACATGCATCGGGTAAGCTCGGGCCTCAAAGTCAAACTTGGAACCTATGGGGAGCAAACCCACGACCCAAGCCAACTCTGCTACCCGTGTGAGTTCTCACTCATAAATATAAATGTAAAGTAAATGTTTAGATGCCCAAAATACATTCCTATAGGGTACATAGAAAGTAATCAACCTTGTAAGGGTACAATCACATTTTCCCTTATATGTATGTATTCTCCATAAGATGAGACTCTATAAGCTCATGTGTTTGTTTATATATCTAAACATAGGATAATTAGCGATAGGATATTGCATCCCCCCTCAACAATTGGTTTTATTTATAGGGTATAAGTAAATATTAGAAGAAATAAAATAATACATAAAAAATAAATATAATCCAAGCATGTAAAAATATAATCATGTAATCATATAAGCATATAATCATGTATTTGTGTAATCATATAACCACCTAAAGTAGTAAGTATAAAGACACTAGGATGGTCATATGACATCCAAGACCATGATCATGCAAAGGCACATGTAAGGCCATAGGTCCCTAGTCATAATGGATATGTAAATAATGGTATAGATTCAAAAATATGGTAGGGGCCCAAAATGGGGAATAAAGGCATGATAAGGGGCAAGGGTCTCCAACTAGTTCTAAAGTCAAAATAAAGGAGAAAATATCCAAAAATAACAATAGTGGATATCATGTGGAAAAGAGGGAAACATGATTCACCCACAAAAATAGAAAGGGGAGTGCTTAGCACAATACCCATAGTGTAAATTCTAAAGTTGTGGTAATAAGATCATATATGGAATAAATGGGAAAGACATGATGTCCCCAAGTGTATAGTTGTAGAAATAAAATTATAATATGTAAGGGGGAAGTCATGATGTTCCTTCATGTTAATGTATGAAAAAATCCCATACAAGAAAAAAGACCCCCCATAAGACAGATGAAGAAATACCATTCAACCCCCCTTAATGAAATAACCTACTACAAAGAAACATTGAAAGCACAGTGATGGAGTAAAATTGGAACCTTAATCAAAGCAAGCAATAAAATATAATTTTGATACTATAATTCCTAGAATTTCTTTGGAGCAATCTTGGAATCATGATAAAGCAACAATAGTCTTGGTGCCAAGGAACACTAGAAAATTCTTGATATGGAGCAATCATAGAATTTGAATGAAGCAACAAGAGATAGAACATTGTTCTAGAATTGAAATGAAATGCAAAGACAAAAATTGTACCTTCCCAAGTGAAAGTATGTCCAAGTGATCAACTAGAATGTGAATACACATAAATCTAAATAAAAGGTACTTATGGATGAACTAGAAAAAAGTGCATGAATGGCATGATAGATCTCCTCAATACCTTTCCAAAGCCACAAGAATTGTGAAAATCAGAGATCGTGGAATTTTTTTATCAGATCGAGAGCCAAAAATGAAGATTTAACTTCAAACTAAAATAAATGCATCCAAATAGATTTTTTGGTAAAATAACCTACACCATTGTGAAGTATGTCGAACCATATTTTCAATGATATCTCTTTTTCAAAAAACTAACTCCTGGATTGCAGGTTATGGCATTTTGAAAAAAAAATCCAATTCAAGCATGAGGGGACAAAATTTAGGCCCCTAACTGCCCATGTCACCGAATGCACAGTTTATTATTTTTTTTAAATCATGTCGCTAGTAGTAGCTGTGTCACTAGGGTGGAGCTACTGGGGGGCAATGGGCCATAGGTTGCATCACCTCGAGGCATAGCCCTTTGCATAGACAAGCACTAGTCATTAGGGTTTAAACTTGTGACTAGGTGCTAAAACAAACGTTGAACAATATTTTAAAAAAAAAATATTAAATTTTTTCTAATTAACCCAAAATTCGTACCAAGTACTACAAACAAATGTGACAAATTTGGCAAGCAACTGTGCAAGACACAAATCTTTAGAATATATTATAAAATATGTTTTTTAGGCAAAAAAAGGTTAGTGATAAAGTCTAGTCCTATACCCCCGGTCAAAAAAGGTTAGTGGTAAAGTCCATTCCTATACCCTGGGTCAGTGGAGAAAGCACTGGCACATTATTATTGATCCCCGCCTTTCCCACTACAAAGCGGAGTCGAACCTATGACCTCGAGGGAGCAAACCCCAAGCCCCAACCAACTTCGCTACAAGTGGTGGCTTTACTATAGAATATGTTGACTGAAGATGCCAAAGAATATTCTACTGACTGTTAATGCTACTGACTTGCAACTGCCATGTCATATGATATAGCCAGGTATGAATCCGTATGATCGTATGAAATACATCAACAAAGCAAAAAATTGCATGATGCCCCTAAAAAAATGTCAAAATTTGATGAATTGGTAGTCAATACTTAGGTTTTCGGGCCTTCTGGATGCAATAGAAGGGCTAGATTTAGCCCAAAGTGCCCCAAAAATTCAGCTACCTCTAAGATCTAGCAATTTTAACCCTCAAATTAAAATCCTCGTAGATTAGTCATTTAAATATGATGAAAATTGATGAAATAAAATACAAACCTAAATTTTTGACACCTTGGATTCAACCATGAGGTTCTTGAAACCCCCACTCACACCTAGAAATTTTTTATGCCAAGATTGGTCCCTCAGATTTGGAAAGAAGTCTATAGCACTAAAACTCTAATACCATGTAGGAGTTTATGGTGAACTCCTCAAAACCCCAAGATCGCCTACAAGACAACAATAACTTCCACAAGAAAGAAATGGCAGAAATATCATGCTATTATTATGCATGCAAGATTGCCATATTGAATTATTATGTACATATGATGCCTTGCTTATAAAGAAAAGTTGTAAGATAGGATTAGACAAGATCTTGACATGTATCTTAATCTTGTACAATAAGACAACTACCTCAACAATATTAAATGACTTATGACATAAACATTAAATTCCAAAAAGATAAGATAAGATCTAGTGACAACTAACACTATCTAGAAATATTCCCTCCTAGGACCTAAGTGGACTTAACATGTAAATAAGACCTAGATAGGTAAAACACTTATCTACACCAATAGTTGTTTCATTGAATCATCTTTCTTTTTAGGTTTTAAAAATGCCTACTTTTTTCACCACTTTTTGCATTTTCCACATTTTCATCAATTGCATCACGAGCTGATATTTAAATCCTAGAATTTATCTATAATTTATTTGTTTTATATAATCTATTTCTATGGTTTCACATTTGTCTCCAAAATTTTTTACTAGGAAGGTTATCTAAGACATTTCTTTCAATTTAAAAAAAAAAAACATTTTCATTTTCATCCATACAAGGGATTTCATTCTCATTTTCATCCATACAAGGGATTTCATTCTTATTTTGTGTTTCCATTTTTCACTAGAGTATAGTTGATATCATTATTGGTATATCTAGGTTCATTTAAATAATTAATATCAATAACATCAGAATGTGGGTTTGAAGGCATACCTGGATTTGTTTGAATAGTTGTATTGTTCATATCATTGAAAGATGGATTTGAAGACATACCCGAAGTTGTTTGCATAGTCACTATTTCCATATCATTCAAACTTGAATTTGAAGACATAGTTGGGTTTTTCTTTGTAATCACATTTTATTCCATATTCACCATTTCCACATTTATATCATCTACATTCATCCCATCCTTCATGGTATCCTCTTCAAGAGTCATGGAACTAGATGCTTCAATATTTTTCATTTATCGAATCCTTGTTCTTCTATCTCTTTGTCGTTTTGCCTCCATCTCTCAATTTGCTTCAATTTCTTCAGGTGTCATGAGCTTCTTACATTTTTTTTCTTTGTCTTTGCTTTGATCCCTTGATTACCAAACCCTCTTGATAAAAAAACATATGATTTTTAATCCATTTTCAAATTGCTACCTCCTTGAAATTTTGAAATAAAACTATATGCAGATCCTTTGTTCTATAAACTCTGAAGTACAAATAAATATGAATATATCAAAAACCATATTTTTTTGATTCCTCAAGGAGAAAAGTCCTTGCACTTGATTCCACTTCAAAATAATCAACTTGTGATTGAATCCTTCAAAAAGTTGAATAGAATATGACTTGTTAAGAGATTGCACAAGACAAAATTGAATAAAAATGCAAAATGTGGTGTTGTCAGTCTGTACTGTAGAAAGAGAATGTTGCAGAAAAAAAATTGATAAGTCATTTTTGTCAAGTTTGGAAATAACAAGTATAATAGAAACAGGTACTCGTTCCATTTTCCAAACGAGAAAATTAGGAATAGGTACCCATTTTAAAATGATTACCTGCTTTTTAAAATTTTAATTTCCAAAGTGATTTTTGCTTTGGTTTTAGGCTTAGGAAAGGCTTGGTAACCCAACCCTTAGCCTTGGACCTGCAAGTACAAGACTAAGGCAATGTCAAGAGAAATAATCGACTTTGGTAATATAGTTGACAAGTTTTTTTTTTTCAGAATTATTTTATGAAATTAAAACCCATTATAGATCGTGATGTCTAGTTTTCAAATATGTATTTTTTAATGATTGGATTTATTTATTTATTTTTAATTAATTTCTAAGGAAACTAGTCCATAAACTTGAAATGTCAGGTTTTTCGTATTTTTTTAATAACTTCTAATTTGTTAAATTTTGGTAAAAAAAATTATATAGCATCATTCTACAAAAAATTATTTACACGATGAATAAAATTCAAAAAATGATTAGTTTAGGTCAAATTATGGTGTCTATACATGAGGGTTTTCAAAAACAACAATTACGACCGATAAAAAATTAATAAAAAAATTATTTAAAAAGTCCTCATCAATCCTCAATTTATTGTACATCTTTCCCCAAAAGAATTAGAAAAATACTTTTATTTAGGTCAAATTATGGTGCATGCACACGTGCATGGTATGGTCCTAAAAAAGTGACTTTTAAAAGTCGTTTTTATGCATGCCTATTAAAAATTAATTTGTATAATCTAGGTATTAGAATAAACTATATATTTGAAAACTAGACTCAAAATACTAAATTTCATATTATTGAACTTTTTAAAGATTCGGTTGTTAAGTGCTTCAAATTTTTAGTCCAATTGTGACAAATTTTGAAAATCGAGAAAAACACTTCCACTTTTTGAACATTTTGTGGACCCAAATTCTTGCACATGCTCTACATGTGACCTGGACAATATTTCATCTCATCATGACATGCATGAAATTTGTGCTATCATGAAGTGAGTAACACTTGCAACCTATTTAATGCTCACTAGCACAAATATCTATGTAAATGCCTTTTTACTTATGAAGTGACTCTAGATTTGGCCAAAACATTTATTCTTTATTTACACCCTTAGGTTCAACCTAGAAGTGACTTAACACCTTTTCAACACATTTTTTTATGGAATATAGTTACCCAAGGCCTTCTGTTATATAAGACCATATGGTTTAACCAAATTGTGCCCTCAAAAGCAAACTTATCATATATATAAGTTAACAATAAAAGGATCAAAGTATGACCATCATGATTTCCTACTCATATCAAACTCATGAGAAAAGCATAATCATGAAATGCATCCATCCTGGGTGCAAATAGTATACATTGTTCAAGTATCTTTGGAATCAACAATAATCAATACAAACATGAATTTAAAAAATCATTTTATCATGCACTTGCATCACAAATTATTGTTTTTCCCTACAAGGAAAAATAAATAAATCATACAAATCAACTTTGTTCTAGGCTATTGACTTCAATTTATCACTCATATTTCCCCAAGTACTTGGTTCCCATACTAAACCATCTAGGAAATATAAAAAATCTAACTCATCTAGATATCTTTAAAATTATAGGATCTTTCAAACACTCAACAGAATGCAACTTTGATGTAGTAGAGTCTAGGCCCTAGTGTTGAACCCATAGCTCTGATATTTCATGTATATAATAACCCAATATTCACTTAATTAAACATGGAAATTAATGAAATAAGTAAATGTAATGGTTACTAATCTATGAGTTAAACATTTGACTATTTTTTCAATTATATAAAACTATTCTCCAAGTAATTACAACTAGTACAATTCCATTTACAATACTTTGGAAGAACTATAAAACTCAAATCATTTTCCATTACATATGTACATATTCACACATCTTGATATTATACTCATAGCTCTAAGAGAAAGAGAAGAAGAGAGAGCATCAACAATTCCTAACAATTATAAAAATAGAACACATAATTAGTCATCATCATTATAATCATGTTTATTTTCCCTTCAAATGATACTTAACATAACTATCTTTTCTAATTTCTTTCTACTAACAACTAATACATGATTATTCAATAATTAAACTAGGCTACTTAAATGGGATGTGTCAAAATCATGCACATGTTTTGTTTGAATCTCCCTTTTGGCCACTACTTTGTTCATCATCTTTGTGCACTTACCTATTGGATGAGCATCATGATCAAACTCCTCATTATTCTCATTATGAGCATCAAAATATACTTCATTCTCATTTATTTGGGCCATGTTAATGTTTAGGTACACACTCCTTCTAGGTTGTATAAGCAAAATAAAAGAATGGTAAAAAGGTCAAAGTCCACTTTAGATTGAAAAATAACAAATATCAATGGTTTATCAGATCTAAAACTAAAAGTGTAATGTTATATCTAAGGGCAAGAAAAAAGATCATAATAAAGCACACTACCCTACTAGGACAAGGTATATAAATGAAGCATAATGATGTAAAAGGAATGGTAGATTTGAAAATAAGATGTATTCTCAGAATAATGTAGATCTAAAAGTTGTATTCTTAGAAGAATGTAGATCTAAAAACCTTATTGTAATGTAGAACCCTAAAAAGAAGCTTGTGATGTGTAGGGGATTAGTTAAGTTCACCAAAAAAGAGATGATGGCAATGCTTTTTTAAAGGTTAACCTAGTCTAATTAAATAAATGCAATCAAACAAGAACATCAACTTAAGTTAACAAAATATAGTGTTACTTGGTAGTTGAGAATATTAAATTAGGCTATGTGCTTTGAAAATTAAATGAGAAGGTAATGATACTTAGCTCAACAATTGAAGAATGAAGACCAAATGAATGTGATTTAGGAATATATTTGGTGTTAGACCTAGAAACAATACCTTGGTATTAGTGAACTACTTAGAAATCTATGTTGGATTTTTTATTGTTAGAGGATAGGTTTGTGATTTTGGGAAAAATTTGTAGTTGTGGATTTTTAATTGAGATTTGAACTTATCCTAACAACTAGTGGTGTTCTTCTCTACAACTTTTCTTAATATGTGACCTTCTTTTCTCTTCTTGATCACTTGGAGACTTGGAAATATTTAAAAACAACTTAAGGGCTATTGATAGTAACAAAAAGGGAAAGTTATCCTATATCAATCTCATAAGCTAGAGAATTACTAAGGCCAAGGTTTCTAATTAAGGATGCCTAGCCATGTAGTCCAAGACTTCACACAATACTTTGTAGGAAGAAATGAATTATTTATTTCATTTGTATGAGAAAATGGTTACAAATTACATGGGCTATGGCCTTTTTGTAAAATGAGCTCTTTATCTCTTAAATATAGTGGCACACATGCAATTTTCCTTCATATAGTGTTTTCCTTCATTCCTTGTATCTTTCACAACCTACCACATGCAATAGAATCCTTCAAATGAAAATGAGTTGAAATTTCCTTTTCTTCACTCACTCTCTTGACTTTTATAGTCGCTTGATGTTTAAAAATTAAACCATCCATTTGTTAGTGCCTAAACACCCTTGTCATCAAATTACTAACCCACACACCACAAAAATATCTTGAGGCATGAGATTGATCATGTTGTTTGTGTACTTTTACAATTTGTCTTGCTCCCTTCTTTGTTATTTGTTGAAGAGTAAGGACTAATAGTATGTAAAAATACGTTGAAGAGATTGATAAACAATGAGGGTTCATTTTATCCTAAGTCAAGCCCCTTGAAAGATAAACTCAACAACCTAAAGAAAGTCTTAGTAGACAACATGCAAGCATGTAAGCGATCTAAATGTAAATTTTGTTGCAAGTATTTTTTTTTTAATTATTTCAAGTCAAAATGTTCTTGGTTCTTATGATATTCAAATAGCTAATTGATTTGTTTAAATTCTCAATAGAATGTCTTTAAATAACAAGACTTAACAAATTGTCACACAAACATGTACCAAGTTGACTCCCAACAACTAGTGGAAAAGGGTAAGATCCAGTATTTTGAATTTTAAATTTTAAATTTTGGATCATACCTATGTTGTGTGAGATCACTCATGTGTATCACAAAAATAACTCAAGAGAAATGAATGCAATATCTTGATACAAAAATTGAATTCATGAAAATATGAATTCAATATATATATATATATAACTTAACCCCAAAAAAATAAAATATATAACCCATATCACTATTTTATTTTTTTAAATCTCAAAATAAATCAAAAAAAGGAGGGAAAGCTTTATGAAAAGCACTTTTGTGCACTTGAAATCAATGGTGGGGGGTTTGGTCTAGTAATAATTGAAACCATATCATTCGTAATGAAGTGAAAAAGGGAGGGAAATCTTTACCTTTATGATGAGAGGACATAAAGATAAAAGTACCCCCTTATTTCCCACCAACATTTATTCAAACTGAATTTCCACGCAAAGGTGGGGCAAAACATAGATTCCCATGCATATTGTTTTTCAAAGGCTCTTTTTAGAATAATGTAAGCCCTTTTTATTGGAGAAGTTCTATAATAATTTAAAGTTGTTTTACTAAGAGGTTATGTTTAAGGGGTATCTATTTTGTTTTTAATATAATTTTGGTTTATTTTTTATTTATTATAGGTATTGATAAATGTAAATTTTAATAAAAAATATATAATTCTTTAATTTAAATTGAATTCGTTTATTTTATTTTATTTAGAAAAATGTTTGTCTCAATTTTAAAATAAATAAATAGAGATTTTAATGAAAACATATTAATTAGTAAATTAGTTTAATATGTCATAGAGTTTGGTTCGATTTCAATTAAATTTTAATCCTTTCATAATTCTTATCAAAATTTTCTTTCTATCTCAATTTTTCTCTTATTGCATAATTATCTTCATATATTTTTCAATCAATCGTTCAAGAAAATAATAAATTTTACTTTATTAAAAATATACTTTTTATTCATCCTTATGTTCATTTTTACTATTTAATATGTTTAAGATTCCTGTTAAAGAAATATAATTTATTTTTTTAATATTTTGAACAATAACAACAATACAAAATTTTGTTATTGTTAGTTCATTAGACATTGTCATAAAGAACATTTAAGAAAAAATGTTTATCTTAAATGGCAAAGCGAACTCCACATTTTTCCTTCACAACCAATTTGATCAATGATATTTCCTCCCAATCATCAACATAATATTCTAATTGACATATACTTTAGTGATCAATTGTTGTTTTTTTCCCAAAAACTGACCACAATATTAGTCTCTTTATGACAATTCTAACATACAAAATTTCCACTTTTTCTATAAGAGACACCAAGCTTAATGTAAAATATTAATTATTTTAACAAGAAATAACTATGTTTGATAGTATTGATGATTATCATACAATTACTTTCAACTATCAAATTTAAACAATTAAATTTCACAATAAAAAAAGACAATAGAAATGTATAAACTTTTACTTCATTATTAATACCATTTAAATATTGTGAAATTGTTGTCGCTATCTTAACCTTAAGATCCCTTAACACACATATTATTCTCAATAACTAAGATTACCTCTAATTCATAAAAAGAGAGAGGAAGACCATCTAATTATTATTTATCCACCTTTACAATTTGAACATTGAGGAATCTTCAAACAAGCTCCAATATTTAAGCATCAAATTATTCCAAGAAGTGGATTCTTCAAGTTTAACTACTAGAAGGCCATTTTTCATATACTATGAAGTAAACCCATTATATAAATCCAACTAGAAGTTGGTATTTTGAACATTCCTTATTTGTAACGCCCCCGCCAAGGAACCCTAGAGGACAACACTAAACTAGGTGAACTAATGGAACAATTTTTATTTTATTTTTAAACTATAGAATGCATAACATAACATGACATAATAATCTAAGCCCAGGTCCTCTAAGGTTCCTGGACTATCCTGCTCACAAGGCTAATAATCAAGATAACATGAATCATTTCATTAACTACTCAGATGATATGATGTATCTAACATGCAAGGTTCATTTTTAAAGCATCACATTAAATGATTCTACATTACTTACTTCCATAACATGTCAACTGATAATCAACATTAAATATCATTTTCTAACTAACATAACATAAAAAAAGATGCATTTCATACAGTACTCTTTACAAGAATAATTCATCAATAACTGTTACATTGTTACAATAATTACCACAATACTTCCCCTTGTACATGTGGGAAGATTAAATCAAATTACAGTAAATGATACATATGATATACAATCCAATATATAGTTACATGAAAGGTTTCCTTCTCGAATTGGAACTGAATCCAGAGTCCACAACATAAAGAACAATCTCCACGCACACAAACATGCAACAAGAATACCCAATGGAGGAAAAAGTACCAACCTGCCGACCATGTAAAAACTCGAGGTCCACCCCCCGTGCTAAGAGATAACAAAGGTCCCACATCAAATAGACAGTCAGGAAAGCAACAGGCTAACATAGTCAAGGGTAATGCATGGACTCCAATACAACACTACTAACAACACCAACATTACTTACAACACTTACTTCACTTCCAGAGGCACTCACACAACATAAAGAATAAAATATAACTAGGGAGTGCTAGACTGCAATAGGGAGGAGTGTCATCACATAGCTTGATATGGGTTATCCTTGTGGATCTTCTTAGGCCCTTGCCCCCATCTTGGGTTATCCTGGCAGTGTCTCCCAATCCCTGTCCCCCATACAAAATCATGTAGAGTCAATGTACCTTTCATGAGGACAAGGTAGTTGATCTTGCCATTCTAAGTCTTCCCATCTCATCTCAAGCCTAAACGAGCACTTGATCCACGAGTGAGGCATACATTATCTTGATTAATGTGAATTCTACCCATCCCCCTGATTCATTATTAAGGTTATCACTAGATTAAGAAGCCCTCCAATGGGTTATCCTGGATCCACTTTAGGTTTCGGCCCCCACTGAGATCCACTCCCCCTACTTGCATTTAGATACCCTGCACATCAAGCAGGGCATTGACCATCTTGCACACTCATCACAATCACATGAATCCAAACACAGAGCAAGGCACTGACCATCTTGCACATTTATCATGATCACATGAATCCATACAACGATAGGAGGTATCACCATTAGGGTTTACACTTCATACAATACACATAACCTCAAACATTTCCAAACCACTTCCAAAGCAAAACAATCATAAGGACCATTATATACCCCCCCTTTTAGGCCTTTGGAAACCAACCTCTAACAACTTACACAAATGACACCCCTTTTCAATAATTACACAAACACTTAATCCATAACTAGTACACATTGTTAAATGTAAACAATTATCCATAAAATTATGACCATACAAATATTCCCAATAATACAACATTATTTCAATTCACTCATTTTTGTTTAGCCACATAATTAAATTAAAAGATTATTTACCCCAAATAATTTATATTTGAAAATAACTATATTAACAATATTCCACTAATTAGTTACACAATAATTCTATTAAATAATATAAAAAAATTAACTAACATCCACTTACTGACTAATTGAAGAGGGAAATCCAAATCTTTTAACATTTAATCTAGAAACATTTAAATTGAATAACCTAAAATTTTACCCTAAATCATATAAATTAAATAACCTATCTACTTAAGAAATAGATCAATTCAAATTACACAATCCTTTTAGCTATAACAATTTAACTATTCATTTTACTATTTTATTTACCCAATTCACTTATCTATAGCAATTTAATTACTCGTTTTAACTATCTAATTCAAAATATTTTATTATGTAATTTCACTTATCGAATATGTAAGAAATCAATCTTTTACTCAGTTCATTTGTCTATACAATTAAAATACTCATTTTTACAATATCTATCCAATCAACAATATTTTATAACATTTTATTTCTCACTAAACATTCTTTTGCTAACAAACCTAATATATATATATATAATACTATTATCATCAAAATGCAATTCATAATACAAACTTTATCAAAATCATAATATAAACTTTATCAAACTCATAATATACTAATGCAATACACAACATACAATATCAAATCACAATTTATAATATAAATTTTATCAAATTCTAACTCATGTTGTAAGGGTAGCGAAGACACAAGGCGAGAATGCACACAACCCAGGCTGGGGCGCGTAGGTATGGAACTATTTGATAGAAGACCTCAAATAGATCTCATCTCATGGAATGATATGAGGGCAGGGTAAGCACAACATGGATTAGTTGAAAAGGCTTCAGAAACTTTCAGTCAAATGTGATTGACTGGGTGTAATGCCACTCCCATCGCTTATGCCTGGTGTGCGAGTAAGTAAATCATGTTTTGATGTTGCAATTGTTGTTTTAGACATGTATGCAAGGATTTGGCAACATGAAGGAGGTACACGACTCTTTTATAGAGTGCCTCAAAGAGATGTCAACTCGTGGAATGCAATGGTTGCAAGATATGCACAAACTGGGTTTGCTGAAACTTTCAAGAATGTAAATGGCAAGTTTGAATCGATGTAATATCATGGAATGTAATTCTTGTAGGATATACACAAATTGTATATAATGAAAAGGCTTAAGAACTTTCAAAAAATATAATCAACGGGTGTAATTATCCGTCATGCCATGGAATGCAAACATTGTAGGATTCGTAAATATATTTATTGATTTCTTTTAAATGGAAATAAATAAGTAAAATCATCAAACAATCAAGCATTTTTTTTCCACAAACAGAGAGAGAAATAAATTGCATTCATCACATATTCAGAGAAAAAAAATAAAGGATCAAAGCCAACCTGGGTCCAACGTTGGTAGGAACATAATTTTACTATCATGCTCAACTTTTTCTCCCAATTCCCACTTCTCTGATTCCGTGATCCAAAAATCTCAAAACCCCCAATCTCCAGGAAAAAATCAACAATAGAATGAAATTTCTCATACTACTCTCTCCAAAATCCACCATCAAATAATCATCCCAAGCAATTTTCACCAAAAAAAAATGTTTTCAAAGCCCCAAAGATGTATGGGAAAACCAACTGACTCTCAAACGAATTACAGTTAGTTTTTAATTCATTAAGTCAATAGTTAAAACAATTAAAAGTTATATGTCGGTTAGTCTGTTTATTATGAGATATTTTACTTTGGAGGGAAAGTATATGTCAGTACATGCATACCATTTTCCCCTATTAAACCACATTCAGCATGGTGAGAGAGTCAATTTGTCTTTTATTTGTTGTCCTCCCCGCAACTCCATATAGAGAAAGGTGCTAGACCTCCTCTCCACCAAGGCCTAATGCTAACCCTTTACAAGTATGCTTTGGCGTTGAATCCCCATGGAAATCCTTTTGCGGGAAGAAACGAAAACCATGGCTGTTTTGATGTGGTTAATGAGGAACAAACTTTGGACGAAAACCCTGGAGCGGTTGATATCTCGGTTGAGGAAACTATTCCTCGTTTGCCTCTCCCTGTTTCCACCAGAAGAGTGCTTATCACTGCTAAAATTCAAACTCTGGTTGTTAATCTTTCTGACCCTCCTACCCCTGTGTCGCAGAAACGTGAGGAGAAAAGAACCTTTGAAATTAAGCTAATAAGAGCCATGCCTGAAAAAAGGAAACATTCGCCTTTGCACTTTGAGCTTCCTAAGGCGAAGAAACCCAAATGTGACTTAGACCTTAGGGATGTCATAAATATTATGAAGGAGGGGACCCAAAATGAGGAGAAAGAGTCTCTGCAGGGACAAGGAAGTGGAGGGAGTGGAGGAAGACGGTCAGCTCGGCTTGCTAAAGTGACCTCGAGGGATAAAAAAGGGAAACAAAAAATGTCTATGAGCGAAGAGGAGGATATGGAGTACAAAGATTTTGAAGCCCAAGAGGATGATGACTCTGAGGATCTGGATTTTGAGAATATGGCTTATGAGATGGGATAAGAGGGCTTAGAGGAGGAAAAGGATGAGGAAGAAGAAGAACAAGTTGAACATTCCGAGGATGATAAGAAAGAGGACGAAAATGTGCAGGAAGCTAATGATTTGGATACGAGGAAGGACTCAAGCATTAAAGTTTTAAAGAGCAGACTAACTCTCCTTTAGGTCCAGTTCGAAGACATGGAGAAGGCTCTGGCTACTGTCATGAGGGTTATGAACAGACTAATGAGGCGGGCAATGTTGGATGCGACTTCTGGAGAACTCAAAATTGCCAAGAAGTTGAGGAAACAGGGGAAACTGGATGCCCTGAAGACTTTGGATGAGATAGAGGGACCTGATTGGAGAGATTATATTGCTCTCACGGGAGAGTATGGGGATCTGCTAAAGAAAGGCAAATAATGCCTCTTGTTGTTGCTCTATTTTTTGATGAGTTTTTTGTCGTATAGCTATAATCCTTTAGACTGCACTGTTTTATTGGTTATGTTATGGTGGAATACCACCTGGGACATTGTGGACTTAATTAATGGTTTACATAGACCTAAGTATGCTTCTAGTATTTTACTGTTTTTGATTAGTACTGGTTGGTCCATGGTTACTAAGGTTAATGTTGGCCTGAGAACTTATTCTGTTGTTGTTTTTTGGCTTGCTGGTGGTGTTGTTTCCCACCTTCTCTCTGTTTATTTTTTTCTTCTTTTGCAACCATGGGATCAGGGCCCTTCCTTTCTTATCTAATAAAAAACAATTAAAAGGTATTCATTTAGAATCTTAATTTTGATAACTATATAATATTTACGAAGTAATATAATAAACACCCGATTTACCCTACATTACTTGCTCACCTTATAATTAATTATATAACCTGAAATAACATTCTATTTATTTACCAATTTATTATCATTTATTAATTATAACATTGCATTATGATTTATATTTTATTATTAACTATAATTATTTATTTATGTATATATATTTATATTTATTTAACAAAGGTATTTAACGATTTATTTTAATGCATATGATAACCAAACACATTTAATCAGATAATTTGAATCAAATAAACTAAATGTCAAAACAACTACCCGACCACTAACCAGGGCCAAAGGAAAAACTTCAAACAACACTAATTGACCATTGCTAGAATTGACAAGGTATCAAACTGGATACTCATCCCCTTCGAGGATGATGGCTAGGGTAGGGGACCAAGTGCTATCTTTGATCAACTGATCCATTGGGTTTCAAGGCATGCTCAAACCTATCAATTCAGGTGGAGTTGATGCCTAGTACCTGCAACCTACAACACACAAAATAGTCATGCATGTACATATCCATATAGACAAACACATTGTGAAAGAGAATCATAGCGTCATAGGGTACTCACAAGTGAGTGATCCGACATTGTCCCTGTCATCCAAACACATCACTAAGAACATCACCAAATAATCAAATCAACTCATATAACAATCAGGATAAAATCAGTCACATGATAATTGCATATTAGTCATGATAAGATAATCATATAGTGCTCATGATAGGGTTAGTTCTCATAATCAAAAAAATCCACATACTAATCATAACATGTGCATAAAACCTCAAGTATTAGAAGTGTAATTAAATTATAATCATAGAAATAAGTCCAACATCAAATAATGTATCATAATATCTCATCCTAAATAGATCAACTGTCAATCTATCAGAGAATAGTACAACTCTCACATCCGAGATGCATCCTCCCAAGTGGCTAAAGACTCATCATTAGGATCCCATTGGACCCTCACCTACTCAATGTCTTGACCCCTGAGGGTGAGTCTCTTGTGCTGTAGAATGCCCATGAGCTCCAAAGCTAGTTGCCCATCCTCTACTTGTAAAGCATTTGAGTTAAGAACATGTGAAATATCTAGATAATATGGCTTGAGAACAAAAACATGAAATACATTATGGATATGTGATACATTGGGAAACAAAGAAAGATGGTACACAATAGGGCCGATCCTCTCTAAAACCTTGAATGGCCCTACAAAACATGGTACGAGCTTAGAGCCTTTTCCATAGCGGATTAGGCTCTTTCACGGACGCACCCACAAGAACACCTAGTCACCAACATAAAATTGACGATTGAATTTATGAGCATCAACATACTTATTTTTCCTTAACCCTCTAGCACTCCAGACACCTTGAGACAAAATTTGCAGTATCCGTCTTCATCCTGAACCAAAAATACAACCGATGGAGGTCTATGTGCATCTTCTTGACACCCAGATGAGCTGAATAGGGTGCTCGATGCACCTTTGACATAATTAGGGCACAAAGACCCTCTGAAGGAGGAACATAGATGCAACCTAAGTGCCGCAAGAGACCATCTAACTCAAGAGAATAACCTGAAAATCTACCTTCCAAGGCTCTGGTTGACTCAACCTCAAACCTCACCTCTTGATACCAACTGTCTATAGGAAGTGTTGCAAGGATTTGACCCCTCAAATTTACTCCAAGAGTGACTGTTGAAAGCTCATGCCTCTGTCAACTAAGAGCATCTACAACGATATTCTCCTTACCCTAGGTGTACTTCACCTCAAATTCATACTCACACATAAACTCCATCCACCACCTTTGCCTAGCATTCAGGTTTGGCTACATGAATATGTATTGTAAACTACGATGATCACTATGCAACTCAAACCGATGCCCCAACAAAAAATGTCTCCATCTCACCAAGGCATGGACAACGACGACTAACTCCAAGTCATGCATAGGATAGTTCAATTCACGATCCTTGAGTTTGCGAGACTCATAGGCTATCACACAAGCATCCTGCATCAATACTGCTTTGACTAGATTAACTTCTTCCCTTTCCTATGAAGGAAAGTGATAGGGTGCAATATCCTCAAAAAACCCTACACAAACCATCGATAATAACCTGCTAAGCCTATAAAGTTGCGAGCCTCTGAAACATTAGTGGCCTTGGGCCAATCTATGATGGCTTGGATCTTCGAAGGATCCACAACAATACCCTCTCCTAAAATGACATGACCCAAATATCTCACCTTTGTCTTAAAGAATTCACACTTTTCCAAATTTGCATATAATTGATTCTTCCTTAGACACTGCAATACCTACCGCAAATGCTCCTCCATAGTCCTAGAATAAATCAAAATATCATCCAGGAACACAAGGAAAAATCTATCAAGATAGGTGTGGAATAATCCATTCATCAAGCTCATAAATATAGATGGTGCATTCGTCAATCTAAATGGCACAATGGTGAAATCATAGTGCCCATAACGAGTGCAAAATGCAGTCTTATGAATGTTTGCCTCAAAGATATGAAATTGATGATACCTTGACTTTAGGTCAATCTTTGAAAACACGTTGGATCCATTAATCTAATCAAAGAGGTCATCAATCCTTGACAAGGGATATCTTCTCTTTACAGTCACCTTATTTAGTTGTTGATACTCAATACACAACCAAAGGGATCCATCCTTTTTCTTCACAAAAAAAATGATTAGTGCTCCCCAAGGAGAGACACTCAGATGAATGAACCCCTTATCCAACAAATCCTCTACCTACAACTAAAGCTCCTTAAACTCTTGAGTAGTCATCTGATATTGAGCTTGAGAAATAGGCTTTGCCCTGGGAACAAGATCTATCCTAAAATCGATGTCACGCTTAGGTGGCATCCCTAGAATTTCACTGGGGAAGGTATTTGCAACTCCCTAAGAATAAGATGATCATCTAGGGACACCACTTGACTCTCCCTTAACTCCAAATCATTAACCGTCATAGCAAAAAACTAGCAACCCTGATGCACACATCTTTTTAACTGCATAGCAGAGATCATATGCAAAGATATGGGTCTCAGAATGCCAACTACCTCTACCTCCCTACCCGAATCATCCAAACACTACACTAATTTGTGTGGGAAATCTATAACTGCTCGATGAGCATCCACCCAATCCATACCCAACACTATGTCATAAGATCCTAGGGGTATGATGTGAAGATCCACCGCGGTAAAGAGAGTACCAATCCTCAAACCACATCCATACACGAGGGATTCTACCGCTATTCTAGATTCGAAGGCTGATTTGGCTTGCCACCTAATATCCTTCTTTGCTACCACCAACCCAAAACACTCCACTAAAGAAGGGGAAATGAATGAATTAGAAGCACCAGAGTAAAAAAGGATAGAAACACCAATACCCTGCAACACACCTATAGTCTCCACAACTGTGCCTTGATGCTCTACCTGGTGGTTATCAACCGTTGCAACCACTCTATGAGACCTGCTTGCATCACCCACTATTGGATTTGAGGCTTTGGGCCTCTGATTGAATCCTGTTGTGCTCTTCTATGGACACTACATGACTATATGGCTCTATTGGCCGCAAGAAAAAAATTCCATACCTCTGCCATACCCCATGTCACTTGAGGGTATATTGGACTGTTGGAAACTACCTCTACTAACTATAGACTATGTGCTCTGAGCTGGTTGTTCAGGACGATAATGCTTGGCTTGTTGCCAACTTCGATTTTTCTTAGACTAAGAACCACTACCATGCTGAAAATGAAAGTTCTTAGGTTTCGACTAGAAATTTTTTTGTTGTTGCCACTATTGTTGTCCACCCTTAGTGGGTGCATGATGGCTCCTAGAGGAACCCACTGCTTGAGACTAACCACCTCTGGACCCAAAGCCTTCTGAAGGTGCACTACCAATCTACACACCTATCAACCAAGTCTTAGCCTCCAAGCCACCACTAGAACCATCGAAGGTAGGAGGTAGTTCCCTCAAGCAATCCCTCATATGACCTGCTAAAATAGTCTCTTGATTTGTTGCTACATATCTCCTCCTAGGAGGCCTTTCTCTCTCCCTATCCAAATGCCCCGAGTGTTGGGATTCACCCTACTAATTACCCTCCTATCTAGGGGCTAGGCGGGCAAGGATCTCCTCAAGAAAAGGATGTAACTGAGCTCCCTCTAACTTTGGTTGGCCACGATTTTGACCCCCGCTTCCTTGAACATTTTGAGAGCCCTATTGTTCCTCACGATCACCCTTGTGGGAACCTTGAGAAGGGATGTTCGGGTTGTTAACCCCACGGCCACCACCTTGACCTCTACCATGACCCCGACCTTGACCTCTAGGCATCTTCATACACAAACACTGCCTACGAAAAAATCTAAGGTTATTAGATGAGGATGACAAAAGGGGAAACACATAATCTCTAGAGTATAATCAACTACAACAACATAATGGGCTCATATGAAACTAGAGTACCCATTGTTAGAACTTGGGATCTGATACCAGGTGTAACGCCCTCACCAAGGAACCCCAGAGGACAACACTAAACTAGGTCAACTAATGGAACAATTTTTTTTTATAAAAAAAAACTATAGAATGCATAATATAACATGACATAATAATCTAAGCCTAGGTCCTCTAAGGTTCCTCAACTGTGCTACTCACAAGGCTAATAATCAAGATAACATGAATCATTTCATTAACTACTCAGATGACATGATTTATCTAACATGCAAGGTTCATTTTTAAAGCATCACATTAAATGATTCTACATTACTTACTTCCATAACATGTCAAATGATAATCAACATTAAATATCATTTTCTAACTAACTAACATAACATAAAAAAGATGCATTTCATACAATACTCTTTACAAGAAGAATTCATCAATAAATATTATATCGTTACAATAATTACCACAATGCTTCCCCTAGTACATGTGGGAAGATTACATTAGATTACAATAAATGATATAATTGACAAACAATCCAATATACAATTACATGAAAGGTTGCCTTCTTGAACTAGAACAAGATCCAGAGTCCACAACACAAAGAACAATCTCCATGCACACGGACATGCAACAAGAATACCTAATGGAGGAAAAAGCACCAACCTCCCAACCATGTAGAACCCTGAGGTCCACCCCCCATGCTAGGAGATAACACAAGGTCCCACATCAAACAAATAGTCAGAAAAGAAACATGCTAACATAGTCAAGGGTTATACATGGACTCCAATACAACACTGCTAAAAATGCCTACATTACTTACATCACTTACTTCACTTCCAGAGGCACTCACACAACAAAAAGAAGAAAATACAACTAGGGAATGCTATAGTTCAATAGGGAGAAGTGTCATCACATAGCTTTATATGGGTTATCCTAGCGGATCTTCCTAGGTCTCGGCCCCCATCCTGGGTTATCCTAGCAGCCTCTCCTAATCCCCAGTGCCCAGACAAACTCATGCGGAATCAATGTACCTTTCATGAGGACAATGTAGTTGATCTTGCCATTCCATTCCTTCCCATATCATCTCAAGCCTAAAAAAGCACTTGATCCATGAGTGAGGCATATATTATCTTGATTAATGTGAATTCTACCCATCACCCTAATTCATTATTAAGGTTATCACTAGATTAAGAAGCCCTCCAATGGGTTATCCTGGACCCACTTTGGGTTCAAACCCCCACTGAGAGTCACTCCCCCTACTTGCATCTAGATACCCTACACATCAAGCAAGACATTGACCATCTTGCACACTCATCACAATCACATGAATCCAAACATAGAGCAAGGCACTGACCATCTTGCACATTTATCATGATCACATGAATCCATACAATGATATGAGGCATCACCCTTAGGGTTTACATTTCATACAATACATAATACCCCAAAAATTTCCAAACCACTTCCAAAGAAAAACAATCATAAGGACAATTATATACCCCACTTCTAGGCCTCCAGAAACCATACTTAAACAACTTACACAAATGAAACCCCCTTTAAATTATTACACAAACACTTAATCCATAACTAATACACATTATTAAATATAAACAATTATCCATAGCATTATGACCATACAAATATTCCCAATAATACAACATTATTTCAATTCACTAATTTTCGTTTAGCCACATAATTAAATTAAAAGATTATTTACCCCAAATAATTTATATTTGAAAATAACTATAGTAACAATATTCCACTAATTAGTTACACAATAATTCTATTAAATAATTAAAAAAGAGTAACTAACATCCACTTACTGACTAGTTGACAAAGGGAAATCCAAATCTTTTAACATTTTATCTAAACATTTGAATTGAATAACCTAACATTTTACCCTCAATCATATAAATTAAATAACCTATCTACTTACGAAATAGATCAATTCAATTTACACAATCCTTTTAGCTATAACAATTTAACTATTCGTTTAACTATTTTATTTACCCAATTCACTTATCTATAGCAATCTAATTACTTGTTTTAACTATCTAATTCAAAATCTTTTATAACATTTTATTTCTCATTAAACATTCTTTTGCTAACAACCCTAATATAATCTATATATATTATACTATTATCATCGAAATACAATTCATAATACAAACTTTATCAAACTCATAATATAAACTTTATCAAACTCATAATAAACTAATGCAATACACAACATACAATATCGTAATTCATAATATAAAGTCTATCAAATTCTAACTCATGTTGTAAGGGTAGTGAAGACACAAGGTGGGAAGGCACACGACCTAGGCTGGGGGGCGCAGGTATGGAACTGTTTGACAAAAGACCTCAAAGAGATCTCATCTCATGGAATGAGATGAGGGTAGGGTGCACACAATGTCGATTAGTTGAAAAGGCTTCAGAAACTTTCAAGAAAATGTGATTGGCTGGGTGTAACACCACTCCCACCGCTTATGCTTGGTGCGTGAGTAAGTAAATAAGGTTTTGATGTTGCAATTTCCATAGGTAGACATGTATGCAAGGATTTTTTGAGATGGAGGAGGTACACAACTCTTTGACAAAGTGCCTCAAAGATATGTCAACTCGTGGAATGCAATGGTTGCCAGATATGCACAAATTGGGTTTGTTGAAACTTTAAAGAATGTAAATGGTAGGTGTGAATCGATGTAATATCATGGAATGTAATGCTTGTGGGATATGCACAAACTATATTTATTGAAAAAGATTAAGAAATTTCAAAAAATATAATCGGTAGGTGTGATTAGCCGTCATGCCATGGAATGCAAAGATTGCAAGATTTTCAAATACATTTATTGATTTATTTTAAACAAAAATCAATAAGTAAAATCATCAAACAATCAAGCATTTGTTTTCAATAGGTAGAGAGAGAAATCAATTGCATTGATAACACACTTAGAGAAACAAAACAAAGGATCAAAGCCAACCTAGGTCCAATGTTGGAAGGAACAAAATTTTGCTATCGGGCTCAACTTTCGCTCCCAATTCCCACTTCTCTTATTTTGTGATCCAAAAATCTCAAAACCCCCAATCTCTAGGCAAAAATCAACAATATAATGAAATTTCTCAGACTACTCTTCCAAAAATCCACCATCGAATAATCATCCTAGGTAATTTTCTCCCCAAACAAAAAATGTTTTCAGAGCCCCAAAGATGTACGGGAAAACCAACCGACTCTCAAACAAATTATAGTTAATTTTTAATTCATTAAGTCAGTAGTTAAAACAATTAAAATTTATTCATTTAGAATCTTAATTTTGGTAACTAAGAAATATTTTCGAAATATAATAAACACCCGATTTCACGCAAACAGGTAAAATCATTTACCCTACATTACTTGATCACCTTATAATTAATTATATAACCCAAAATAACATTCTATTTATTTATGTTGTCTACCATGGTCTCAAATTGGCTCAACATCAAGGATGTAAGAAAGTTTGGGTGGAGGGTGATTCCCTGAACATTATTAACAATTTGAAATTGGTTTCCCCCCTGTCGTGGACTATTGAAGCCTTGATTAAAGATTCTATTGAAATCATAAATTCTTTTGATAATGTCTATATCTCCCATATTTTGAGGGAGGGTAATAAGTTAGCTGATTTTTTTGCTAACTTTGGGGTTAAGGAACAAAAGGTATGGAATTTTAATGATTCCATTCCTTTTGAAGTGATGGCGATTATTATAAATGAGAGCTGATATCTGGTGGATCCTCGCTGGCGTGGGATATATGTCCTATGTCACGTGGAAGAAAAAATTGATTGAGGGTGTTAAAGTTTTGATTTTGAAGGACGATTTGCACTTGGTTCAGAGCTACATCTCTTTATTTCCCTTCTATCCTATGGTGGGCCTCACACGCAATCTGGGTGCCTTTAGCCAAAGCTTTTGGAGGTTTGTTTTTTGTATTTTTGGCCTGGGTGGTGTGAGCATCATTTTCAGGTGGTTCTGGCTGTGTGTGGTGTTGAATTTTGAGATGGGTGGGGACAAGAATCATGCTGAACCTAAGTCTTGTGGCACTGTTAAGCAGATGACGAAGGTCTAGGAGATCCTTGAGAAGGGTGGTCTCACTGTTTATATGGAAAGACTGCATGGTTTCAATGCGCAGGTTACCAAGATGGTTGTTAAAGGTTGGAATGACATAAACCTTAATTTGGGTGGTGGAGATGTCATGGTGGATGAAGAATTGATTTCTCTTATCTCCGGTTTGGCCATACAGGGAATGGGGGTTTTTAGGGACAAGAAAGACTCACAGGATGCTATGTCGATCTTCTTCAAAGGTAACGAGGTGGCTGATCTCAGGAAGGTTAAAAGTGGTGGTTGGTATAGGAGTTCTCTGAAAGAGCTCTGGTGTGACTTGGACGAAGAAGTCATGAGGTATGTTACTTGTACACGACCGTCAATAATGACCATTTTCCTTTCTTAATCACTTTAGGCATAAGAAATGGGTTTCATTTCCCTATTATCTGTTGATGTCATTGGATTCGAGGATCAAGGATCACCTAAAAAACCCTAATAATCCAGTTCTACATGTTGGGTTAATTCTTTTGATGTATGAGCACGTGGAAGCGCATGAGGTGCACATTTCTCTAGTTTTCCCTAAGGAGAATGTTGGTAAAGCCCGAGAGGGCTATGATATTGAGTCAGGTGAAGAAAGGGTTAGAAAAAGACCCAAGAGGAGGAGGCTTGTTCTGAATAAAGAGTTAGAGTCTAAAAAATATGGTGATGAGGACTACGTCCTAGACTCCTATGCCTCGTTTGAGGAGGGCCCTTCATCCCCTGTTCCTGGTAAAACTGGGAATAGAAATCTGGTTGACAATAAGGGTTACACTATGTGTAGCGATGATGTGGTCGCGATGGTTCTCCCTAATAATGCCAAGGACAAGACTGATTTGTATGGGGAAGCTTCCTCTACTCCCCCTAAACTCATATATGCTAAGGATACGAAGATGGGGAGATTTAAGAGTAGGGAGCCGAAGTCTTCCAGTCAAATCTTGAAGAAGGGTTTCCCTCTTTCTCTTGCTCATGGAGTTCTTGGTGAGGCCTCTCCAGACATTGACACTAGGCTTATGCAGGTGTTGTGGTTGGTGGTCTTGATGGGGGTTCTAACAAAGTGGAGGTGGTTCAGGAGATGAAAAGGAAGAATATTGCGGAGGATCTCGCTTGCTCCATTCACAAGCTAATGTCTCCTACCCCTATTGATAAAGGTAAGGATATTGTGGATGATAAAGTTCAAGTTAGTTCTGCTGATGAGGATGATGCTATGGAGGATAGGATTGAAAATTATGATAGGGAAGTTTTGGCTAATTTTCTAGGCTCAGCTTGCGAGAGTGCTAATCTGCAGTTTAAACTGTTTAAATGGTTTTTTCATGAAATTCATAAGATTAATGTTAGGATTAGGGTTGTGGCTAGTAAGACTGAGGATTCTGTGGTTCAAAGAAAAATTGAAAATTTAATGGAATCCCTGAACATTGTGGCTAATAGTATGGTCGAGGAGTCCATTAATGTAAAGAAAAATCTGGAAGGTAGAATTTTATCCCTTGAGGATAAAATTGATAAAATTGGGAAAATGTTGATGAAGAGTGGTGAGGTGCCCAATATTGTGGGCCCTTCGATTTATGCCATGAATATTTCTCCTCTGATTACTGTTAAAAAAAGAAAAGTGTTTGGGTCTGCTGATGCTTCTGTTGTTGGGGGTAAAGTGTTGGTTGTGGGTGGTGCTGGTGAGAAGGATACTGCTAAAGGTAAGGTTTTAATTGATGAGGTAAAAGTTGGTGGGCTAGGGATTAGGACCAGAAATAGAATGAAAAATCAGGTTGGGGCCTCTGGAATGGAGGTGGTTGATAATGTGCATGAGGTCCAAAAGTTGGCTGATACTGACATGGAAGTTGTTGAGACCTTGAAGAATATGTAGTGTGTTTGGTTAGCTTCCTTTTGGCTATTTTTTGGTTGATGGTTCGCTTTTGGTGGGTTGATTGTTGTTTGTTGTTGTTATCTTTTCTTTTTAGTTGCTCTCTTTTGTAAAGGGTTTCAGGCCCCTTCAAAACTCGTCTTTTACCCTTAATCAAAACATTATATTTATTTACCAATTTATTATCATTTATTAATTATAACATTGCATTATGATTTATATTTTATTATTAACTATAATTATTGATTTATGTATATATTTATATTTATTTAACAAAGGTATTTAACGATTTATTTTAATGCATATAATAACCAAACACATTTAATCAGACAATTTGAATCAAATGAACCAAATGTCAAAACAATTACCTGACCACTAACCAGGGCCAAAAGAAAAACTTCAAACAACATTGACTGACCACTAACAGAACTGACAAGGTATCACTACAACAGAACAAGCAATTAGCACCTAAAATAGTGCCATATTTTAGTGCATTTGAGTTCATGAATTGGACACTTCTGTTGAGGAAAAACTTGACACAAAATGGCATGCTCACTTTGGCGTCGAATTTAGCGTCGGATTTAACACCATATTTAGCACTGAATTTTGTTGCTCCTAGTTTTGCTTCTAATTTTGCTTCTGGTTTTGCTTCTTGTGCTATGATGTAACATAACTTAAAAAATACTCCAAATCTCCTGCATCATCGACACCCTAGCATATTGTCATCACAAATAAACTCAATAAACTGCAAATACTTCCTCGGTCTCCAAGACGCCTGTCGAGCAAAGATTCCAAACTGTCTGCCAACTCCATGCTTCCAAAGGCCGAGCCACATACACCACTCAACCAGTATGGTCAAGCTACCACTATGTCGTGGTTTGCGGGTGGCCCCAAGGAGTAGGTAGGCTCGCGGGACTGTCACAAGCACTGGACTATCACAAGAATCCGAATCCACAACATTCCTGGCATTCACAAATATAGTGAATCCTCTCTATTCGATTACACACATATGTTCCCTCATAAAAGAGAATCCTTTCTGGACTGTCATATAGAAACCGACCCAACACATAATGGTAATACTGTCAAGCTTCTTGCGAGTTCTCCAAGCATGGACACCTACTCTCCTATCCATCGATGGACTGTCTTAAGGGAACCCATCCCATTCATAGCATAGGATTACCTGACACACTACCACCTGTTTCATTTCCTTGCTCGGTGGTCGCGGATTGCACCAGGGAAGAAAGGATATCATACACAACAATGGTTAAAACAAACTGACCCGAGATGGCGCGTTCCTCTCACTAGCTGCATTCACAATTGCAAAATAAACCAGAGGCAAATAGAATGATACAACCGACAGGAAAAACAAATTTCATCTAACCATATTCATCTTAATACTGTGCAAAACATTAACACATTAAATGGCTCTGTGGCCGAAGGCCAAAGAGCCCAATTTTTTTCCTCACGTTGCTCTCTCCTGTCTCTTTTCTATTCACACTTCCGATCTCCTCTATCCATTGATTCAGTTACATCTACCTCTCTCTTTTAATGGAGATTCTAGGGTAGAAATACAACTGCTCATCTAACCGATATACGGTTACAACTAACTTAACTTATTACATTTAAAAGAATTGCAAATACCATTAACCATAGTTCCTCCGAAATGCTAACTAACACGAAATATTACAATATACTAAAATTTGAGGTGCTCCCACACCATACTCCCAGTCTGAACAAATTTCCAAGTCCCATGGAAATGCCGAGGTGATATTGCTGCAAGTCAAATCTTCGCCTCTGTGTCTTCATCACTGAGTCAAGGCATTCATTGTTGTCACATGACTCCCATCAATGGAGTGTATGCTGGTTGCTGTCCTCCTCTCATCATGCTGCTGCTTCACACTACTACCATAATGCCATCTCACCCACCTACGATTCTGGAAGATGCTTCCCACCCTTCGCTAAGTGGTTGCTCTCATTGCACCTTCTACCCAGCTGCATCGTGGTGGAGACAATACAAAGACCCCCCACTTGAGATCTTCATAGTGTCCTGACTACAGCTTGGAGGGATCACCGTGCAACCATGAACCCATGCTATTTCCTGGTGTAGATTTCCTTCTACACTCTTAGAAACTTCTGAGCTCTGATACCATTTTGATGTAACATAACTTAAAAAATACTCCAAATCTCCTGCAACATCGACACCCTACATTGTCATCACAAATAAACTCAATAAACTGCAAATAATTCCTCGGTCTCCAGGACGCCTGTCGAGCAAAGATTCCAAACTGTCTGCCAGCTCCATGCTTCCAAAGGCCGAGCCACATACACCACTCAATCAGTATGGTCGAGCTATCACTATGCCATGGTTCGCGGGTGGCCCCAAGGAGTAGGTAGGCTCGCGGGACTGTCACAAGCACTGGATTGTCACAAGAATCTAAATCCACAACATTCCTGGCATTCACAAATATAGTGAATCCTCTCTATTCGATTACACACATATGTTCCCTCATAAAAGAGAATCCTTTCTGGACTGTCATACAGAAACCGACCCAACACATAATGGTAATACTGTCAAGCTTCTTGCGGGTTCTCCAAGCATGGACACCTACTCTCCTATCCATCGATGGACTATCTTAAGGGAACCCGTCCCATTCATAGCACAGGATTACCCGACACACTACCACCCATTTCATTTCCTTACTCGGTGGTCGCGAACTGCACCAGGGAAGAAAGGATATCATACACAACAACGGTTAAAACAAATAGACCCGAGATGGCGCATTCCTCTCACTAGCTACATTCACAATTGCAAAATAAACCAGAGGCAAATAGAATGATACAACCGATAGGAAATAGAAATTTCATCTAACCATATTCATCTTAATACTGTGCAAAACATTAACACATTAAATGGCTCTCTGGCCTCCCAATTTTTTCCTCACGTTGCTCTCTCCTGTCTCTTTTCTATTTGCACTTCCTATCTCCTCTATCCACTGATTTGGTTACATCTACCTCTCTTTTAATGGAGATTCTAGGGTAGAAATACAATTGCTCATCTAACTGATATACTGTTACAACTAACTTAACTTATTACATTTAAAAGAATTGCAAATACCATTAACCATAGTTCCTCTGAAATGCTAACTAACACAAGATATTACAATATACTGAAATTTGAGGTGCTCCCGCACCATGCTACTTCCAATTTTTCTTCCAATTTTTCTTCTGGTTTTGCTTCGAGGTTTGCTTCCGGTTTTTCTTCCAATTTTGCTTCCAATTTTTCTTCCACTTTTGCTTCTAGTTAATTGCTTATGTTTTTGCTTCCTAGATAACACCAAGTTTTTCTTCCAAGATTGCTTTTGGTTTGCTTCTAGCTTGGCTTCCATTGTTGCTTCCTTTTTGCTTCTAAAAATGCTTCTTGTTTTGCTTCCATTTATTAATTTAATATGTTTTATTTCAATTTAATTAGTTAAATATATCATGCCTCTTAAATAAATCATATGATTATAGAGTAAGTAAATTAAATAATATGTTTTATTTCAATTTAATTAGTTACATATATCACACCTCTTAAATAACTCATATGATTATAGAGTAAGTAATTTAATTATTTAACTCATATGATTAAATAACAAGATAATTATTGTTACCTGATTTTTCTTCCAACTAAATCAGGTAGACTTATGATTGTGTTTGCATTTAAACAATAAAAGGTACATATCATTTTTTACTAAGTTTCATCCATGTGCATAAAAGAGAGTATCAAAAAATTGCATTAATTGATTAAGGGAATTGCATACAATAGAAAAGAGAGTCAACATTTATTGCAAAGGTAGTCTTTATTGACCATAAGTGTATAGTGTCCCTCACAAGCCAAGGGACTAACTATTTTTATGCATATAAAGAAAAAACTATACATTTACAGATAAAAGGAAATGCATATGTAAAGAAGGGGGATGCGTCATTCTGAATGACGAATCCTAGTTGAGTTGCCTTCCATCAACTTAAATTTTCTTTCCCATCCAACCTCCAGTTGTCACTTGCCCCTGCTACTCTGAGTTTCCCTGCATTTGTGAGAAGAATTTGGTTAGAGAAATGAAGGATCACCAATCAGAACATAGGAAAACATCTGTAAACATATAATCTGATCCTTATAAACAATAAAATAGCTAGCATATCATAGATGTCCAAGAAAAAAAGAGAGTTATCAAACACATCTATCATATGCTTTGTTTATCTAACATGTTTTCTCTTTGTGCAGATATAGGAAAAAACTTTTTTACTATTTTGTTTCAACTGATTACAACATGTGGAGTAAAATGCAGCTCCCATGAGGGTTGATCCCAAAATGTTTCCCTCGTGTTTTAGGAGGGATAGTAAATTGAGCAACTTGATCAAATCAATGACAAGCATATTCTTGATGCATTAAATCAACATGGAATCATACCAGTTGATCAACTTTCATTATCATTCAAAAGATGCAATAAAATGGTGTGAATTATCAAGAAAGTTACTCTACATCTTTCACAATGAATCAAACAATAGGCTACTTGGAAATATTACTCTGCTAGATATGTCTTTCAATCTTCTTAAGTTGGATCCAAAGTCCATTTTAATAATGACATGAGTTGTATTTCATTGTTAACATTTTCAAGGAGCCAGTAAAGAAGGGAATAAGAATAAGGACAACAATCATTCAAAAATGAAACATTTTGTCTCTTCCCAAGAAACAAATGATTACTGTGAGAATATGCACTGAAGCACAAATGCATCAAGTTCAATTATGGATAGTCATTATGTTCAAGTTACTCAATGAGGTCTTACAGGTTATCAAGAGATATCAATAGTTATCGTGAGTTACATGGAGTAGCACAAGGTGAACAATTAAATGCAAAGCCAAAGCCATCATGTCAGTATGTTGTCCTTAAGAGTAATGCATGAGAAGGAAAGCACATTAATGCAGATGAGTAACTAACATGCATTAGTAATCATCTTTCTACTGATACAATGAGTATTCACAAACAACTACAATGCACACTTTGATAAATAACCAATGCATGATGGTTTGAGGAGATACCAATGATTCTACAAATGAATGTAGGATAGTCGTGAAGGGAAACCTTTGAGAATAATTTCTTGGTAATCATGTCAAGGGAAAACTTGGTAAATAAACTCATCATGCTTGTAACAGTGTGAAAAGATACATGTGAAGTATTGCAAAGTGATAGAACTACATGAAGCATAAAGTGATGCAAAATTTGATAGTAATGATGTTGGCAAGAGATTATGGACATGGCAAGAACTCTGTTGATTCAAAGACAAGCTATCATCAATATAAGGTAATGCAGTGCCATTTCCACTTTTAAAGGCTACATAAGATTAAAGTATTTAGCAAGTGTATGTAGCTCAAAAGGTTCATGAAAGCCTATATCATTCATGCATAATGATGCTATGATTTAAATCAACAGATGACAAAGAAGATGAAATTTTAAGTATTCATTTTCTCCAAGAAAGGAAATATAGAGCCTCGACCTATGTGAAAAGAACCCTTAAAAATAGAAAAAGACCTAGAAATGAAGAAGCAATATCATATTGCCTTTTAAGAAAATGATTATGGAAATGAAAACTGAATGCAATCATGGTTGTAGCCATGATAAAAGGTATTTCTTCCATTTTTGTATATAAAATACTATCTTTTTAAGAAAATACAAGTTTCATAGAGGGTTTTTCATTTTTCTTACAAAAAGACCAGAGACTGAGCATACAAGAATGAAGCATGAAAACATAGAAAAATAGAGCATTTTCACCATTGTGTTGAATGGAGAGAGCTTGAAATGAGCTTTGATTCACAAAAAATAAAAGAGAAGATCAAGGTACACATTGACATAGAGCTTACCCGAGCTCGATTTTGTTTGTTTTCATTGAATATGCAAGTTATTTTTCACCATGGGAAACTTCAAAAAACTCAATCATGGCAGCCAAAAGCAAGCAAAGCTTCCACAAAAAAAATGAAGAGAAGAATGCATCAGAAAAATTAGAGAGGTCGCGGACAAGAAGCCTCAAAACCCTTCAAAAATGGAGTGAAAATGCTACAGAATACTCAAGAAGCAACTTACCATCCAGTTGCAGAAGGATTTCGACCCCAAGCATGGAGGAATCAACCGAAAAATGCACGGAGAATGCTCAAACCCTAGTTCATCATGGCAGCCGAATACATAACTCTTTTCTTCCAAAGTTGCCAAGTAAAATGATTCATGGGTTTTCGAAAAACCCTAGATGAAAGACAAACCCAAAATGCCATTGAATAGAGCCTGCAACCATAATCATGGAGCCATGAAGGAGGATGAAAATTATAATAAAGAAAAGTTTACAATCTATTCTTTTTGGAAATAGAAAAAATATTCTAGAGAGGCCACAACCAAGCTCTCACCGAGAAAGAGAAAAAATGCAGAAATAAAAAAATCTTTCATCGTTTGATCAAACCAAATATGGAGAGTATGATTTGTTTCATTTATTTTTCTAGTGAGCTAAGTCCAGAGAATCCGAGCCAAGATAGAAGGGTTTCAAAATAAGGATGCATGGTAGAAAAAAAACACCCATTCATTTGTATCTATTGAGTCCAAATCGAGCTTGTTTTGATAGAAAACGAAGGTAAGACACAAAGAAATGGTGCATAGAAACTTACTCAACTTCTTGTTGTTCGAAGAAATGTGAGCTCTAGAAGTGCTTTGATGTCAGCCTCAAGATAGCAAGGCATCGACAAAGTAAAGAAAGAGAAAAATGCATGAGAATCCAAGAAGGAATGTCTTTGAAAACGCATTTAGATAAGTGGAAACAAATGATGAACCATGAAATCTTTATGATTTAGCCTCAATTTTTTTTTTGTGAAGAAAAATCTCAAAAGCAATGAGAAAATTGACAGAGACTCCTTCAGAAAGCTCGAGGTTTCAAACTCTAATTATGGCGGCATGTGCAAGGCAAGGGAGCTAAAAAAACCAAGTGAAAATGAGAGTTGAAAATTAGGGCTTGGGTATTTTGTTCTAACTCATCATGATGGCAAAAATATTGATGTGAAAAAACTCAAATATGTTTAATCAAATATTCAAACAAATTTCGAAAACAAAATACATATATTTTATAATAAAAAATTACTATTATCTATTACATTTATTAATTTGTATGTTCAATCAATAATAAAAAACTATTGATGTTATTTTATATAAAATAAAAATATGAAAAATATCTTTAACAATTTTTAATTTTAATTTTAAAAAATATATATAAAAAATATTTATTTAAATAAAACTAAAATGAATATGAATTAAATATGTAATTTAATCATTAAATTATGATTTTAATTATTATAATTAAAAAAATTGTGTGATTCAGATATTACATTAGATTCTTTGCATCCTAAGATTTTTTTAATTAAAATAGATCTACCTCTTGTATTTCTTCCAAACCATTCATATTATTATTGAGATACACCTTAGTAGTCAACCAAGTCCACGCTCGTTCACCATACACCACACTACCACTAGACAACCAAAAGGATCCCGTGGGATGGCGGTATACCGCACTACCGCTCAATAGCTAGAAGGCTCCCATGGTATGGCGGTATACACCGCACTACCACCAACAGACTGAGAGGCTCCCGCTGTATGGCGGTAACCGCACTACCACTCGATAGGTAGAAGACTCTTGCGGTATGGCAGTAACCGCACTACCGCTTGAAAGGTAGAAGACTCCTGCGGTATGGCAGTAACCGCACTATCACTCAACAGGTAGAAGACTCCTGTGGTACGGCAGTAATTGCACTACCACACCTGTCTCACAATCACCTAGTGGTACAAAGGTGCTAAATCTGGTGCTAAATCTAGCGCTAAATCCAACGCTAAATCTAGCGCTAAACCTGGCACTAAACCCGACGCTAAACCTGGTGCTAAATCCGACGCTAAATCCAATGCTAAATAGTGCCAGATTTAGCGCCTACTTGTTCTGATCGGTGCAAAAAATGGCGCCAACCAGAAAAATAGCACCGACTTTTTCAAAAAAATTGAGAAAAATACATTAAAATAGTGGGTGGAAACAAAAAACGGAGCAAAAAAGGGAGCTAATCATAGGGATTTGTTGTGGTGTATCAAACCGGATACTCATCCCCTTTGAGGATGATGGCTAGGGTAGGGGACCAAGTGTTATCTCTGATCAAATTATCCATTGGGTTTTAAGGCACACTCAGACTTGTCAATTCAGGTGGAGTCAATGCCTAGTACCTACAATCTGCAACACACAAAACAGTCATGCATGTACATATCCAAATAGATAGACACACTGTGAAAGGGAATCACAATGTCATAGGGTACTCATAAGTGAGTGATGTGACACTGTCCCTATCACCCAAACACATCAGTAAGAACATCACCAAGTTATCAAATCAACTCATATAACAATCAGTTACATAACAATCAAGATAAAATCAGTCACATGATAATCACATATTAGTCATGATAAGATAATCACATAGTGCTCATGATAGGGTTAGTCCTTATAATAAAATAAATCCGTATACTAATCACAACATGTACATAAAACCTCAAGTATTAGAGGTGTCATCAAAGTATCATCATAGCAATAAGTCCAACAACAAATAATGTATCATAATGTCTCATCCTAAATAGATCAATTGTTAGTCTATCAGAGAATAGTATGAGAGGCACTACATTATTTTCCATGTGACTTGATTAGTCATAACATTAATAAAATTCTAGAGAGAACCATGAGAAAGAGTTGTAGGTTGATTTTATCTTGCTATGTAGTTTTTGTTTTATAAAAAACAATTATTTTGCAACTATTAAATATTACACTCATCTTTATTACTCTCAACTTTAGAATTTTTATAAGTGCTTTTTTTCTATGTTTGATTTTTTTAAAATTTCTCTTCTATTAAAAAAAGCTCTTTTTTATGTTTGATTTATTTTTTAAATTTCTCTTCTATTAAAAAATTCCTTTTTAAATTAGATATGTTTAAAATTATTTGCATGATTTGAATTATACACTTGTTAAAAGTTAATAACAATTTAAAAAGAAATGATTTATATGCTTATTTTTTTTATTTTAAAAAAATTCAAAGATTTTTCCATTTCAAAACAAAGATTTACTAAACTATGTAATAAAAAAAATGATTTTGCTACAATTTATTTAAAGTAAATAATTAAATAATAAATATTAAGATTTAAAGATATAGTTGATAATTAATAATATAATAGATATAATAATTAATGTGAAAATTAGATAAATAAACATAAGATAATTATCTTTCATTTTAGTGAAGAAAAGATTGTTAAATAGATGTCACAAATTGATTCAACACTATATGAAAAAAATTGAACCTATTAAATGATAATTTTAGAACACTAAAATTCTTTCTCAATTATTATGTCTAAGGATGTGCTTGGAGATTTATCTTTACACTTATGGAAGTGTACTTCATGCATATAGAAGTGAACTTGACAAGTGGATTTGAACATACCTTAAAAAATGATTAATTATAAACCTATTGAATGGGAATGATTCACCTCAAATAGATAAAATTGTGTTTGATAAAATGGTGTCAAGAGATATTATATGGGAACTTGCTAGAAAATGATTTTTTATCCTTTGGTCAAGCCCTTAGATGGGTAGACTCAACAATGATGAGCGAATATCGAAGGCAATAGACATTCATGTAGTAAGCCCCTAGGATATTGATGTAATGTTCATGTCATACTTGATTGTGTATTTGATGTCCATATTTGCATGTATTAGTATGTTCTTCTAGATCCTAGATCATTCCTAGATGATTCAACTAAATTAAATCCTTGAATGCACCATCATAGTGTGCAATTTGAAATAATTTTTCATTTATTTAGATCATGACGACTAATAAGAACAAGGAACATGGGGACCAATTTAATAAATTTTAATTTAAAAAGTTAGGATTCATATTTGTATACATGAAATTTATTTGGGTCAATATGTACCCACATCTTTGAACCAAGGTGGAAAATAACTATCTAGATGTAGAGTTAGGTCTAGATCAAGTGGGGTTGAGTGATGATAGGGATAAGCTAAGGTAATGTTATCTTCCAACCTCCATATAGAATATTCCAACTTGCACACTACTTAATGAATAAAGAATAACCTAGCCACCATGGGTCTAAAACATAAGGGATAATTGTATTGTTATGTAATTTTCACCATTACATTTCTCCCCACTTTGAATTGCATGCGAACTACTATCATGATGCACACCAAAGTAAAGAAACCAAAATGAAAATAAATATTTCAAACACTCATAAAGGATACTTACATGTATGCTAATTTTATGTACTCTCCTCATCATGAGTATTTTTTTCAAGAATCAACAAGCATAGAAGGAAATTTTCCAAATATTAGCATTTATCAAATATTTAAAATGACTATAATCACAACTAAAACTATCTACTGTAAGCAAAAAATAATGGGAGTAGGTAAATTTAAGATTTTGACTAAGAAAAAATTAGTAGGACTCACTAAGTAGCTATATAAAAGGACTCTAACCAAGTGCAAAAGGTGCCAAAGCACTTTGACCATGTGGAAAATGTCTAAACTTAATAAAATAAGTAATAAGGACTCTCGTCAAGTAAAAAGAGTGATATAATTCATCTAAAATTAGTAATGAATCCTTGCTTAGTTATAGAAAATTATCATAATTATTATCATTGCAATCATAGTCATGAAGTAACATAAGTGATAATCTCTTTCCCATCCAATTGGTTGCATGCAAAGGATGCAAGGAATTGAAGGTAAGAAAAAAATTAATGTAAAGAAAAAAAACATGTAATAAATATTTATGATGACATAGTGTGATAACCAAATAAGATATGTCAAGTGATTATATAATATTATCTTGCAATCTCATATAATAAAAGACTATAAGTTACCCTCAATATTGTTATGAATTGTGAGGAAAAACAAGAAACAATCTACAACTTGATAAATTTTGTAAGAAAATAAAATGTGCTTGATGTAAATATAGTCAATACCAACATGTAAAATAAAAATAGATAAATTTGTATTCTAAGATGTGGGCATGAAATCACAAGAGGTTTGCAAGAGATATAGTTACCTAAAGTGAAAAATAAGGAAATGGATAGCATATATAGTTGGAGAAGAGAAAAATGAGCAATAAGAAAATGGGATAGAAGCCTAGAAATAATCTAGTAATACTCCATATAATATTTCACCTTTGGTTGCAAGCGTAAAGGTGTGTATTACTTGTGGGCCACTTGAAAATTTATAAAATACTTTTTCCTCTAGAAAATGTCACCTTCTATCTAAGGTTCTTTAATCAAAAATTTTCTCATGTTCACATGGGAAGGACCTTGAATTCAAGGTCTCAAAAAATTATAAAGGGATTGATTATTCGTGGGCCCGCCTCATTCCTATTTGGTTATCAAAGACCTTTGATTGAAAGTCCTTCAATCAAAGGTGTCTATGTGGTAGTAGATTGCATCTAAATCATCATTTTGTATTGTATTACATTGAACAAACATTATTGATCTGATACATATTTTTTTGTGATCAAACAAGTTTTTTATGACATAAAATTTTATAGGAACATAACCCTCAAATTGCTATTTATCAAAAGATAGACGTTCTAATATATTTTGTTTCATAATTATATTTATCTTCTATTTTTAAATCAACATAGGACTATTATTGAAGTGGGGGTTTTGTTGAGCTCTGTTCTCTCGAATTTGTTGGAATGTGTTGGCCTGTGGGTTGGTGGTTTAGGTGTTGGTGTCACTCCTTCTTATGTAAGGTGGTTTTCTATTGACTCTGCTGGTGGGTTTAAGGTCCCTGTTAAAACCTGGTGTATTGTGAGTGATTTTGGTCCCTGTAATCTGGTTGTAAGTGGGTTTTAGGTTCCCTTATAAACTTGGTTTGGGTTCAAGATCCCTTGTAAAACTTGGCTTTGTTGGATTTAAGATTCCCATCAAAACCTTCTGATTAGTGCAAATTTGGGTAGTCTTGTTGTTAATTTGGTGATTTGTTCTTGGTTCGTTGTTGGTTGTCTATGTTGTATCCATGAGCAACTTGTTCTTCTTTGAGTGGGTTTCGGGCCCTTGTCAAAACTTGATTGTTAATGGTTTCAAGTCCATTCAAAACCTATTGTAAATGGTTTTGGGTCCATTCAAAACCTGTTTTTCCCATGTAATCAAAATATGCATGGAAAAATAACAAACAATGACAAATTAATTTAGAAAAATAAGACCACCCTACATACTAATGTCCTCCTTTAAAATTTTTTTAGGTATATACAAAAAAATAGATGTATTATTAGAAAAAATGTGTCTAAATTATTATTGTCTCAATTATAATGTTTACTTAAAAAATAAAGTTTGTAATAAAAAATTACTAGAAAATATGTCTACCCTAAATATCAATGCTAATAATCTATTTTAAAGAAATTTTGAATTTTTTATGTCTCTATCTTAATTTAAGAATTAAAAGTAAATATTAATCATTAAAAGTAATTTAAAGAATAAGAAACACTTCATTAAAAATATTTTTTCAAATGAAACATTTTATTATTGTTTTAAGTGAAATAAAGTATATATAGGAAAGCTCACAAATTATCAGTTTACACTATCATTAGACTATTAATGATCTTCTTTCTATATTTGAGAGAAATTATTATTTTAAATGTTGATTTGAGTGACCCACTTAGGTCAAAAAGTGAGATACATATTTATGCTCTCACCTCCATTATAAAATTTAGCAATCAAAATTCATTGAAACTATAATCAACTAAGCCTCTAAAGCTACATTTAAAAATAAATAACTAAAATCATCTAGACCAAAATCTCTTTATAATACATGAATGCATAGCAGTAGCTAGATATTTTAGTATTTTCCCATCCATAGTAGTGTAGAAGAGGAAATTCAACACCCTCAAAATGACAAGACCTCAAGGGGTGATTATTCCTTAACTACCTCAGGGATCAATACGCAAGTGATGAGATAAAATGATGAAGGGGTTTATTTATATTTTATATAAAATTAAAATGGGAGAGTTTCAAAAACTAAAAGAGCAGGTTGCAGAGGTCTTTTGAGAAATATGGAAAGCTCTTGGCCAAGGATGGAAGCATGGACGTCCCTATGGCGGCTATAGTCTTGTACAAATGAAAATCGATTTTATCATAGAAAATCACAAAGAACCTACCGACTATCTGATAACTAAAATCTTGGAAATGTAACAAATAATAGAATAATAGAATAAAAATAATGAGCATAAAATAAATGAAATGGAAAGGAAATGATAGAATGGAGAAGAAGAAAGGAGATACTCACAAGAGGTCCACGAATGAAGCTTCTAGAAAAATAACACCTTTGATACCTGCACACATAAGAACGAGAAATTTTATGGGGCTATTTAGGGGCTTGCCTTATTCAAACCCCCATTTCAATTTTCCTACCTCCATTGACATCTAGATAGATAGATAGATCAAAAGATAAATAGATGAGACATGAAAATGCATAGACAAGGGATGTGATAAATCCCAAGATTCTCAAAGAAATAAGATAAATAGATATTACCTGCAAGGCTTGAGAAATCCAAAGAGAGAGAGTGAGAGAGAGAGAGAGAGTTGTGAAGACTATTGCGAGAGCTTGAGACTGTTGTAGCAATCTATAGAGAGTTGTGCAAGCTTGAGAGAAGGAGATTTTGAGAGAAAGAAAAGAGAGAATATCCAAGAGAGAAGGAGAGGAGTGAAAATATGGATTTAAAAGAGAGAAGAGGATGGAAAAGGAGGTTGTTGAGCCATTACAAACTGTCCCAAACCATTTCCATCAAATAAGGTCGAGAGGAAAGTTAAAAAATGCTCAAAACTTATTGTTTGAACATTAAAATGTTGCAAGATGCTAGCATGACACATGAATGTTTGTGTGATGTGCTAGTGTCTAGATGAATCACTCTAAAAAGTGGTGGGAAACAAGGAAAACACAAGGTTAACAAAAAAATTATATAAGAAGGTAGTTGCTGAAAATGGGTCTTGAGCATCTTGAAGGGAAAAAAGGTTGATGCAAGGGCTAAGATGAGCCTACACAAATACTAAGGGAGTGGAAATTAAAGTGGATACAAAAAGTGTAGGTGAAATTTCAAGGGTATGCAATTTTTGGCAGTGCATTTCCCCCCCACTTTAGTGGGCTTATGAATCTACATGAATATGCATACTAAAGGAAATATACTAAAAATAAATAACATCATGGTGCCAAAAGGATATTTTAGAGGAAGCAGATAGCTCTTTGAACTAAGGAAGCATGCTCCCAAGGTGAAAACCTATAAAACAAACCCATTAGATAGGAAAAATATACACAAGACGAGGTTAGAAAATTAAAAAACTACCATATCACGGGGTTAGAACATAGACATGGATAACACATACACAAAGGTACATAAAAAAATGACTAACAAGATTTGAGTCAGCAAAGTGAAAGAGACCTCGATGCGAGAGGTTGTCTTACTACTATGTGTCATTCCTAAAATAATAAGAAATAATGTATAAAAGAATTCTTAAACGAAAAGTAGAGTGTAAGGATTGATTGCTTCAAGGAAGGAAGGAATCCAAAAGGTAGAGAAGCAACCAATGTCAATGAGACCACATGACTCAAGTGCTAAATTTTGTGTTACTAGGGGTAATGTAAATTATAATGATTAAAAATATAGATCATAGCCTAGCAAGTTGTGTTATGCTAGATGACCATAGACTAGTAGAACCAACCTCGTTGTGGAGGAAATCCAATACTGATGTGTGATATAAACCAACCTCGCTATGGAGAAAAACCCCTATCACAATTATAATAGATAAGTGATAGAAACAAACTCCACAAGGAGGAGAACCCCTATCACGATTATAATAAACGAGTGATAGAAATAAACCTCACAAGGAGGAGAACCCCTATCATGATTATAATAGACAAGATAAGCTTGTGATCAAGAGAAGTATTTTTTGTTGCAAGTATCTAGGATGTAAGAGAATTTTGATGAAGTTTTGCTAAGAGTGATAAATAGAGAGGAAACCCTCAAGAGGGATGCACATCTCCAAAACAAGTCAGCCTTGCCCCTAACGTATCTAGGCGAGGATAACTAGGCTAGATATTATTATGTCGCTATGATATAGAAAGTATGGTTGCACATAATAGTGTACCACCATGAATGACAATGAGCAATCAAAGCTACGAATGCCACATAGTGGGTAGCAGTGCAATAGAAGGGAGTTTTAAGAACCTCATGAGAGGATGCTTATCAGATAGAATGAACGGGATAGAGGTAAACCTCCATAACACTTGTTATGAGAAGAGAAGACATGTATACCAATAAATGAAGGATTTATGGCACCAAAATCAAGAAGTTGTTGTATTTTATCTTTTAAGATTCAACATTCACTAGTGGAATGGCCAAGCACTTAATGATATGCATAGAAAAAAGTTTTGTTTGATCATGCTTATGAAATTTCTTATGTGGAGGAGGAAGAGTAATAGAGTGGGATTTGAGAATCCTCAACAAGATATGCTCTTGCTTAGATAAAGGATGAGGAGAAGTAAGCAATCCTTTCTCTTGTACAAATTTTTCTGACTGCTCACAAGAAGAAGACATGAAGATAACATACATGGAGGAGGGAATGGAGAAAAAGGAGAGGGCTTGTAAACTAAACCCAATTTAAAAGAGTGTGGTGTCAATTCCAAAGGGACCTTAAATCCTTGTTCCATATACCCAAGACCATTTCCTTTTTACTCATTCTTAGAAATAATATTAAATCAAAAACAATAACATGATTACAACTCCTCCAAAGGTGGAGGATCAACACTAAGGACATTACAATTGTTCTTTACATTATCCAGTGATACAAAAGAATAATCATCTTTGATGACATATGTGAATGATATTTTTGGGATGTCAAGGTGTATAGGTTCTACTTTGTACTCCCCAATATAGGATTCAGTTAAGTTCAAGGATCCCCAATAATCACCTAGACATGCATTCAGTTTCAGAGAAGAAGTAGGAGTAGACTCAGGATTTCCTACTTTGGGAGGATCTTCTTCAGGGGTATCCTTTGTAATAGGTATTGTTGGAGTGGATGTCAAAAAATTGGAAGATAATGAAGGGATTAAATTTTTAAGAGTGGTGCAACCATAGTTTGACCAGTAGCTGCCATCTCACATAAGTGTTCAACATCAGGTTCAACCTTGATTGTGATTGTCTGGAAAAAATTGTGGATTGATATTGGGGATAAACTATCCTTGTAATTATATTAAATTTGTTCCTAAATGTTAATCTGGGGATCGCAAGCTCATAAAAGGTGTTGTGGGTATGTACCAAAGGGGTGAAATTAGTAAGTTAAGTGGGGGTGAAATGAATTCTATGAGAATAAACAATCAAATCTAAATGATTTAAGAGAATAAACTTAAAAACACTCTTAGATCAAATGTTCCTAAAACAAACATTTGAAACCACCAAATAACTAAAATTAATAACTTAAATAAATCCTTTTAACATATTTAAGATCCGTTATATTCAACTCAATTTTGATTAAACACTAATAATTATGTTTGGGACTAAAGAACTCTTGGATTTGCAACAGTTTTGTTGAAAAAAATCTAGTGACAAGACCTATTAATTATGGTGACAGGACATATTAAATCTAGCGACGGGAATAGTGTAGCATATATAAAGTCTCAGAAAACATAAATGTTAATCCTAAATATCATTCCAAGCTTAAACAAAATGTAGTAAATCAATTAATACATAAATCACACTCACAAATAAATAACAATCATTGAATTATACATAGATCATACTCAAAAGATAAATAACAATCACCGAATTATACATAAATATTACTCACAAAATAACCTAAAAGAAAACTCAACTGGTGCTTGAAGAGTGGGCCATGTCTCCCAACTGACCGATTGAAGAGATTAATCAAAAAATTATCACGTTTGACTCAGATTGTAATATTATCAGTATTATATTGCTTCATTCAAAAGTTGGAGATGTTTGATACAAAAAGGAAACTTATATAGTCTCTTACACCAAACTGAATTATCTAAATATTACATACGGTTTTTGGAGTTCAACAAGATCCAAATCGGTTGAAGAAAGAATGAAGTGGCCTATGGCCATTCTTTCTAAAATCTAAGAACCGATTACTATCTTTATGCAAAAGACATTAACTACCCATTCTTTCTAAAGGATATAGACTGATTTACTATTATTATACAAGAGATATCGATGATGTTGATTTGCAGTTGGCAACAAAAAGGATTATGACAATCTTTTCCATTAATCCTTCTCGCGGCCACAGGAACCCTGAATCACACATAACCACTAAAATCAATACTAAATAACTGGTTACTTCCTAAGGTATATTATTTCCTCTAATCCATATTAATCACTTTTAATTCTATAAAATTATTATGGCAATACAGGCTAAAATCAATGGAAAAACTAGACAAACTTTTAGCCCACCATTTCCCCCCCAGTTGAAGACATTGCATGTCCTCATGCATAACTTATAGACTCAATTTGATCATCGATTAAAATTTTTACTATTGCCATTATTTCTTTTCCCCACTTGTCTTTCAAATTTTGAACTATTTTTTGGTGCTCTTCTTTGGGGATGTAATATGTTGAAATCTTCTATTCTATTGAGGCCTTTAATTCGTTGAATTTTTCCTGATGGTATTCTATGGTCATACATTCTTCAGTGATCATCTCTTCCCATGAGGATTTCGGGTTTTCAATTGTTTTCTGATGTTCTGTTATGGTTATGTAACCATCCATTTTTTCCTTTTCAATAGTATCTCTTAGGTTTTCCACAATCTGATGGTGTTCCTCCAAGGATATATAGGTTGTTATATCCAATCCTTGATGTTGAGCTAATTGTCCCAATTGGTTCCTTGACCTATTCCTATTTTCTTCAATTTTTTGCACCCAACTCTGGAGGGACTGGACATGTTCTTCCAAATGATTCACCCTAGCTTGTAAACTATGAATTTATTTTGGTTGCTTGGAAAACAATTCATCCACACTAAATTCTTTTGAAATATGTGACTCTTCCTATGATATTTGTTCTGCGACATTAATCATTGGATCACCTTCTTGATACTAACCCAAGATAGGAGGAATATTGACTATACCTCTAAAACATCTCTTCCAACAATAGGTTGCTCATTAAGAGAAAAGTTGGGGGGTGAAGTACTAGTTTCTTGTACCATCAAGTTTTTCTCATCTTCCTATAGAGAGTCTTGTGCCATCTACGTTTTATCAGTCCTGAAAAGAGCATTGTCTTGATTGGGCTTATCCTAATCTTCTGGGCTAAAAGTGGTATGTATTTCATCATTACCTTGATCAAACATATCCTCTTCTTTGTTTTGCAAATTTGGAGGAGTGAGGGTACCAATTGTATGTTCTTCCTGAATATCATGTTTATCTTGTTCTTTGGAAGACCCATTTTTTATTTGTTCCTTTTTATTTTGTTGATTTTTCCTCACTCCCAACTTTGTCTATCTCTACCTCTCAGAATATAAGTGGCCAACACTTCAACTTCTGGCTCTGATTGTTCTTGATACATAGTACTAGAGAAATTGGCTAATTTTTTCAACTTGGAGGTTGAGGGTTATTCCAATTATTTATTCCTCTTTTACCGGGTATCATAGAAGGGTTTCATTTCAACATGAGGGGCTTTGGAAGACTTTTGGGGTTTACTCTTGTTAACATTTTGAACCCCACACTTGACATGATTTCTCTGCACAGTTTTTTTTATGTTTTAAGATTCATCATTTTGTTGTTCACCTTCTTGATTCTCAAACTCAATGTATTTTTGGTTTGTATCAGGAGCATCTAACTCTGTGTCCTTACCCAGGGTTTCATTAGTAGTTTTAGGACCCTCATCTGGTGTTTCATCATTTGAGTTCTTGGCTTCACTATCCTAATCTTCCATTTCACTATAAATACTCTTGGCTTCATGAGCCTCAAGCTCAACTTCTAAAGATGAGGCATCGGAAGGACTTTCTTCACCTAAAAAGATAGGCCAAATAATTGGGGGAACAACCTATTTTAAACCCTCCATGATAATTAACTTGATCAATCCATGATGTGTCAAAGAATTTTGATGCCCTTTTTGAACTTCTGAACACATGCTTTTATGGAATGAAACAGATAATGTGGTAAATTCACTACATCGTTATGTCATAAATTCCATAACAATATGAGACGCTGATATGGTGCAAATTGAAGAATAATGGCAGTGATAAACCTTTGGACATGTGTACTTTTTTGGATTTAATAAAAGTATATAATATGCAGAGGCAGTGGTAGTATTTTCAGTAATACTAGTCCTGGTGCAGTTGGTTCTACAATGGGTTAGCAGGTTCTACAATGGGTTATCTGTCTAAGGGGAGTTATAATGGTGGTGTTTTGATTTCAAGGTGCTCTAGCAGTAAATTATGGATCAGTGGCAGCTATCAGTGGTATTTTTTTATTTTGTTCAATCAATGTCAGTACAGTATAGAGCAGTGTTCTTGAATGTCAACAATCGTCCTTCGGATTAATACGTAGTTTCTAGGTATTTCTAAAATGTCAAAACATTGTGGATCTATCTAGATTTCATTAGAGAGACATTAAGGTGAACATATTTGATATTGAAATAGCATGTGTATGCACATTGTAGTTCAAAATTTGCATAACATAGTATAGTATCTATATTTTGATCAGGGCTTGATCAAATTTTAAAATGTAATAACATTTTGTACCTATTTATTATATAAATAATATATATAGGCTATAAGCCTTTTGTGGAAAAACAAATGTGAGATGTTGAGAAAAAATGTATGCATACCTCTCTTTTCCTATGATATATTGGATTATGACCTTGCAAACATTGGCCTAGGGTATTGGAAGTGAACTGCACAAAATGCCTTGTCTCGGAACTGTCTTTAATTTCTCATTAGTGATGCATTGTACATCGATCATTTTGGTTGCAACTACATGGAAGTAAGCTTCTCCTTGAAGAGGTAGTCCAGTGACCACAAAGATGAGTTGAACAGTAATCAGAAAGGAATGAATCCGCACCATTGCAAAACTATCACTATCAATGAATGCCATGGTGAACTCATAAGCCACGTCATCATCAAACCCACACAGTTTCTTGAAGAAAACATGTCAGTTTGTTGCTTTAAAGATCTTGTAAACCCATATGTAGCTCGTAAATTTTTCATTTTGGTGGGCTCCTTTCGAATGTGAGGGCAACACATGGCAACATATGCACAAATGGTGATTGAAAAAGCGACAACAAGAAAATAGAAGGTAGAATGACCAAAAAAGGAAATGACAGTTTTTTAGAACATGGTGACCAAAAAACAAGGGATAAAAATATGGACATGGCAAATAAAATTTTGCATGTGATAATTTCAACATAGTGGGAAATTCATGGGAGGTTTCAATAATAATTACCCTGATTAAATCCACATGAAGTGAATAACCAGGGAATAATAACTAAGATCTTGACATGATTGATACCCCCAACTGAATGTACGACGCCATCCTCGAAGTTGCCATAAATGTTTTATAAAATAAAAGAGATGTATATGAATTAAAAGAAAACATACTGTCGAAAGTTATCATTAAAAATACACCAAAGGATGGCATGGTAGAAGATGTCGATGAAATAAATGATGAATAAGTGATGAGAAATTGAGCGGTGTGATGAGGTGGCGACCAAGTTGGAGATGTGGATGAGCTGACACAATAAGACAGATTCCATGTGAGGTGCTACGAAAGTGAAGTAGTTGGATATCGTGCAGAATAGTTATGTAGGTAATGATGTGGTTCTTGTACCGAAGGTGACGGTATCCAACATGACTGATGTGGCGACACAAGGCTAGAATGAGCTACCAATGTTGAGGTGAATAAAAATTTGACGTGGTTGTAGAATGTAGAAGACTGCTAACAAGGCGAGTGAAGTGGATGAAACTGGCAGGGTGAACAAAATGGAGAGTATATTGGCCCATTAATCAAATGGATAAAGTGAAGTGAAATGACTGGCAACCTGATAGAAAGAGGCAGCCAGATGGAGGCACTCATTTTACAATGAATGACCAAGCGGAGGAAGTGGCCCACCAAAACCAAAAATAGGTCCTAACACACCACCAAAAGGGGCGATAGGAGTGCCAAAGAAGCAATATCCTGTCGCTAGTGCGACAAGAGATTGCTTTGTTTTTTTTCCTTGTTTTTTATTTTTATTTTTATAGGTTTTTCTTTTTTCTTTTCTTTTATTTTTATTTTTTTATTACTTTTTTAAGTAAAGATGTCAGACCGTCGATATCTCAGTTTTTAGACTAACATTTCCCAAAGGCACTGGAAAACCGATTTTCACCTCTAGGGTTATTATATAGTTAATACCTACTAGTCACCCAATTTTCAAGTATTAACTCACCAAAAATGCCAGGGGTTTTCATTGTTGGATCTTTATTGTATTTTTTCTCTCTTTTTCTCTTTTTTTAATTTTTAATTTTTTTTTCACTTATTTTGGAGAGGTGATAGGAACAAGAGTGAGTTCCTTCATCACATAAAAAACAAAAGTTTCGTTAGAAAGGGGTCATTTGCATAGTTTCAAATGGTTACTATTGACTATGAGAGCCATACTCTCTAAATCCATAGTGCATAACTCAACAACATCATTATCATAAACAATCCTGATCTCATAGGGGCTGAGCCATTGAGTGTGAAATTTCCCTTTGAACTCTTGGGAATAGGAGTCATTAAGCAATGCCCAACCACTAGGTTGGAATTTTCACTAACGAATGAAGCAATCATGCCATTGTGCTCGTTGTTGTTGTACCACCTTTATGTCAAAAAGGGCTTGTTGACGCATTTCATCCAAGGAATGAAGTTGAGTTATTTGTTCCTTCTAGGCTTCTGTGAGACTCATCCCTAGTTGAAGAGTAGTACGGAGAGTCTTCACTTCAAATCAAATGGGCAAAACAAAAGTTTTTCCATAAACAAGTTCATACAGTGTCAAGCCAATGGTTGTCTTCCAAGTTATCCTATAGGCCTAAACTACCTCAAGAAGTCTATTTGCCCAATCCTTCTTATGTAATGCCACAATCTTTGTGATGATATTCCCCAACTCCCGATTGGTCACCTCCACTTGCCCATTGGCTTGTGGATGGTACAAAGAAGATTTTCGGTGTTTTATTTCATATTCTCGAACCAGAGCTGCAACCAAATCGGATGTGAATTATGGTCCTTGGTCTATAAAAATCTCCCATGGTATGACATACTTGTTAAAAATCTTATAGTATAAGAAGTTAGCAAAATTTTGTATCTTTAGCATGTTTCAAAGCTACTACTTCTACCCACTTGGTTACATAATCAATACAGACCAAAATATACTCTTTATCCCTAGAAGGAGGATTAATTGGTCTTACAAAATCCAAACCCCATTTCTCAAAAGGTTCAATTGATAACTATAGGTGTAAGGGAATCTCATCAGAACATGTGGGTCAGCCCATATGCTGACACTTATCGCAGTGTTGAACACATCTTTTACAATCCTAATGGATTGTTGGCCAATAATAACCTATAGTCAAAACTTTGTTAGTAGTATGTTGTGCTACAAAGTGTCCTTCGCAAGGCTCAAAATGGCATTCATGGAGTATGTCAAAGACATCCTCCTCTGCAACATATTGATGCATGATATTATCAATTCCAGTATGAAAGAGTAAACCATTAATCCAACTATATTTCCCACAAAGTCCTATAATCTTTCGTTAGTCTCTTGGAGAAAAGTGGGGTGGAAATCTACATGTGACAAGGTAATTGGAAATGCCTGCAAACCATGGAATTTTTACAGAAATGGAAAAAATATGTTCATCCAAGAAAGCATCATCCATAGGTATCGGTTCATTATCACACTACAATATGGATAGAAACTCAACAACTACATTTTCACGTCCGAGTTTCTCAAGAATAGAGATATCAAATTCATGCAATAAAAGCAACCATCAAATCACTCGTCTTGTAACAACTAGCTAATTCATTAAGAATCTTATAGCAAAATGATCTATATGTACAAAAAATTTATACCCAGTTATATAATGGAAAAATTTGTTTACCACATAGACTACAACCAAAAAATATTTTGCGATTACAATGTAATTTACCTCTACACTAGTAAAATTCTTACTAATATCATAAATGGAATTAAAGAGAGAATCATCCTTCTGTCTAAGCACTACTCCCATGGAATTTTCTGAAGCATCGGTATGAATATGGAATGAAAATTCCCAATTTGGTCATCGTAAAATGAGTGTAGTTATTAGCTTTCCCTTAATTTATTCAAAAGCTCACTGACACTCTTATGTCCATGAAAAATCAACATCTTCACCTAGCAAAAGAAAAAGAGGTGAGGGAATTTTACTGAAATTTTGAATAAATCTTCTATAATATCCAGAATGACCTAAAAAACTCCGAACATCTTTCTGAGAAGTAGGCATAGGTAAGTCTTGAATTATCTTGACCTTTCTGGGATCTATCTCATATCCCTTCAAAGAAATATAATGTCCTAATACAATATCTTCAGTCATTAAGATGTGACACTTTTTGTGACTCAAGGATAGATTAGTATCGATACATATTTTAAGAACCTTTTCCAAAATTTCCTTTCCTTCTTCATATGTATCACCATAAACAATAAAATCATCCATGTAAAATTCCACACAATCATGAATCAAATCAGAAAAAATACTTAAGACAGTCCGCTGAAAAGTAGCAAGAGCATTATATAACCTGAAAGGTAAGACATTATAATCAAATGTACCCCATAGGCAAGTAAAGGTGGTCTTGTCTTGATCCTCTGGGGCTATATGAATTTTATTGTATATAGATTTTATTATAACCACTGAATTCATCAAGGAAGGAAAATAACTTCTTTCCAGCAAGGGTATCTAGGACTTGATCAATAAAGGGTAGTGGAAAATGGTCCTTCTTGGTAGCCTTATTAAGGGCCCTATAGTCTACGTATATTTTCCACTTCCCATTCTTCTTGGGAACTACCACAAGAGGTGAAACCCATTGGCTATCGAAGATAAGATAGATGAATCCTATGTTGAGTAAATTTTTTAGATCATCCTTAACGATTTCTCATAGGATAGGATTCAATCTTCTTTGGGGTTGTCTCACAAGTTGAATTTCCTCCTTTATATATATGTGGTGTGTACAAGTGGCAGGGTGTATTCCTCTCATGTATTTGTATTCCCAAGAAAAATGAATATTTATGGGAATGCAACATAGCAATGAGATCTTTTAACTATGAGGGGCTCAGGTTGGGGTTTATATTAATCATTTTTCTGGGTAAAAATTCCATAGCCTGAGACTGAACAAGAATATTTACAACAAGACATTGGGAAGTAGATGAGGATGGATCAAAATTCCTAGATACTAAGAATGGATTATATATATAGGTGTGTGGTAATAACTGATGCAAGTAATGAAATTTTGGATAGATTGTGAATTACTAACTAATGGAAAATTACCAAATGGGCAAATTTCATGTATACCCAAAGGAAAAATCATTGTTTCTAAAACATTATCAAACAAATAGTGATTTTACAAGAAATTATTAAGAACATTGTCTTCTGATATTTCTTCAAATTCTCTACTTTGATCAATTGTCAAATAGGAAAAGATTCATCTAAATCACTATCGATCCACAATGGATCATCTATTTCCAATAAAGGTTGTGTTGTAGGGTACAACGTCAGTTGCTTTGGTTTTTCTCCATTTGAAATCACCATATTGCCAAACCCGCAATCAATAAAAGAATTAGCTTTGGCTAACCAAGGTCTACCTAAAAATTAAGGGGTATCGCCCCAAGTTTATTTTTGGTTGTAAAATCATAAAATATGTGGGATATTCCCAAGACTCAACATAAATAATAATGTCTTCAATCATACCTTCTGGATTTACAAGGGAACGATCCGTCATTTGTAAGACTATTGGAGTAGGTCTTAGTCCTTGAAGGGCTAGTTTCTCCTTAGTCTCATTTGTCATTACATTTATAGCTACTCCTAAATCCACGTGTATTTGGGATAACTATATTACCAATATGTACCTTTATCATTGGGCTCCCAATATCTGCATACTTAGGAACATAAATCTTCCCCAACATCAAATCTTCAAGTTGTCCAATGACTTGGAGTATCTTCGGCTCTTTTTTTTCTTTCACATAGTTCTTTGATTGCTCTCATATACACTGGAACATCTTGAATCGCTTGCAAGAGAAGAATTTTAATGTTAACATTTCTCAATTGGTTCATGAAATTAAAATCTGATTGAGATATTTCTTGTTGTTTTGGTTGTTCTTGAAACCTATCAGGAAATGGGGGCCTTGGTTGTTCTTCTACTGGTTCTTTTGGAGAATCCTCTATCTCTGTGATAGTTGTCCCTTGAAGATTCTTTCCTGGTCTTAATTTTACACCATCAATTTCTAGTGTATTAATAAGATAAGTTGGGTATCCTACCACCTCATTATTGTAAACCGGTTGACCTACCTTATTATTTGGATTGGTTGATGGTTGTGTGGGCATAAGCATTTCTTTCGGCAGTTGGTTTGAACTAGATGGTTAACTAGATGATGATGGAATAGGAAGTTAAAGCTATTGTGATTTTTGATAAGTTGGGTATCCTACCACCTCATTATTGTAAACCGGTTGACCTACCTTATTATTTAGATTGGTTGATGGTTGTGTGGGCATAGGCGTTTCTTTTGACAGTTGGTTTGAACTAGATGGTTAACTAGATGATGATGGAATAGGCAGTTAAAGCTATTGTCATTTTTGATAGGGATTTATTGTTGATGGTAGGGGATATGGAGGGTACAATTGATATTGTGGATATGTTAGTGGTGGCGCTCACCATGCTTTCCACAATTGTGGAGCATGTGGATATTTTTGTGTCCATTGGGGGTAGTGTGGAGGTTTTTTCCAACCTCCAAACCATCCAAGTTGGTTCGAGAAAGGATTTTTTTGATGAGGAAAAGGACTTGTATGTGATGCATGATAATTAGTTGAGGGAATTCCTCATGATTGCCAAGGTCTCCTTTGGGCCATAAAGTAAACAGACTCATTGATATATTCTACTTCAATCAAGTCTACAAGAAGAGGTCTTAGAACGGTGTCTCTACTAGCATCTTATAAATAAGAGATTTTTTATTTTTTTGTAGGGACACTCTTCACTATTATGCATTTTATGACAAATAGGACAAAAGACAGCTAAGGATTTTTTAGCCTCTTCCTACTTCTTTTGTGTATACAAGGTTTCAATCTGCTTACCCATGTGACTTAGTAGATTAGTTTTGAGGTCTTTGAGTAATGTACCTATTTCTCTTTTTGTGACACCTAATGTCCCTCTAGAAGATTCATGCTTCTCGGTGTACCCTCTTACTAAACGGGTGGACCTTGATTAATTCCTACAAACATCATAGATATCATCAAACCTCAATTTGTAAATATATCCACCCCCATAAGATTCAAAATATCCAAACATTCATCCCTAATCACCCCAAGAAAGATCATTTTTATAGTTCCATTGTTTAACCCTGCTTGCCTAGTCCTTTGAAGACCATTAACTCTCAAAACTACACCCTTACTAAGTTACAAAACTTAGCATCTTGGATTAACATGGGAACACTCCTAGGTTGTGGTCACCTAAACTTGGAGTGGACCTCTAGAGAAGGATGGATCCTATGGTGTCACCTAAACTAATCTAAACTAAAAAATTTGTAGAGAAAAGGGTAAGAAAGTAACATAAACTGAAAACACTAAAAATTAAACTAAAGGTGATGCACCAAAACTAACTAGAACCTGTAAACACAACTTGCATACACAATTTCAAAAATGATTGAATTAGGCTTACACAACTCACTTTCGTATGTCTTTGCATAAGTACTTTACAAGGAGGCTAAAATGTTAAAATTTTAGAAGGAAAGAAGTTTCACAACTAAAAATGTTTGCAATTTTGACACAGATTGTAACCTGGAACAACATACTTCTCTACAAAAAGGTGCTTAGCATGAGACAAAAATACAAGGAAATAAACAACTTCACAAGTAATTCAATCAATCAATTAGATGCACAAAATAAAGCACAAAGTGAGAAGGAAAAATACTCAAAACTAGTGATGACCTTGGACATCAATAATTTTGAGTATTTTTCCTTCTCACTTTGTTCTTTATTGTGTACATCTAATTGATCGATCAAATTACTTGTGAAATTGTTTATTTCCTTGTAATTTTGTCTCATGCTAAGCACCTTTTTGTAGAGAAGTATGTTGTTGCAGGTTACAATTTGTGTCAAAAATGCAAACATTTTTAGTTGTGAAACTTCTTTCCTTCTAAAACTTTAACATTTTAGCCTCCTTGTAAAGTACTTGTGCAAAGACATACGAAAGTGAGTTGTGTAAGCATAATTCAGTCATTTTTGAAATTTTGTATGCAAGTTGTGTTTACAGGTTCTAGTTAGTTTTGGTACATCACCTTTAGTTTAATTTTCAGTGTTTTTAGTTTATGTTACTTTCTTACCCTTTTCTCTGCAAAGGCTTTAGTTTAGATTAGTTTAGGTGACACCATAGGATCCAGCCTTATCTAGAGGTCCACTCCAAATTTAGGTGACCCACAACCTTGGAGTGTTCCCATCTTACTTCAAGATGCTAAGTTGCAGTTCTGCAACTTAGCAAGGGTGCAGTTTTGACAGTTAACAATTTTGGTATGCCCGATGGGACAAAGAACTGGTTTTTAGTTTCTTTTGTACTACACATTGCTGATTTTTTGTGTGTACAACAATAGTTTTTTCCTTTGGAGGCAATATTTACATGCACCTGGTGACTCTGAATTTGAATTTACTGGTTTCAACAGTCCCAGTTCTGGTATGTTTCAAAATTTATTGAAAGAAAATTTGATTTTCTAACTTTCCAGTCTCTTGAATGGAAAAATGTGTCTTCATTTCATAGAAGTATGTCATATCATCCTCCATTTCATGAAAATTATTCCCATGCATCTTCTTATCAACCATATTATACAAAGGATACTGCTCAAAATAACCCTGTAGCAACAAGTTACCAGAAAGTTTGATATGCTTACCACCCACCCACCCTTGCTCAACCTTCTTTGCAACCTACTCATGATTGCAATTAGACCCTGGAAGGCTATCTTATGCCAAATCAGTAGTATTGCCTTCGTAATCAGCTCCAAAATAATGAAAAAAATGGAGATTGCAAAAATTAGAAGTGTATTACTTGATTTCACAAGGAAATTGAATGACATCATTAGAGAACAAGAGTGTCACATGCAACAAGAAGAGTTGGTTTACCAAGCCCATCTCCATGAGAAGAAGTTGGAGGTGCAAAGGAGGCAATATGATGAGGTTGTTGCAAGAGAGGTGGCTGAGAAAGAGGAGAAAATGAAATAAATGCTTGATCAAGTACAAAATATGGAAGCCCAATCACCTATTACCTTTCCAAATTCTTTTTTTGAAGAACAAGTTTGCCAAGTTCAATATTCCAAGCTTCAAATAAGATTAACCTCTTAAGCCTACTAGATTTGATATCCCAAGTTTTAGAGGGCCTCCTTTATTACAAGAGCCTTTACTTGAGTTAGTTCAGCCTATAGTACTTAAAGAGAAACCTCCTGAAGGATCCATTTTCCTTCAAACAACCCAACAAACTCCACAAGCTTATTCAAGGGTTCCTATTATATGTTAAGAGGGTTGTTTTAGTAAGCAAGGCAAGGAGTTTTTTGTGGTAAAAGGGGAGAAAAACATAGCTAAAAATTCTTCACTTAATGAGTCTAAATCAAAATTGTTGCTATTGAGTGTTGACTATAATCAGTTAGAGCATCAAGGTATAGATTAAGAAAAGGATGTTGAACATGAAATATTTGATGAAACATTCAATGAACTTCGATTTTTTGTTGAAGATAAGGATATGGTGTTGGGCCAACAAGATACTAAACAAGAAGCTGAGTATAACCAGTTTGGACAATAGTATGAAGAACAAGAAGAGGGTGGCGAAAAGGAGGATGCTACAATAGGGTTCAATGAGTTACCTCTGTAGACATTGAAAATTGGTCTAGGCTTGCGAGTACCAATTTCGACATAATTTTCTAATGTCCATGGTCACAATTAAATAATGTTAATTATTTAATTATTTCCTAAACACATCTTTCTTCTATTAATTAAATAAAATTTTAATTATTTGATCAATTCATTATGACTCTTTATTCAACTCTCATTAATTAAATAAATCCTATTTATTTAATTACGTCACTAATTAATTAATTCTTTTTCTGAATTAAATAATTTATTATTTAATTTACCTTTTATCATATTTTCGACTATAATTAAATATTCTTTTCAAATTATTTAATTATTCAATTAACCTTTTCAGTCAATTAAATAAATTATTATTTATTTAATTAAATCATTTTAATTTCGAATGTTGAATTAAATTAACATTTAATTCATAAATAATTGTTTCTCTCACATTCTTCTATCGCCCACTTAACTAATTATTCACTCACCATCTGACTCGAGATCTATTTAAATTTGTCAGTTATCTCCGGATTCAATATTTATTAATTATTTCATGTGTGCATTTAAACAGATTGTTGTCGAGTTCTAACTTTATCCTTTTCATTCAAAGTCTTATTATTCTATTTTCAAAGACTTTCAACTAAAGATTAAATCATTTATTTAATCTTGATCTCTTATTCAGTCTATTTTCGAACAGTCTTAACATCAGATTAAATTATTATTCTAATTTAATCTTTATCCTACAGAATTTCCCAACTCACGTTCTAATTGACATATAACTCACATAGCATGATATTCAACAATCTCAATCATTGATCTCTCTTTTGAATCTGAGTCGATCATTTGAAAAACAACTTTCTATAAATTGGTTGAATTTTGTCATTATTCCTCCTCCCGAAATCTTTATACTTTGGAAGAACTTGTTAATCTTCGATATTTTGCTTTAACACATATGTCAAGGCTATGCTTGCATACATACTAAAAATCTAAGGGCAATAATACCATCATGAGAAAATGGAGAAGGATAATCAAGATAATTCAAGGAAATGGATTGATATTCAGTGAGATTGTTTCATATTATTGCTTTATTTACAGTTTAGTTTATTTACTTCGTACTTTTTTGTTTGATTTAGATTTATGCATGTTTAGATTAGATTTAACCATCTTTGATTGTAGCTCTATTTTATCTACGTTACATTTGGTTAACCTGATGTGAAGACACTTCAATCTTCACGAATCCATTCTACTTTCTTGATTTTTATTTTGCAGGTATCGCACAGAAAACCGCATTTTACTGACAAAACGACGCATCTGACTTCGTGAACCGCAATTGATAAATTCTAAAACGCATCTGACGACATGAGACACATTTGAGACATCCCACAGCACATTTAACTGATAACAACATGATGCATCTATGGGTTAAAATGACGCATCTGGCTGGTAACACTTTCAAATTTCAAATTTTCGTATTTTTTTGTTTTTCCTTTTATATTTTTCATTTTATTTTTCGCTAATATTTTGTTTGCAGCATGTCATTTAGGAGGATAACATTGTTTTTGCAGGACAAAGCGTAGAAGATATTGAAAACCAAACCCATTTTCTTGTAGGACGAATGACGAAGACCAATAAAACTACTAACAAAGTTCATGCAAGACCTATTGTTGAACACTGTAAATATTTAAAATGAACTTTTGCATTTGGTAGTTAGAAAATTATCATTTGGCTTAAAATTAACCAGTGTTCTTCGTGTTTGTTTATGTTTAGTATAGAACCTTGATTTGGTATACCATAGTATCCTCTCCCCTTCCCTTTTCATGTGATCCTGGGTGTAAGAGAACCGGTTACTGACTCTAGAAATTTGGGCTTACGTTGGTGGTTAAGAGTAAATAACATGACTCAAAATCGGTGATGAGATTTTACGTCGAGCCACTCCCAACCGGTATACAAATTTATATACTCGAGGAAAGCTCAATATTATGAGGATCCCAACGGACAAGCTATTGATTCCCCAGTACCCTTGAGGTGTGTCAAAACCTGCAGAGCCTAACCTCTGTAGATTGGGATGATATTGCCTCTCTAATGCCTCTTATGAACGGGTGCCCGTACTAAAAATCCAACATGTAGTTTTTGCCAAAATCCCATCTATTTACTAGTGTAGCAGGTCGGACCTATGAAGCCATCTCAAATTCTTACGGTTCATGTGTAGAGATGAAATGTATGCCATGGGAGTTTCATGGGTACAGTAGCTTGGTTGCCTCATATAAGTAAGTGTCATGGAGGGGAGCCAGTGGGGTCAAGCTACCAGTCATCTGCCTTGAATATGCGTAGCTGGAGAAATCCAATTAAAACTCGATAAATATTGTCCAACACAACCTAGGTTGTACTTGTCTTCTGATTTTAACAGATTCATACACGTCAAACTGAAAACACTTTGTATTTTGTGATTTTTTTTCTTTGTTCACCAAAACTTGATCATAAAACCGAGTCAATCATAACTTTGTCATCAGAAAACTACAACTGTAAATAGAGTCACAATATTCAAATTTCAAACCGCATGTGTCTTCACGAGTCACAACTGTCAAATGAAAAACCACATGTGTCTGTCAACAAATTTAGTTTTCAGAGTTTAGGTACTAAGTCACATCTGCTTACTGAGTCGCATTTGATTCTTGAGTCACATCGGTCATAGTTGAAGCCGCATCTGTCAACAAAAGTCATATTTGTTTGTCAATAATCGAGACTAGGTTTTATCAGTTAGTCGCATCAGAAAATTGGAACCGCATCTATCAAATCTATCAACGCATCTGTAACTTGAGTCACAATTGACTATCAACAAAAAACCTCAAAAAATGCAAACTTGGTTCGAAAAACAAACTATCTTTTTCATCTCTATTTCTTAATGTCAACCTTGGATAGAAACTGGAAAATTGCTCAAAAACCTTGCATTAGTTAGGTGTCATTTACGTCTTCAAAATAGTCATCTTAGTTGCAAAAATTTAGACCCCATAGGAAATTTGCATACCATAGAATAGAACAAATTTTTGCGTCATTGGATACGTTCATGCTCTAATTTGGCGTTATCATTGAACCTAGTCACTATTGTCCTATTAGTGAATACTTCTAGCTCAACAGTCTAGTTTGGAAAATTCACCTTGTCAGTTGTCTTTATCCTACAACAGGTTCCTTGGTAAAGTGAGTCATAGCTTTGAATTATTCCATAGGTGGTAGGTTATACCCACTTAGAATCATTTACCATCATAGTCTATTCAAAATTTTGCATATTTCCATCTTAGCGTATGTCATCCTAGTATACGTCATTTTAAAAATCCTTGATTTTAGTGATATCTTTTATATTCAGAAAATCCCAAAAACATAGAATAGAACATATCATTTTAGACATATTTTTGCATTTCCCCTTTTGAACAACACTTTCATGGTTGAAACAAGGGCTAAGAAGAAACAAAGAGACATGTCAGACCCCAATGAATTCATCAATCCTTTCAGAAACCAACCATCAGGGAAAGAGAGACCACATAAAAAATTTCTTGAAAAACATGTCACTAGAGACACACATGGAAACATTTTTTTTGAAGACAGACGTTGTCGTGCAAGATCCTGAGTTTGTATCCTTTATGGATGAGTGTTTGGAAAATGATCCCCAACAATATCTAGCAAAGTTGCTAGTAGAAGGTACCACACTACCATGAGGATTTGACATTCACACTTTGAAAACAAAATCTACTCAGCCAACTCAAACCATGACGTGAAGTGTCTTTTTTCCTCAAATTACTGCAGCAATACTGACTAACATACCTACTCAAACATAGTCAATTGTAAACACGACCCTTTCAACATAACACAAGGTTTACATTTTGTTGCGGGAGCATCCTCATCAAACCCCTTTGGCATGAACACTACTGGTAAAAGATCCAAAGTTGGCATGAACACAACTATACCTCATAGAAACACCAATACCGCCATTCCACAAATAGGGGTTACACAAAACATTCTGATAGGAAATATTCCTATACCAAATCAGAACATTCCGATAGGAAATATTCCTATACCAAATCAAAACATTCCGACATGAAATATTCTTACACCAAATCAGAACATTAAAATAGGATGTATACCCTCAAGAAATCACAATATTTCATAGAATATTGCATTCCAAAACACTTACATTGATCCAAACAATGCAAACAACATATCTTTGACACAGGTAGATGTTATGCAAAATCATATGCAAATCCTTCAACAAAAAATGGACACTATGTCTATGTTAGGAAAATGAACTATCTCAACACAAGATTTATGTCCATGTCCCTTAAACAAAGTGCTATACATGACACCCTTCCCACACATATACATTATACCGAATTTGGCTAAGTATAATGGGAAGAGGAATCCTTTAGAACACATCAAAGAATTTTTGACAACATGCATGGACATCTCGTATGACCCCACGTATTTAATGAGACTGTTTCTGTGAACCCTTGTCGGGATAGCATTGGAGTGGTTCTCTAAACTACCATATGGCATAAGATCATGGGGTGAATTAGCTGAGAAGTTTGTCGAACAATTTTCCTTAATATAGAAAATGAAATAAAAATAGCTACCTTGTGTCACACCATGCAAGAAGAAGGTGAAACTTTCACCACTTTCTTTCAGAGATGGAGAAGTTTAGCTAGTTGATGTCCAATTGAGATGCCAGAAAAATAAAAGGTCACGATATTCCTTGAAAATCTTCATCCGAAATTGAGAAGTGAATTAAGAGTACATTGTTGTACCTCATTCTTAGACTTGGTACAAAAGGGAATTATACTTGAAAAAGGCCTTATTGACAAAGGAGACATTAAGGTACTAGGCGGGAACCTAGTTCTTCAACATCAAAATGCTCCCAATGATAGAAACAAGTTCTGGTCTAGAAACAAGAATGTAACAAATGACAATATTTTTTATGCTAAGACCATACATGCGGGACCGGTCATCACACTTAGAGGTTACAAATCCAATTAGGACATGACAAGTAATCCAGATCAAACATAATTTTTTTTCCAAAATTCGCAACAACAATGGCCATAGAGGAGATTTCCTAAACGTGAATTTACCCCTTTGGGGGAACCAATCAAGACAGTTTTCAAAGAACTGATTAAACATAATCTCCTAAAACCTTTGGAACCAAAATAGTATGATCGTGGATAGTTTAAACCCTCATGGTGGGATGATAACGCCTATTGTGAGTACCATCAAACAAAGGGACACAACCTACAACAACGTCGACAACTAAAAAACATCATACAAGATTTTATTGAAGACAGAACCATATAAGTCAATGGACAGAAACATTCCAAGAACAATGATCATAAGGTCTTTAGAGATCCATTACATGACCATGGGAAAGGAAAGGCCTCCAGTTCAAGAGCTAAGAATAATACCTCGGCCAATTATAACAGTGCTAATTATGATTATAAACTAGGTACCATCATCAATCATATCCAAGTTGTTGATGAAAATATCTATACCATTACCATAAAGAAGCGTCTTGAATGTGTTGTCAATACATGCAGAACCAAGATAACCCTTCCAGGTCCTTCTCTAGAGCCACCAACACAGTCTTCCAAGTCTAAGTATAATTTTCTTGACTAGCTGGGCAAGACCCCAACATAGATATCCATCTTGGAACTATTGAATATATCTCCAGATCATTGAGCCATTCTTGACAAAGCCTTATATAGCACTACTGTCCCTACCAACATAGATGTCAATCATTTAAAAGAAATGGTAGGATACTTAACCAATTCCCATCATGCCACATTCTCTCAATAGGATTATTCCACCAAGAAGACATGTGCATCATAATGATCCCTTACACTTAGAATTTCTTGTCCATCAAACTAAAGTCAGATGAATCTTGGTAGATGGAGGAGCAGGGTTGAACCTTTGTACCCTAAAATTGGTTAAGGCATTAGGATTCTCAGAAGCATGCATGGACACCACTAAGAGTATAGTCATTAAGGCATATGACTACAAGGAAAGATCATCCAAAGGAGTTGTTACACTCCCCATCAAGATTGGCCCTGCAATTATGGACACTAGCTTCCAAGTCTTGGATCTCACCCTTCCATATAACCTCTTGTTAGGTAGACCTTGGATACATGCAATGAAAGTCGCACATTCCACATATCACCAGTGTCTTAAATTCTCATATAATGGCATCAAGGTCACCATTGATGGTGATTGAGATCCTTTTCAATATTGCACAGGCCTACGCAAAATACCACAATGATAAGTGCCAGTTAACCAAGAAGCCTCATCATCTACCTTATCCCTGTATGTTGATCGATCAACTCTTACCAAGTCTATTTCATCACAAACACCTCCATCCACTCCTAAGGTCAAGATCCAAGACAAGGGTTGTGGAGAATATCACATGAAGGCATCCTATTGTGCTAGTCAATTGGGTCCACCTAAGTCATATGGTTTACCCACAACCAATAGGAAGTGGTCAGTTGTTACCATGCATGTCCCTCTTACAATGGAATTCACAAAATGGGGAGAGTTAAGCAAAGAAGCTATGGACCAAGAATATGTCACCTCCTAGTTGCATAAAGAAGACAATGAAAACCCTCCGCCATCTATTCAAATAACTAAGGATCAATAAGGAAAAGGCTTTATGATAATGCAAAGAAAAGGCTATGATGGACATAGTGGGTTAGGACTACATCAGAATGGAAGGATTGAACCAATCATTGTCTCACAAAGACCAAAAGGACTAGGCCTAGGGTTTCAACCGATTAGAATTAGTTTTCCTGGTACTCCATTATCATTACAAGAGGAAGTGAGTGCTTCTGAAGACAACGAGATATCTCACAAATGACTTGACCCAGTTTATGATGACTCCCCTGACTCAAGTGACTATGAATGGGATTCCCTATCCTCTACCAACATGATGGACCTAGATAAGCTATTTGGCGAACTTGATAAAATGCTACAACCCACACCAAATCCATCTAGCCTTCGTCCTAAAAAGTATTTGTCTAAATAAGAATGGATTAAACTCTATTATTGGGAAACCCTTGATCATGAATCCTGGGCAGCTAACGAGCCATCTTCTGATGACCTATCCCTTCCAGTTGTACGTCAACCAAGTTTACATGTCTCTAGGAAAAAGAACAAAAAGGAGTTAGTCCAAAACTTCTGTGACGATGTTAACCACTCTATATTCACCTTGTCACCCTCCACATTTGATAACTCCAATGATGACATGCCCCTCATAAATCCCCAACTTATCGACTTGGATCAACAAGGTACACTCATCTTAGACATATTTGAGAACGACGAAGCAATAGCCGAGTTCATGGGACTTCGAGAAGGCATACCTAAAGGGGATCATAAAGTTGGATTTACCATAGACTTGGATGAGAAAGCATATTTTGGGGAGTTTGTTCACACCTCTAGTCGTAAAAGTGAAAATCTAAAGAAAAACAGTGAAAAGAATGAAAATGACTAGTCCCTAGGTGAAAATCGAAAGGCGCCTTTGGATGAAGAAATAGTAAAAATAAAGGACGTATCCAAGGGAGAAAACCTCTCTGAGGCACCCAAGGATGGAGGTTTTAATATTCTCCCTATGGCTCAGGAAATATCACCGATGTTAGTAGAAGAGTCTATTGAGATCAACATAAACAAATAAGAAAACCCTCGGGTAATATATTTTGCAGCATCTTTGAGAGAGAAAAACTAGAATTTTGAGACTTCTTCACAAAGAGAGATAAAATTTGCAAGGTCATATGCTGACATGCCTGGGTTGGATCCAGACCTTATATTGCACCATCTACCACTACAACCAAGAATTAAGCCCGTCAAGCAGAAGCTAAAAAAGATGCATCCACAAATTGCTCTACTAGTCAAAGTTGAACTTAAGAGACTACTGGATGTTAGATTTATTAGATCCATAGACTATGCAAAGTGGATATCAAATCTTGTATTGGTAACCAAACCATCTGGGGGAATTCGTATTTGTACAGACTTCAGGGATATCAACAAGGCATTTCCTAAGGATGACTTCTCTTTGTCGAACATTGACATGATAGTGGACCTTACAATAGGATATGAGATGCTATCCCTCATGGATGGTTTCTCTGGGTATAATCAGATCAAAATTGCTACTGAAGACCAACACAAGATAAATTTCACATGTCCATGGGGAACATACTATTGGAACATTATGCTTCTTGGGCTAAAAAATGTAGGAGGTACATATCAACATGCAATGACGACTATTTTCCATGACCTTGTACATACTCTCATGGAAGACTATGTCGACGACATAATAGCCAAATCATTAATAAGAGCAAATCATTTGAAGGTTCTAGATAAAATATTCCAAAGACTACAAAATTACAAAGTCAGATTAAATCCAAAAAAGTGTCTTTGGCGTTAAATCATGAAAACTTCTAAGATATATCATTTCTAGAAGAGGCATTGAAGTGGACCTCACGAAAGTAAAAGCTATAGTGGATATGCCTCTACTAGCCAACATTGGTCAGATAAGAACACTACAAGGGAGATTACAGTCTATCAGATGCTTCATAGTACAATTAGCAAACAAAATACATCCATTCCAATATTTGCTCAAGAAGGGAGTATCGTTTGTATGGACACCCAAATGCCAAGAAGCTTTCCAAAAGATCAAGGATTATCTACTTGCTTCACCTGTGTTGGTGCCACCTACAAATGATAGACCTTTGATAATTTACATTTCAGCAACTCAGTCAGCATTACGAGCCCAACTCGCACAAAATGATGATCAAGGTCATGAAAGGGCAGTGTACTACATTAGTTGTACCTTGGTGGGATACCAGCTAAACTACAATAACATAGAACGTGCATGTCCTGTGGTAGTCTTTGCTACTCAAAAACTTTGGCACTATATGCTAAACCTCCAAACCATGTTGGTCGCAAAGATAGATCCTTTGAAATATATCCTAAGTAAAGAAACATTAACAGGCTGATTGGCTACATGGGTGATGATACTTAGTGAATATGACATCTAATATGTGGAAAGGAAATCCATAAAAGGGAAAGTAATTGCATATCAATTAGCAGATGCACCAATTAAGGTAGACCATACTTTAGTGGAATATTTTCTTGATGATTTTATCTTCAAATTTGACACTAGAACCAAATGGAAATTATACTTTGATAGGTCACATACTAATCATGGTTTAGGTGCAGGCATACTATTTGTTACACCTCAAGGCGATACTATTCCTAAATCATTCAAAATTTCTTTCCCTTGCACCAACAACATAGTGGAATATGAAGCCTTAGTGACAGGACTAAGAATGGCAGCCCAATGGAAGATCAAGATTTTACATGTTTATGGGGATTCTCAGCTCGTAATCCAACAAGTCAATGATGATTATGAAACAAAAGATGAGAAAATTTCCCCCTACAAGCGCATGGCCAATAGTTTCAAGCAATACTTTGATGAAATCACCTTTCAACAAATAACATGCATTCAGAACAGGGCGGAAAATGCTATGGTAACCGTGGGTTCCTTATTGGATATTCCTAGCAATGTACCTAAATTCGAGTTTTTGGTCAAACAACTTTTGGTCCCTGCCTATGATGTCCCCAATTCTGCGATGGTGTGTACAAATTTTGGTCCTACTTCCCAGTGGTACAATGATATATACAACTATCTAAATGCCCAAATCCAACCTTTAGACCTATCAAACAACCAACGTAGAACCTTTATCCATAGGTCTTCCAAATACACCATCATCAGAGATACCCTGTATAGACATATCTTAGATAATACCTTGATGAGATGTCTCGATGCTGAAGAAGCACAAGAAACCTTATGCACGGTGCATGAGGGTATATGTGGATCCCATTCTAGCAGTCCTACCTTAGCCCACAAGATTAAGAGATTAGGTTATTATTGTCCTACAATGGAAAAGGACTCATATATCTTTGTCAAGAAGTATCAACAGTGTCAGATACACAAATATTTGATATGCGAGCTAGCACAAGAGCTCCATCTGATTACTTCATCATGGCCCTTTGTCTAATGGGGACTTGACCTCATAGGTAAGATACACCCTCCATCATCCAATGGCCATAAGTTCATCATAACCACCACTGAATACTTCACCAAATGGATCGAGGCTATTCCCATGACTTACATCACCGACACATAAATATCCAAGTTTATCCTATACTACATAATTTGTTGATATGGTGTTCCTTAATCCATCATCACATACAATGGTCATCCATTCAAAAACCAAGAAGTCTGGTATCTCTGTGAAGAATTCCACATCCAACATCATTTTTCCACTCCATATTACCCACAAGGTAATGGCCAAGCAGAGGTGTCTAATAAAACCATCATCAGAATCCTCAAAAAGACTGTTAATGACGTTGGTCATGACTAGAACCTACAACTTAATCTTGCCTTATGGGCCTATCACACAAGCATCCGTACTCCCACCGGTGCCACTCCATACTCCCTGGTATTCGATTTTTGAAGCTATCTTACCTATTGAGGTTGCAATTCCTTCCCTAAGGGTATCCTTGAAAGGTCATATTGATGATGAGGAGTATCGTGTATCCAAATTGCATGAGTTAGAATTCCTAGATGAACGAAGACAAAAGGCATTAGATCATCTTCAAGCATATCATAATCGTCTTCGTTGTAGCTATAATAGGAAAGCTCTAAATTGACACTTCGACATTGGTGACCTGGTCTTAATGGAGAATCCCAAGAATCAAGATGAACGAGAAAAACCAAGTAAGTTTGACCCTAACTGGTTAGGGCCCTACATTATTACAAAAGATTTTGGATCAGGAGCTTATCAACTCTCTACCCCTGAGGAGAACCACTTTTATCATCGATCAACATACTTCATATAAAGAGATTCTATGCGTAGCTTCTGAGAACAATGTTTTAATCATAAAAATACAAAAAATTGGAAAAAAATGGTTACCTTGATGAAAACCTGGCAAATAAGCATCTTTGTAACACCAAAAAAATAGAAAAAATCAATAAAATAGTAAAGAGAAATAATCCATCCAATAGTGAAAATCACTTTGATGGTGCTATGGATAAGTACCATGGTGAAAACCTAGAAAACAGGAACCATGTGTAGTCGACTTTGCTCCTCTATCTACCGTCATTCCAATTAGACTTTTTCACTATCACTCATAATAAACGGTTGTCTTATCCATTACTTGGAACAATTGACATCAAGTCCACTCTGTCTCCCTACTCCATCCTGTGTGTCTTATTCCCGACTAGGGAAAAATCCTTGATTGCTTCATTTGGACCTTGTACATAGCATTCCACTATCAGAAAATGTCTTGAAAAAATCCAAAAACATCAAAAAACTCCAAAAAGACAAAAAAATCAAAAACATGTCAAAAATACAAAAAACAGAGTTAGAGTCAGTTGTGTCAAGTTAGTCGTAGACATAGTTGAACTATGTTGCCTCTACGACTGGACATAAACAAGGACATCAGTTGATGTGCCCTCGAGGCATTAGGTTCATCTGTTTAGGTTTGTCTTGTATCACACACATAAAATCATGACTTGTTCTTTGTATATATCAAAGTCATTGGTCGTGTCAAACTACAAGGTCTTTGCGTGTATAACGCAGACAAGGTCATCAATCGATGAGCCCCCGAGGCCGCACTAGGTCAGTCCATTAGGGTTTATCACATTCAATATCACACATGTCAGATATCATGAAGTTAGGTACATATTTCAATCAGTTATGTCAGTCAAAGTCAAGTCAAACTACGAGGTCTCTACGTGTACAACGTAGGCAAGGCCATCAATCGATGAGCCCTTGAGGCCACACTAGGTCAGTCCTTTAGGGTACATTGTATCAAGTCCACATAAGTCAACATGCACACACTCATAATAGTCAAGGAATCAAAATAATTCATGCATCAACAATGCAAATATGTCAAAACTGTCATCAAGTCAAAATCAAACATATCATCAAAACAATCAATTTATGTCTTAAGAGCAAAATATGTCTTTATTGTCAACAAACATCATCAATTGTCATAGCCTCATGTAGCTTGTCACATCAACATCATCAGACTCAATGTCTTATACGAAACGTGTCTTTCTAAAACTAGGCTTTGTCATGCCTTACACAGATAGTCACAAAGTTGAAACTAGACTCAATGTCTTATACGATATGTGTCGTCCCTCACATCGAGCTATGTCAAACATCAAACAATTACACAAGATCAAGTTTTGGCAAATACTTTTATTGGCTTTTTGACTTTATAGCTTATTTTTTCTTATCTTTTTATCGATTTTTATCTGAGTCTAGTTACTAGCTTTCTCAAGGATTTCCCCTGAAGGATTTAGAGAAACAAGGATGTCTCAGGACTCTTTTTCTTTGACTATTTTCTGTCAACTATCTTTTAACTTTGTATTTTGAGTCATCTTACTAGTTTCCTTGAGGATGTCCCATGAAGGATTTAGAGGAGCAATGACATCTCATGAGTCGTCTTTTATTTGTTTGTTGTTTGTGGTTTGTCTAGACAAAAAAACTAGGGCAATCTTGCCCTTAGGATGAGTTAAAGACACTCCTTGTCTGCGACTATCTATTTTTTGCAAGTGGATGATTTTGTACACTATGGTCTATCTCATATCATGGTGTGTACTATCCATTTGTGTCAGTCCCACCCAGTGATGATAAAAATGAAAATCTTAGTATAATATGGAAAAATATCGAAGATTATATGTCCTTCAAACAACCTTTCTTGTTTCATACTAACATTTTGAAATTATCCATGCTAACATGTCTTCTATCTGGCATAATGATAGAGTCCTGTGACACAAAAAAAAAAAAGATTATCTGCATATGCATACATTCCACAAGCATTATGTAAACAGTATCATATGTCTATATACAGTACATCATGTAGTTATGCTACATTTTAAAAAAAGGAATGAAAATTAGGCATCTCCAATGCATATCTAGGAAACTCATGGCATATAGGCATTCAGTCATCATAAGGTACATCATAAAAATATTACATGTATATAACCATTGTCAACATATAGCATCACATGTAGATAGAATGGTATATATAAACATTACATCCCATTATCATAAAGTACATACATGTATTATCATATAGAATCATCATAACATCATAGGCTGCATGAACACATCATAATGTAGAAATTATCATCCATAACATGTACATATCAGATAAACAATAACATCTCATAGGAAACATAATCAAATAGGAAAAGAATGAATCATCATAAATAGAACTGTATATCATAGGAAACATCGCCAAAAATCATATATATCACTCAAAATAACATGTGTCATAGTACAATGTCAGAATGTACCAATAAATAAAAAGAGCTCACAGGATCTATAACCAAAGTACAATGTCTACAAACATGAAAATTTCAATGTGTCCCACTGCCACTACTCCCATCTGGTGAATGTGGAGGAAACTATCACTAAGGTACTCTCTATGTGGTGGGAGGCCTATCATACGGACCTATCCTTGATGGTCCTACCACACCCTCTGCTCTATGTGTCCTCGTCTGACTCCTGCTTTGTGATCTATGGCTACATGCCTCAGAAAAACTAGGAGCTCGTCTATCAGTAGGCACCACTGACTCATATAGATCCCTATAATATGAATCCCTCTCCACTGCACTGACTAGCTCATGAGAAAAACCATCAGATGATGTGCCACTATAGAGACATATGATCTCAGTAAATTGTTCCTTTGTCTCCTGCCTCCTGGCTACTACTTGATCCCTCTCCACGAGAGCACTGTATCTCTCCATCCGCATGACATCTTGCTCTACAATAACCACTCTTAGTCTCTCGTCCAATGACTCCATGGCATTGTCCCTAGGAGCATCCTCATCCCACCTCCCCTCTACTATCCTATCCCAAAGCTCTCTCTCCTGCTCCTCCATGGGTATCTCCTCCTCAACATCATCCTCTCCATAACCTGCTAGTATGCCAAGGGGATCAATATCCATGTAATCTCTCTTGGCCTCCTCCTCTGCATGATCCTCTCTACCAACCTCCGCCTTTGCATGCTCCTCTGTTGTTGCCTCCTTGGTAACATGCTCTACTCTAATCTCCACTCCACCCCCGAGGTCCAACATCGGTATATCCTCTACCTCCACCTCAGCCTCATGAATAGGTGACAATCCACCTACCTGACCACCTCTCTTCCCTCACTGACCTCATCGACCACCGCCACCTCTCCCATCATCACCACCATCTCTACCACCAACTCTATCACCATCTCTACCTTTGTACCACCCTCTCGGCCCTGTCCCTCGTCTCTCCACTAGTGCAGGCTGATCTGGATCTATGTATGGCATAGGACGATGTGCTGCCCACCAAGTATCCTAAGCAATGATATTCCCAAGATCCTCTACTCCACCCCTCCATCCCCACTATAAAGGCTGAAAATCTTGAATGTCTACCTCTATAGTAGCCACTGGTATCATAGGCCCCCACCAAGGAACCTCTCTGGATGATCGAGCAAACTCTGCTCGTCCTCTAGGCTCATCCTGAACCTCGCCGAACTGTCTCAATACACGGTCTAGAAAATGTCTCTGTAATGTGAACACTAGAAACATTCCTCCCGATCAGGTACTGTGTCTTTTGATAGTAAGTAAAATGCCTATCCTCATCCGACCATCACTCACAATCCATGTACGATCTCCATGTGAATTGGACTAATGTGTCCAATGCATGTCTCCAATATCCAGTATCTCTGACATGGCTCTGTGTAATATTTCTCGCATATCGAAAAACACAAGTAGATCTCACATACCGCTTAGCAATAATAGGAGGACGAAACACAACAATGTGTTCCCATTCCCAAACCATAAGAAGAGTAGTACTGCAGCTCATCAACTGCGCATTTCTATAAGTTATGTCATGAAGATGGAAATAAATCATGGCTAACAAATAAGGACCCCAAGCATACACAACCTCCCTCTCAAGCATCCCAACTAACATCTCCCCCACCCAATAGGAAATCCATGACCCTGATGGTTAGGATGAACTATCCCAACAATCAATGAACATAGTATACAATCAATCTGCTCATACCTATCTGCTAATACTTGCCATCTAATCTTGTAGTGCTTTATCCCTAAACTATGAATATCATCATATACATAATATCTACTAATCTCGCTAAAACCCCTCTGGGTATCATACATCACTCTCTCGCCTCTAATAGGCAATCTAAGAATCTTGTAATCATCCTCCAACATGATATTTGCCTCTCCAGTAGGCAAATGAAATGAAGAAGTCTCAGAATGCCACCTCTCGCATAGGGTAGTAAGTATACCTTTGTTTGCCCGAATAGTGGGCATGGTGCATACGTGATGAATTCCAAGTCTCCATAACAAGTGTGTCTCTGCATTCACTAGCCGATCTCTGAGCTCAAAGGTATCCGACCGCGACTCTTGGGTATAGATAGGATCTAGTATAACCTACAAAAGGCATTCAAACAATGTGTCAAACGTCAAATCATTTCATTTTTCTATTAGAATTTTTTTCCAAAATTTGACAGTCAAATGTGTCGTTTCAAAACCAAATGCGGTGCACATATCATATGCATCATTCTAAAATTCAAATGTGGTGCATTGACATACATGCATCGAAAAAATAGGCATATGCATCTCATATTGCAAATGCGTCACAGAAACAGACAACCCAAAGCAACATGCAAATGTGTTAATCAAATTAAAGATGCAATCCATTTTCATTTCCTAATTACATGCAAATGTGATTCACTTTTGCAAATGCATTTCATAAAATCACATGCGGTGCATCAAAATACAAATGCTTGTTTTTCCTAAATGACCTAAAAAAGCCTAGGCATTCTTTTGCATTTGCGTCGTTTTGTGAGGAAATGCGTCACATACGAACACAAATGCGGTGAACAAATAACGATGCATTTGAAAATAAAACTATGTGCAAAACAAAAATTCAAAAGATCATTCCAAGGTACTTACCGGGTGTCCCGCATCGGCTGGCCGTCGGAAGGTCCAGATCCTGTATTCGCGATGGTAAGTGTACGGAACGTGAGACATTTCCCTGAGAGCTCGGAGCAAAATCCTCAATTCTTCAAGTCTTAGGGGTGCAAATGATTTGAATTTCACCCCAATTTCTATTTATACCTAGGGTTAAAAGTGGAATTTCTTCTGACCTTGTCTATTGGGCACATAAACTTCCATCTTCAATCGACCCGTACACATCCCTAACACTTCCAAAATAAGTTCTGTCAACTCCATAGCATTGTTGGCCATCAATTTGACTTATCGAGATAATTTCCTTATTTTTTGAAACAAAATTAAAAAAATCATCAATTTTCCCGAGGGGGCATACCCTAACCTATTTCATATCGAGGCACGACTAGGGCATGTTTTTAACGATTTTCTTTGACACAAAAGTCGAAATGACATTGTATCAAAGAGGGGCAAACTGTAGACACTGAAAATTGGTCTAGGCCTGTGAGTACCACTTTTGACATAATTTTCTAATGTCCATGGTCACAATTAAATAATGTTAATTATTTAGTTATTTCCTAAACACATCTTTCTTCTATTAATTAAATAACCTTTAAATTATTTGATTAATTCATTATGACTCTTTATTCAACTCTCATTAATTAAATAAATCCTATTTATTTAATTACGTCACTAATTAATTAATTATTTTTCTGAGTTAAATAATTTATTATTTAATTTACCTTTTATCATATTTTTTATTATAATTAAATATTCTTTTCGAATTATTTAATTATTCAATTAACCTTTTCAGTCAATTAAATAAATTATTATTTATTTAATTAAATCATTTCAATTTCAAATGTTGAATTAAATTAACATTTAATTCATAAATAATTGTTTATGTCACATTCTTCTATCGCCTACTTAACTAATTATTCACTCACCATCTGACTCAAGATATATTTAAATCCATCAATTATCTCTGGATTCGATATCTGATCATCTCTGTGAAAGGACTCTCTATCACAACCAGACAATTAACTAGTTAAGACTCATATGCATGAACATATTTATTAATTAAATATCTTTATTTAATAAATTAATTCATGTGTGCATTAAACAAGTCATTGTCGAGTTCTAACTTTATCCTTTTCATTCAAAGTATTATTCTTCTATTTTTGAAGACTTTCAACTGAAGATTAAATCATTTATTTAATCTTGATCTCTTATTCAGTCTATTTTCAAATAGTCTTAACACCAGATTAAATTATTATTCTAATTTAATCTTTATCCTGCAAAATTTTCCAACTCACGTTCTAACTGACACAGAACTCACATCGCATGACATTCAACAATCTTGATCGTTGATCTCTTTTGAATCTAAGCCGATCATTCGAAAACCAACTTTCTATAAATTGGTTGAATTTTTTCATTATTCCTCCTCCCGAAATCTTTATACTTTGGAAGAACTTGTTAATCTTCGATGTTTTTCTTTAACACATACGTCAAGGCTATGCTTGCATACATACTGAAAATCTGAGCACAAGAATACCATCACGGAAAAATATAGAAGGACAATCAAGATAATTCGAGGAAATGGATTGATATTCGGTGAGATTGTTTCATATTATTGCTTTATTTACTGTTTAGTTTATTTACTTTGTACTTTGTTGTTTTATTTAGATTTATGCATGTCTAGATTAGATTTAACCATCTTTGATTGTAGCGCTATTTTATCTACGTTACAGCCTCCTTTTGTTGAATATGATAAAGAAAAAATTATTGTGGACACATCACCAGTAGGATTGGAGCAGCAAGAGGTTCTTAAACACAGTGATGAGTTGCTTGTCCTCAAAGATCAGCATGAACAAGAAACTTTGATTCATGAAGATCTCCATAAGGTAAAAATCACTCCTCTCTTATAAAGAAGCAAAGAGGACTTTGAAGAAGACTTTTTTTGGGACGATCTTGAGATATTTTGTTCAAAGTTGGATGGTAAAGCAACAAAAGCTGAGGAAGATATCCATGAATAGTAGGAGCAAGTGGAGGAAACAACCATGTTTTATCTTGCATCTCAGGAATCAAGTGATTCCAATCAGCAAGTTGAGATGAAAGAGATAGCTCAGAAGTATGAACCATGTTTTCCCAACCAGCAAGAGGAGACAAATGAACATGAGGAAGCCTCATTTTTCCCAACTTTGGATATTGATTCAGTAATGGTTGAAGCAGAAGATAAAAAACAACATGATTTGGGACAACAAGAAACCAGAAAGAGGAGTTCCAAATTTATCTTGTCAATAAGATGCCCAATTATGCATCTAGCCAGAGTGGAGGCCAACAAGAAGATTCTTATCTTGCTTGCATCCAAGCATGAAGGTATAGCTAAGGAAGAGCAGATTCAAGTCACTTTTCCACCGCAGGGCAGTAGTGATTATATTCCATATGAAAAGGTTAGTGAGCTTGTATATGTTTTTCAAGATATGGTACAACGATTTCTTGGCCTTTTGTCCATTTTTCATTTTCACATAGTTGTCCAAAAGCATGGAAACAATTGCAAATTCTATAGAAAAAGCAACTACTTCATGGGTGATTCCATAATAGTGGTTTACAATTTTTGGCCAAACTGGACACTGAAATTATTATTTTTAACTAAATCTTCACATTCGGGCACCTATAGCGGCTAAACTGTGAGGAATTTGAAGATGATAAAAACTAGAGTCTCGTCACATTTTGTCTGTAGATTCTAAAAATATTTTTTTCAAAATTTTTGGAATCAGATTGCACTTTTTTTTCCATCTCCCATGAAAACTAGTTTTTTTTTCAGAAAACAACATTTAAAAAAAGTGATGCACACCGTATAACGCATAAATTTTTTTCCATGAAGGATAAAATTCTAATTCTTTCAAATTTAGATTTTTAACTCATATATATAGTGCTTCCACTTGGTTAGACAGTTTTTTATTGAATTATTTTTTTGTAATCAAGTTTCAAAGTCAAACTAATTACAATTCAAAAATAGCGCGACCGTATAACACGTAATTTTTTTTGTATATATTGAAATTCAAAAAAAAAATTGGTTGGATCAAGGACTTCAATATCTGGTGCACTCATAGTTTTCAATTTTTTTTTTGATAATCTGCTATTTTTCCACATGTGCGGAATAGAGACCTTCATTTTTGATGTAAAATCTATGTTTAATAAAACTAAAAAAACAAATACATAATGAAACCAAAACATATTAAAATTATATTCATTGGATAGCTCGTTCTGAGGACTACCATAATAATTTGAAATAAATTTTAAATGAATTCATTTGATCCCTCAAAAGGTAAATCAAAAGTGATTTTTTATCAGCATTTTGATAGGTGTAAAGGAGACTCATCTATAGGTATAGTTTAAAACTAGCAAGGTTCTATCCAAGGGGTTTGATCTAAGGTGGTTTGATCAAATCCTCTTCAATTAGAATCCTTAAAATAAAAAATTTTAAGGCTTAAATCACTATATTTTCTAAAAATATGTGATTTCAACAAAAATCAATTCCTCTCAGAAATTGTAAACCAACTTTGTGGGATCACCCTCACCCAACCAATGAATGGTTTCGCTTGAGTTAGTATTTTTCTTGGTTAGTGTAGAGTAGGGTTAGTTATAGATGCATTTTTCATTTCCCTAAAGTGTTGTTCAACACAATTAAGTAGGTTTGATCTGGTTTTGGTAGTGGAATAAGTTTTCAAGGTATCATATGCTAATATGATGAGATACAACGATGTACAAGACTATTTTCAAGTCTTGTTAGTTTTATAAGTGACTTTGTTCCCAATGGATAAGTTTCAGGCAGCTGGTCATGATGTTTAGCTGGCAAACATATAGTAGATGTCACCAAAAATGTTACTTATTTTAGCTACCAACTAAAACAAGTAGAGTTATTTATGTTTTACAAAGTGAAACAAAAGGTACATTCTACTCTGCTATGTCATATTCATGTGCATAAATAAGTTATCAACTAGACTACATGATTACATTATGCAAATGCATACAAAAAAGAAGAGAGTGAATCTTTTTTAAAAAAATAGTCTTTATTGATAAATATAAATGTATGGTGTCCCACACAAGCCATGGGAATAACTATTTGAATGCAAATAAAGGAAGAGACTATACATTTATAGATACAAGAAATAAAGAATGCATATATAAAGAGAGGGGACCCGTCATTTCCTAAATGATGAATCCGAGTTGAGTTGCTTTGCATCAGCTTCAACCCCTCTTGCTTATCCAGCTTCCAATTTATTGCTTGCCCTGTTGCTCCAAGAATTCCTGGATGTGTGAGAGAGAGTTGGTTAGAGAAATAAAGGATCACCAATCAATATATATGAAAAAATCCATAAACATATAGCCCGATCCTTATAAGCATCAAAATAGTTTGCATACCACAAATGTCCAGGAAAACAAAAAGGCTATCATAAACATCCATCATATCTTTTGTTTTTTCTAGCATTTTTGTTCATTGTGCTGGTACAGGTTGAATACCATTGCAAGATCTATTTGTTAAACATCACAACATGTGGAGTAAAATGGGCTCCCACAAGGGTTGAGCCCAACATGCTACTGATCTTATGCATAGAAACAATCTAAAGCCAAATAAGCAAATAGGGAAGATTTTCCCTGTGGATTCATAAAAGTGAAAGATAGCAATAAATGCAAAAACAATCCTACTACCGAAGCAAAGAAGCAGTCCAATATGCATGAATACAGAGGACAATATGCTATTAGAAAGAAAGAGGATAGTCCTATGATATATATTTATCCTCTCTTTGTCAACATAAGTATGCCAAGAATACAATGAAGGAGTAGGATGACATCATAGTTATGAAAGAGTGCCTAAGTAAAGGAAAATGCACTAGATAACAATAATAAAAAAGGAGGACATGACAGTCACTTCACAAGAAGCAAGTACAATGACCTTGAAAGACCAATGGATAGTCATTTTGAGTTAGAATTGCAGTAAACTGTAAAAAAATTCAAAGACATTCATCATGATCACATATGTAAATAGTGAGAAGCATTGAAGATAGTAGCATGAACAAATGATAGATTAAAAGGTTGTAGGTAACAGTCTGTAATGCCAAAGTAGTTATAATGAAGATGGTAATAATTTTTGGGAAGTGGATTTTCTATGCACTTGAGAAGACTATCACCACAACCATAGAGGTCACAAAGTATACTATGATATCCATGCCACAAACTTTCATGTTACAGACTTGTTTATATTAGAAGAAATAGTTAACAATGTAGGCAAGCAAGAAACTTACCCTTACCACAAACATGGAAAAGGCCAAACAAGAAGTATGATGGTCCCGTCAAAAGACACATGGCATGAAGAATCAATGAGCAAGATGGTAATCATTAAAGAAACCCAAAACTCATATTGAATAAGTTGATGCCACAACCTCTAGTTTCTAATCATAATACATGTAGATTATTGTAGAGCAGAGAACGGGTATTGAAACCCTCGTTGACAAAAAAAAACCCTTGGACTTGCAAGTTAGTGAAAAGGGTAGTGTTCATGAAGGAATGGAAAAGATGCATAGATTTTTGAATTATACTCATACTATGCAATGGCATTGAATCATTTTGCAAACCATTTTTTCTTCACAGGGCGGCATTTTCTTGTTAAACAGTTGACTGAGATAACTCTTGTTTCTACTACCTAGCATCTCATGAAATCTCATTCATATTATAATCTTGCATATATTTTTTATGGAGAACGTGATTATGACACTGGTGGTTGCTACTACTTAGAATCACAAGGGTTTTATACCTACAAATATTGTGATGTTGCGACCATGGGAGAAAACTTGCAATGTTATCATGAAAATGATAGTGAAAACGTAGAATATGAACCCAGAATGACTTATTTTAAAGAGAAAATACAGAAAACAAACATGTTTCACCATTTTTCTGTACAAATGAGTTTGTAACATAATTCCATTCACAGACAATTAGGAAAATCTAGCATTTTTGTGCGAGATAAAGCCATACCACGTGCAGATTCCACCATGGAAAGCTCCAAAAAATTGCATGAGACCTATAGGTTGAAACCCTTGGCGGCACCCAAAAAGTTTCCAGAAATTGCTAAGACAAAGTGAAATGAATGAAGTGTGTTGGTCGGGCATTGGTGCTTAGGGTTTTTTCCCTAAATTGGTCGATAAGCAAAAAGGCAAATTTTGCCTTTATTTTAACTTTTTATGTGTCAACTAATACCCTTGTATCATATTCATGTGCCAAATGAACAAATTATAAATTTTGTATTTTCTTCTAAGACATTGACCGAGTCATACCTTTATTTTTGCATAGTTTTTAACTTTTGAAATGTAAAAAACATTATTTAAGAGATATCATTATAAATGACTTTATCAACGTTTTGTTAATGCAAAGTAAAGAGACGTTGTTGAGGAGGTGGTTTGAATATTAATGAATTGTGGAGAGCATATAGGGGAGGTTAAAAGAGGTTGGAAAACATGTGCCAAGAATATAGGAGACTGTTTTGATCATTTTGAAGTCTTTTGTTGTAAATTGGAGTATTTTTAGGGTACCTTCATGATAGACATGGTCAAAGTTGACCTTTTCAACATTTTGGAGCTCTTTTGGATGAGATTTGCCTACTATATTTTTGGATTTTTGGAGGCATACGACCAAGATGCTTCTAGTCCCTATTTTGGTGGATTCTCTTAGCGAGCTTATATTCACTTCACTTTTCATTTGGTGAAGTTAGTTCTGATTATGCTCTAGCTTGTATTTTGTGACTTTTGGAGTCCTTTTACAGATTCTGCATTTTCAGTAACTCTTTTGGACATGTATACCAGTGATGACCTTGAACATCAATTATTTTGAGTATTTTTCCTTCACTTTTTGCTTTATTTTGTGCATCTAATTGATTGATCGAATTACTTGTGAAGTTGTTTATTTCCTTGTAATTTTGTCTCATGCTAAGCACCTTTTTGCAGAGAAGTATGTTGTTCCAGGTTACAATCTATGTCAAAATTGCAAACATTTTTAGTTGTGAAACTTCTTTCCTTCTAAAATTTTAACATTTTAGCCTCCTTGTAAAGTACTTATGCAAAGACATACAAAACTGAGTTTTGTAATCTTCATTCATTTTTTAAATTGTGTATGCAAGTTGTGCTTACAAGTTCTAGCTAGTTTTGGTGCATCACCTTTTGCTTAATTTTTAGTGTTTTTAGTTTATGTTACTTTCTTACCCTTTTCTCTGCAAAGGATTTAGTTTAGATTAGTTTAGGTGACACCATAGGATCCAGCCTTCTCTGGAGGTCCACTCCAAGTTTAGGTGAACCACAGCCTAGGAGTGTTCCCATGTTACTCCAAGATGCTAAGTTTTGCAACTTAGCAAGGGTACAATTTTGAGAGTTAACAAAGACTAAATAAAAAAAAATGAAGGTAGTCTTCTAAGGTCTCCTCCTCACATTGCATGATGTGAAAGATCTCATCTCTAATTTCCTTGGTCTTGCAGTATTCTTGGTATTTCTCCATAAATTTATCTTCATGTTATCCCAATTGTGAATAGTTTTTCATCCTAGTCCCATAAACCATCACAATGTTGCATGCTTCAGAGTAGTTGGAAAAAGTTTAAGTTTTTGTGTGTCATTGTGATAATCATAACTATGACATAAAATATAAAATTCAAAGAGAAAAATATCAGGGTCTTCCATAGATAGACCTCAGAAAATGGTCAAGGTAGAGTAAGGTATGTTCTTCATGGGGGCATCCTCTTTTGGATGAGTAGTGGGAAACTAAAAGGTAACAGGATTGTTGTTGGCCAATGCTCTTTCACCATTGTTGTTTTTGTTATCAACCATGGTCTCAAATGCCCAAGGGGTGTAAAAGGATGAAAATAGCTTGAGGTCTTTGTGTATGAGAGCTTTACCACTTTGAAGCTTATAAGATTATCAAAATAGTTTAGCAACCCTCTTAAATAATTCTTCAATTGCCTCCTATTGGGTACTAGAAGAAGACTCGATAGTAGTGGAATCAATGACACATCTTTCAATAACTGATTCAACTAACTCTTTCTTAGATGGTGTGTTCATAATTAATAGTTTTAATTCATTTTGTGGGTTTTCTTGTTGTGAACTATTTCCTATATCCTTCTTAACAAATATTCCTTTACTATCTCTAATGTGATTCATGCATCTATATGATCTATAACAAAGCAAACCAAGGTTAATTACTTTGGCAAGGTCGACAATCACATAGAATTTCACCTTGGTGCACTAGTCCTAACTCAACTCACTAGGCTTTTAGGCCTTTAACACCTTTCCCCGAAAATGGTGCCAAAATGTTTGGACAAAACTATGGATCAATATTGGGGGTAAACTATCCTTGTAATTCTATCAAATTGGTTTAATATAATTGAATCAATCCTCATGAATTTTGTGTTGGCTTCCACAGTTTATTCCTAAATATCAATCCAAGGATCGTAAGCTCATGAAAGGTGTTGTGTCTATGTACCAAAGGGTTGAAAGTAGTAAGTTAAGTGGGGATGAAATGCATTCTATGAGAATAAACAAATAAATCTAAATTATTTAAAAGAATAAACTTAAAAACACTCTTAGATTGTGTTCCTAAAACAAACCTTTGAAATCACCAAATAACTAAAACCAATAAATTAAATAAATACTTTTAACATATTTAAGATATGGTATATTCAACTCAATTCTGATTAAACATTGCTAATTATGTTTGGGACTAAAGAACTCTTGGATTTGCAGCAATTTGTGTTGATTGTTTTTGGCAACAAGGCTTGTTAATTCTGGTGATATGACCTATTAAATCTGATGTTAGGAATTGTGCAACATATATAAAGTCTCATAAAACACAACTATTATTCCCAAATACTATTTCAATCTTAAATGGAATGTAGTAAATCAATTAATACATAAACCACGCTCACAAATAAATAAAAATCACTAAATTATACATAGATCATACTCACAAGAGAAATAACAATCACTGGATTATACATAAATCATACTCACAAAATAACCTAAAAGAAAATTCAATCGGTAGCTGAAGAGTGGACCTTGCCTCCTAGTCGACCGATTGAAGAGAGTAATCAACAAATTCTCATGTTTGGCTTAGATAGTAATATTATCAATATTATATTACTTCATTCAAAAGTTGGAGATGTTTGATACAAAAATGAAACTTACATAGTCTCTTACATGAAATCGAATTATTTAAATATTACATATGGTTTTTGGAGTTCAGAAAGATCCAAATCAGTTGAAGAAAGAATGAAGTGGCCTATGGCCATTCTTTCTAAAAGCTGAGAACCAATTAATGTAATTATGCAAAAGATATTAATTACCCATTCTTTCTAAAGGCTATGACTGATTTACTATTATAATGCAATAGATATCAACGATGTTGATTTACAGTTGGCAACAAAAAGGATTATGATAATCTTTTCCATTACTCCTTCCCACGGCCAGAGGAAATCTTTTTTCACACATAATCACTGAAATTAGTACTCAATAACCGATTACTTCCTAAGGTATATTATGTCCTCTAATCCATATTAATCACTTTTAATTCTATAAAATTATTATGGCAATTCAGGAGAAAGGATTAAAATATAGGCTAAAATCAATGGAAAAACTAGACAAACTTTTAACCCATCAGTGATCACCTCATTATTAGCAACAAACTTCACATAATGATGTAAAGTAGAAGTAACTGCTCCCAAGTCATGAATTCATGGCCTTCCCAAGAGAATATTATATGGTAATGGTCCCGACATAACATATACCAAGGTGGGTACAACTTAATGGGTCCCAACCTTAAGGGCAAGATTACCATGCCCAAGGCTTGTCAACTAGTATTATCAAGCCCACATATATACAAAGAAGCATCAAGAAAAGTTGAATCAACTTTACTTTTAGGAAAAAAATTGTTGCTACATGCATTGAGCATCAAATCAGTGTCAACCAGAGCATGTCTAATGTCAATATTATTAATGTAAATTATTACCATCAAAGAATCTACTTGCTTTTACACTTTCAGAGGTGGGATTTCATGTGGATGGAACGTAATATTCGGTGAATATACACGAATATGATCTAGCAACGGATTAACATCCATCAACCTAAAAAAATAAGGAAAAATAATCCTTTGAAAATATTTCTAAAGAATGTCTTGGTAGATTGGAGCATTCTGAAGAAAATCCCAATGTGAGATCTCGGTAGGAGTAAAATGAAGTTGCTCGATAAGATCATACTCACTCGATTGCTTATTTGTTGGTCTAGGTGCTTGAGGAAGACTTGGTTGAGAAGGTGGAAAATATGTAGGATGATTAAGATTTTTTTGATTCCTTCTAGTATTATAAGTATGGGCTACCTATCTATAAGAGGGAACCTTAGATTGCATGAATTTTATGTAAAGATCTAGTGTATCACTTTCAACAGGAACCCCACGAATAGAAAAAATACTTTTAGGGGAAGGACTAGTCAAAGTCAAATAAATGAATAGTCTCTTAGGCCTTTGAGGAGTGGAAGAGACTACAGTTACATTTATAGATTCATAATGACTTATAGAGGAATTATTTGAAGAAATACACTCAACATTGATCTGCGGAGGATCAGATGTGGATTGAGATTCCTCATTCACTAATGCATCATCTCTAGGAGAAAGTGCATTAGAATAAGGAGGGGGTAAAGTTTTGTAAGGAAAATATCAATGATTTCATCCTCTTGCGCCAAAATATTCTTACAAGTAGGAGTTTCAAGAGAGGTATCAACAAGGAATTGTAAGAAAGGAGAGAAGAACTCACTTTCACACACTTGCAAGAGAAATTATTGAAGTTTCTTAACAAAATGAGAATGGGATAGAAGGAAGAAATATAGAAAGTTTATTTTGAAATGGATATATAGAAAATTAGGTTGAAGGTCGACATATATCCCTTTTGACAACATGGAATGGGGTTTGGGGTAAAGCCCCAATTTTTTTTGAGAAGGAAAAGTCTTTGATTTGTCATTTTTTTATCAAGTAGTGTTCACATTAGGTTCACCAAAATGTAGAGGAGGAAATTTGACACCCTCAAAATGATGAGATCTGAAGGGGTGAATATCCCTCAACTATCTCAAGGATCAATTCTCAGGTGACAAGATAAAATAATGAAGGGGTTTATTTATATTTTATACAAAATTAAAATGGGAGAGTTTTAGAAATTGAAAGAGCAAGCTATAGATGTCTTTTGAGCAAGATGTAAAAATATCGACTGAGGATGATAATGTGGTGTAGGAACATCCCTACGGTGTGTTTTAGTCTCATATAAATGAAACTGAGTTTATCATAGAAAATCACAAAGAACTTATTGACTATTTGATAACTAAACTCTAGGAAATGTACCAAAATAATAGAATAATAGAATACCAATAATAAACATAAACTAAATAAAATAGAAAGGAAATGATAGAATGGAAAAGAAGGAAGGAGATACTCATAATACATCCATGAATTAATCCTTTAACAAAACAACACCTTCAATACCTACACATATAAGAACAAGAAAATTGTTAGGGTTGTTTAGAGGCTTGCCTCAGTCAAACCCCCATTTCGGTGTTTCTACCTCCACAGATAGCCAGATAAATAGATAGATCAACATATAAATATATGATATGGAAATGCATAGACAAGGGATGTGATAAATCCCAAGATTCTCAAAGACACAAGACAAATAGATACTACCTACAAGGCTTGAGGAAGCCAAAGAGAGAGAGAGTTGTGAGTGCTAAGAGAGTTGTGAAGACTATTGTGAGAGATTGATACTATTATAGCAAGCTACAGAGATTTGTGCAATCTTGAGAGAAATATATTTTAAGAGAAGGAAAAGAGAGAATTTCTAAGAGAGAAGTAGAGGATTGAAAAGATAGATTTAAAATAGAGAAGATGGAAAAGGAGGCTATCGAGCCATTACAAATCATCTTGAGCCATTTCCACTGACCAAGGTCAAGTGACAAGTAGAAAAATGCTTGAAAATAATCATTTGAACATTAAAATGTCATGGTATGCTAGCACGATGTGTGGAAATCTACACAATGTGCTAGTGTCCAGATAAATCATGCTAAAAAGTAGTGAGAAATAAGGAAAACACAAGGTTAACACAAAGCTGACATAAGAAGGCAGCTTGTAAAAAGGGATCTTGAGCATCCTAAGAGGAAATTTTTTGATACAAGGGCTAAGATTAGCCTATACAAATACTAAAGGAGTGGACACTAAAGTGGATACAAAAAGTGTAGGTTAAATTGCAAGGGTATGCAATTTTTGACACTACAAGTAGATAAACTAAATGTAGATGTTTCAAACTAAGAAATGATGACAGGTGCCAAATAATTATGATTAAATTTAACTCATAATTTTTATTTAGTATTTGGATTCCTAGGATTAACATGAAGAACCAAGTCACTAAGTAAAAATATCTCTCAATAAATTTCCCTTGTTATAACTATCATTGATATGCATGAAGTATGTTTAATGCATTAATTCTTCTCCCATAGAGGTTTTTAATATGCAATATCATCAATAGTACCATTACTAGAAATAAATAGAGAAGGAACCTCTAGCTCATGAGGCATGATAGCCCTAGCACTAAAAACCAATGAATAAGGTGTGTCCTTTGAGAGTGAATAGTAGTATATTAGGAGCATAATACATATGCTAATTAGTATTTTTCTTATTATCTTTATAAAAATTTTATCATTATTATTGTTAACCTATACCTAACCATTAATTTATGGGTAGTAGGGAAAATAAATATTGTTGAATTCAAAAAATCTAAAACAAATTCGCTTATATTCTTAAAATGTGTTTCATTATCTATAAAATATTATCTATAATGAAATCATATATATTAGATGTTTTAGTAAACTTAAGGTGAATATTCTCAATCTACTTAGTAGAATAATTTATAGTGCAATGATGATAAATGTTTGTTAATTCAAGAATTCGGGGGAATATCACCCACCAAGTCTAGCCTCCATGTAGATAATTTCCAAGTATAATTAAATAAATGAAACTCATGATGTAGTGCATGTTTAAATTTATTATGTGTTTGGTATGGTAAGCACTTATGAACAAAATAAAGTATGAATATTTCTCCATTTTAGTCCTATAATAAGCCATATGTAAATTTTTTGAACCAAGAACTTAGTATTCACGACCTCCACATTTACCCCAATGGAAATTTTCAAGGGAAATATTTCTCATTATCATCAAGGCATGATAATAATAAACCATTATAACCATGCATATAAAGTAGCCCCATTATCATATTTTGTAGCTAACTATATGGATGAAAATATAGGTATTTCTTGAACAATTAGGAGGAAATGCCCCTAAATTAAGATGAATATAAATATCATGAAACCACTACTCCCCATCAATGTAATGTATGTTGGGATTAAAAACCCTTGTTACAATCAATTGATATACTACCTAATAGATAAATAGCTTAAATATTTTTATAAAAAAATGTGTAGAAGTGTAATCTATATAGAAAAATTAAATAAAGAAAATGATAGTATGAAAAACCCAAAATAAAAA
>CM021100.1:740638253-740862587 GCA_007115665.2 Sequoiadendron giganteum | reverse complement strand
AATTATTATATGTAAGGCAGTGAGCCCTCCTCTGAGCAATGTGCTCTAGGCAGTGTTCCTAAATGCAAGTTCATTCCTTTTTCATTCTTCATTATACTTCTAACAGGGTATAATCTGGCAGACTAACATCCACCGTGGTTTTTCCCCTAACAGGGTTTCCACATATAAAATCTTGGTGTTCATGTGTCTTTGATGTGTTATTAATTTATGCTTGCACTATTAATTATCAGATCTAAGATTTAAGGTTGATTAATGTTGAATAAGTTTGATTTTGGTAACAACTAATTCACCCTCCCTCTTAGTTGTCTATCCTTGTTTTTCCAACAATTGGTATCAGAGATAGTTCCTCTAAATAAGCCTAACAACTTAAGATGATCTGAGATGGCATCATACAAGAAGGATAGTCTCAAATTCGATGGGTACAAACTAATCTTTATGGAAAATCAAAATGGAGTGTCATTTGAAGTGCATTGGAGAACCTTTCTGGAAGATTACACAAAGTGCATATATTATTCCTCAGAATGGTCCATCCGCTGAAGATGAGATCAAGCAAGTAAAATCTAATACCAGGGCTATTGAAACATTGTTGAGTGATTTGACATATTTGAAGATGACAAATGTGTTACGATTGAAGACTACATATTAGATCTGGAAAAAATTTGGAAACATTGTATGAAGGAGATGCACTAGTGAAAAGTGCCAAGCTACAAAGTTTAAAGGAAATTGGAAAGACATGAAGATGAGTGAAGATGAGAACATTCTCTCTTTTTATCAAAATATAAATGAACTGGTGATGAGCATTAGATGTGCCGGTGGAACCTTGGATAGAATAAATTATGGCTAAAATACTTAGATTTGTGCCTCCCTCCTAGAAAACAAGAGCTCATGCTATTGAAGAACTCAGGAGTGACAAATATTACAAGAGACATGCTGATTGGAAAACTTGTTGCCTTTGAGTTAAGTGAATTTGGTGAATCTACTCCTAAGAACGAGTTTGAATTCAAAGCTACTGTATCTGGAAAAAAGCCAACAAAGATACAATCCAGAGAGAGAGTTCCAAAAGGACATTCAGATATGAAGATGAGATGAAAAATATTGAAGATGAAGAAAAATAATTAGAAGAACTGGAAGCATTGATTGTGAAAAGAGAAGACAAAGGTCATGGTAAGTACAAAGGAAAGTTACCTATTAAATTTTTTTCTTGCAGTAAAATAGGTCATTTTTCATATAGATGTCCTGAAAGAGTTTCTAAGTACAAACCTGAGAAGACTAGATTTCAAAGGAAATGCTATTATGTTGAAGGTGTAACTGATGAAGAATTTGATAAAGAAATTGGAAATGAAGATGAATGGGTATTCATTGGTATCAAAGTAAATGGCCAGGTGTCCACTGAATCGACTAGTAATGTGAATTTTGAGAAAGCTCTTGCAACAAAAATTGAAGAAAAGGATGAGTGGGTAATTGATAGCGGATGCTCACATCATATGACTAGTGACAAAAGCAAGTTTGTAAGCCTGGAAGACTATGATGGTGGTGTTGTAATATTTGGAGACAACACTTCTGGTGTGATTTGTGGTAGAGGCACTATTTCATTTGGTGGTAAGCACAATATTGATGATGTTCTTTGTGTAGAAGGATTAAAGCATAACTTGTTAAGTGTTGGATAGATGGTAGACAAGGGTTACAATCTTCAATTCAAGGATGGTAAGTGCAAAATAAGGGGAAGTTCTAGAAATATGATTGCTTCAGGTATAAATACAAAAGGTAATATCTTTCATTTGACTGTTTCTAGTGAAATTTGTTTAACTGCTCAAATTGATATAAGATGGTTATGGCATAGGAGGTTGTTTCATGTGAACTTTGATAACATTTTCAAGATAAGATCTACTCAAGCAATTAGATATCTTCCTAACTTAGTGAAGCCTACTAACACTATGTGCAAGGAATGTCAGATGGGAAAGGAGACAAGAAATTATTTTCGGAGCAAACAATATAGCTCTAATGGAGTACTGGATTTGATACATGTTGATTTATGTGGTCCATCCAAAATCAGAAGTCTACAAGGTGAAAGGTATTTTATGTTGCTCATTGATGATTATTCTAGAATGATATGGGTTGCTTTCTTAAGAGAAAAACATGAAGCATTAGAAAAGTTCAAAAGCTTCAAAGCTATGGCAGAAAATTAGATAGGTCAAAAGATCAAATGCCTAAGGTCAGACAGAGGTGGTGAATTCACTTCCCGAGAATTCAATTCTTTCTATGAAGAGCATGGAATCCAAAGACAACTATCTGCTCCTCGAACCCCTCAACAAAATGGAGTTGTTGAAAGAAAGAACATAATTGTTCTAGACACTACTAGAACCATGATGTTGGAAGAAAATGTTCCTCACTTCTACTGGCGAGAAGCTATAAGTATTGTTGTGTACACCATTAACAGGTTGAATGCCAACAATAATTCTGGTAAGACACCTTTTGAGCTATGATTTGGTTATAATCCTACTGTCAATTATTTCAAAAAAATTGGAAGAAAATGCTACATCAAGAGAGATGATGCTATAGGCAATTTTGATGCTAGAAGTGATGAAGGAATATTTTTAGGTTACTCTACTAAAAGCAAAGCTTACCAGTGTTTTAATAAGAGGTTAAAGAAAATGGTTGAAAGTGCAAATGTCAAAGTTGATGAAGATATTATTAGACCATCTAGATGTGTGGATATGATTTAGATGATCAACATGATAATAATAAAAATGGAAATAATGTTTAGACATAGAATCAAATTTAGATTGTTCCGGTGAACCAAGGGAATCAAGAGGCAAAGACTAGTAGAAATTCAGAAGAAAGAATGCAAGAACAAGAAGTGAGATAAAATCCTAAAAATCCCAAGTATGTAAGGCGAAATCACTCTAACAATCAGATCATAGGAGACAAGAGAAAAGGTGTGCAAAATAGAAGAAGAGTTTTGGAAGAGTACCATCTAATTTCCAAAGCTTAGCCTAACAATATCAATGAAGCATGCAAAGATGAATATTGGATGGAAGCTATGAAAGAAGAAATAATGAAGATAGAGAAAAATGATACATGGGATCTTGTTCCTGTGTTGTTAGAATAAGTGTGCTAATTAGGAAGATAAACTAACACACCAATGAAACATTAGATCAAAGGAAACTAATTGAAAAGATAAAACAAACTCTAAATAACAGCAACTCCTTCAAATGCATCTCATTGTCCTCTATCTCCAAGGATTTGATTAAAGTTACTAGCTCTTAGTTGTGTAAGCAACAACTTGTTGAAATGACAACTTGGGAGAATGAGATGTTATGCAACATGCATGTTTATTGCTATATGGTTTAAACTATGAAATTGAAAACTAAGATGCTATGAACTTGAAAATGCTTAAAATACTGATTTGAATGCAACTATAGTAACTGCATATAAAATCTCGGATCCAATCTACTTACTAGAGGGTTGTATTTATAGATTTTTGGAGGCAAAAATCTAGTTGGCAGAGATCAACGGTTGAAATTCAAACCTATTAAAATGAACGGTGAGAGATTGAGAAGTTGAGAGAAAGGTGGAAGGTTGAGAGGAAAGTGGAAGAATGTTTTCAACCCACAAAACCATCCTCATTCAAAAATGGAAACAAATTCCCATTTGTCACCTCATTTATGAAAATTGGTTCAAAGTTGAGGATAATTGCTAATTAAATAAATAAATTTATTTAATTACATGTGACAATGAATTTAGAAGTTTCCACAATTAAATAATTAATATTTAATTATATGTGAGAGATGGAAAATGAAAGTAATTAAATATTTAAAATATTTAATTGAATGTGAGGTGAAGAATTAGAAAAGTGGTTAATTAAATATTAGAAATATTTAATTAAATGTGAAGAAGAAATATTATTTAAATTTAAAATTTAAACTTATGATAATCAATATAAATAAATTGTGAAATTTATTTAATTAATTAAGAGGAATATGGAAATGACAATGATTAAATAAACTCATTTATTTAATTAGATTAGAAGAATTTGGAAAGTGAACAATATAAATAAATAATTTATATGTAGATGAATTTAGAAAATTATTAATTAAATAAATCATATTTAATTAATTAACAGGTTTGATTAACTGTGACCATTTTTAGATGTGTACATTTTGCCCCTCTTTGAAGTGATGTGTTTTATGCATTGTTTCAAAGACTTTTGCCCCTGGCTTTGAAAATTTAATGATGATGTCGTATGCCCCCTCGAGAGATAAATCACGTGATTGGAACGATCAAAAGAATTCCCTTGATTTTTGGAGAGATAATGTCGATTTATCTCTCGAAATAGTGCATTGTATAGTAAAAACGAAAATAATTTCCCTTTTTTACCCCCTCAAAAGGTGGAAAAGGTGAAAAGTCATTGTCATTTGAACAGTAACTTGTGGTAAATTTTAGAGCTTTGAGAGATAAAAACAAGATGTCGATCCACTACGAGTGCCACTGATCCGAGTGAGCCCACCGTCATCAGAGACCAACTGTGTATGGACCTCCGGTAAGTTGATCTGATCCTCATGAATTTTTTGATTGACTTTGTGAGATTTTTTCAATTTTTTGAATTTTCGAAATGTTGCTTTAGCGCATAGGATTTTAGAATAGCGCATGTGAGCCATAGTTTAGAGCATAGATTAGATAAATTCATGCATACAAAGTAGTGCATAGATGTAGAACATTAGCGCATAGATGTGTAGATTAAGTAGTGCATACAGGAAATATGCCTGCGTAGGATGCTAGATTAGCGCATAGGCTAGATTAGCACATTGATGAGATAAATTGGCGCATATGTGTGATAGAATAGCGCATAGGTGTTTTAGTGCATCCAAGGTCTTTTTTAGCACATTCATGGATGAAGTAGCACATTGACTAACTATTTAAGCGCATCCATGAGTTTTGTCGATTCTTGAATTTTGAGATGAATTTGATGATTACTTGATGTTTTATTGCTATATTAGACAACTGATTTGATGCTTTTGAATTTTACCAAGGATAGATTAGATTGATTTGAGTAATGATCTGCTAAATTTGTCTTCGTGTTTGAAGAAAAAATAGTAATAATTCTAATAAATTTGGTTTCTTGCTTGAAAAACAAATAGTAAATGATAGATTAGTGTTGAGTTGATTGACTGCTGTAAATTTGTTTCCATGCGATATGAAAAAAAAATAGATTAAGATTTATTTTCGTTCCTACTTGAATAACAAATAATATTTAATTTGATTGTTGACGCTAATACAATTGATTGATTGATGATTTTTTTTTCATGCTTGCTGAAAATAGATGATTGATAATTCGTTATTTGATGTACTGATTTGATTGGATGAATTTGAGTATTCCCTGTTGATTGATTTGTGTGATTTCTTTTAATGTTGTAAAGGAGGATTTTAACCTCCTCTAGATTAGAGAGAGATTTCCCTGCACGTGGGATTTGGTTCCTCGACTATCCCAGGCTGATTTAGAGGTGATATACCAGTGTGAGTTGAGTCCACTATTGAGGATCTCGCAGTATAGGATCAACAGGGCACTGTTGACGACACTAGCTGAGAGGTGGCATAGTGAGCATAACACCTTTCACTTGCCAATGGGAGAGATTACTGTGACACTAGAGGATGTATACAGGATTTCGGGTATCCTTGTAGTTGGTGAGCTTGTGATCTACGATCACAAGGAGATTGGAGGGACCGATGCATTAAGATGAGTCTTCTAGAATCCTCATGTCTCTGGATATGAGATTCCCTAGAAGGAGATGGTAGAGAGTTATGCCCCACTGCCTTCAGTTTTAGCAGGATTCATCGATGGTTTACTTTGTCTTGATCGTAGGTCAAAGGGACTATCAGTGGGTTGGGGTAGGATTCTGGAGGATATGATCCTCCATTGGACTAGATATGCATGGGGTCGTGCATGTTTTCCCACCTGTACCATGATCTTCATCAGATGGTGTACACAAATGGGAAGAGTCTCATGTGGAGTTACTCTTTTATAAATATGGGCATGGGAGCATATTTCCATCACTTGCCCCATTGTTCGGAGAGATCACCGACTAGGCTATCCATATGTGTATGCTTATATAGGTCTCCTTGTCCAACCGATGTTGGGTAAGTTAGAGTACTGGTGACGTGTGCTAGATAACATGGATACCGTCATCTAGAGACCGTATCTAGATTGTGATCCTTGGGAGGTTGATGATGTAGAGCTGCCCTACTACACTAGATCAAGGTATTTGATCGGTCGTACTCCATTTATTATTGAACGATTTCTAGTTATGCGGGTATTGAGACAGTATGGTTTAGTACAGATGATGTCGTAGGGTGTGGCACACTATGCCAGGCACCAGGAGGATGTGCCAGAGTGGGGTCCATTTGTGACGATAGAGGTTTTTAGAGCAGAGTACGCAGATATGCAGCCAAATTATTGGGTGATGCATCCAGAGGTGACAGATGCAAGGATGATAGATGAGTATGCGGCCTACTTTTACACACATCCCTTCCCGAGATTTACAAGCCCAGAGGAGCTTGCCCCATTATTGGGAGAACTAGTTATACAGTGGGCACGACGACAGCCATAGGCAAAGGCAGAGGTAGAGGATGTGGTTGCGATGGATGTTGATGATGAGGATGATGAGGTGGGAGATTCAGGCAGTTCGGATGATAGTGGGGATGATGGAGGTGATGGGGGTGGAGGTCAAAGGTTATTTTTCTATGTACCATTCAGGACAAGGCCTCAGATAGCGAGAGTGGTGGATCAGCCGAGTAATTCAACCCCACGGATCACTATCAGGGCTCCTTCACAGGGACAGATGGATACCTTGCAGGCAAAGGTTCAGACTCATCAGACTCACTTAGCACAGGCACATGGTACCATCATCTAGTTATAGGCACAGATCATGCAACCACCACCTCCTGACCCATAGGTAGCTCAACTTATAGCATATTGAGATAGCTTCAGAGAGCGGTGCATACAAGCCGAGGAGGTAGCTGAGAGACTCCTGAGATCAGTTGAGAGCACCTCTATTGGAGAGGTTGTGGCAGAGGGATTAGAGACTGCTCGGGAGGCTGAGTACTACAGGATGAGATATTTTGAGGCAGTACCACCTGAGAGGCGAATTGCCTATACACAATTAGGTACTCGGTCATGGAGCCACTCACACAGCCATACCAGGAGTGTGGGATAGCCCATCAGACGAGAGATCAGGGCTTCTAGGAGTAGAGATCCAGTGATACCCACCACCTCAGGAGGCAGTAGTAGCCATGCTCCACACCCAGATGCCCCTCAGTGATGACTGATTGTCACATCTTTCCATTGTATTTTATATATCTTGTTTAAACATTTGATATCCTTGTACACCTAAAGATTTGTTTTGATGAGATTTATTATATGCAGTGGTGATTCGATATGCATGTGTTATGGATTCATGTATCCCCTTTATTTTTATATGCTATGTAGTTTATGATTATGGATGATGATATATGCACTGTGATATGAATTGCAAATGATGATGTTTTTATTTTATGCAATGTATGATGATGTAATGATGATATGATGTAATATGCGTTATGATGAAATGATTTATAACTTGATGATTATGATCCAATCTAAATGATTTTCCTTTATGATGTATGTAATGAATGAAATGGATGCAAGATCTAAGATGTAATGATGTAAAATGAATGATTTTAATGAGATGATATGTCCTAAAAATGATACATATATGAACTAAAATGAATAATGATCATGATAAAATGAATAAGACCTAATAATGATGAAAAAGTGATATGAAATGAATTGGTGTGATAATGGAAAGATGAAATGATAATGATAATGCCATGAAAACCTAAATGAAAAGTTATGATGAAATGAGATGTAATAAATGATAATGCAATGAAATGCAATAAATGTCCAAGTGTACTCAATTGATGTTTTAAAAGATATATGAATTTTTTTTCAAAAACCTCCAAAAATCTATTATACATTCCCAAAATGTAAATTTAAATGAATCATGCAATCCTAGAATGCAATAAATGAACCATTCTCTTTTTTTTCATTCCATCAGTCAATGTTGCACGTGATTTTCATCATTGATCTTTTTGATATGTTGAAAGTTAGTACAAGCATCAAAGGGTATGTTAGCGCCAATGATGACCTGAGTACTACTTCCATGATGTTTGATGTAGCAAGTTAATACAAGCATCGATGATACGTTTGTAGAGCATGTCCCATGACAAATCTGCACAATACTAGTGATTAGCTTACAGACAACAACCAAAGAAAAATCATACTTCCTTGTGATTCTAGTTCAGTACATCATTGAACCACTCCAAAGATATGATGTCATCAAATGTGAAAACAACAATTCAACTTATGCTTTAAGTTTGTCATTTATGTTATTCAGATTAAGATCATCCAATTTGTTTCAATTTTCTATCAAAACAGTCGTTTAGACCTAGCATTGAATGGATAAGTTTGTTGTTTCCGATATTCTAAAACTTGACACATGTTGTCGTCTTTTCTGCCAAAAATTCACAAAGAAGCGAATTGACCCCAATGACCCTACACTCTGACTCTTGATTAGAAACAAACTACTGCTAAGGATAACATTAATCATCAAGCCATGATGAAACCCTTGTCGCTTCAAGGAAAAATTTGGATGCGTGATGCGGATGTGATGGCTGGGCATGTATGCGATGATAATGAAAGATGAATACACAAAATGTATCCTAATAGATGAGACAGCCAACCAAATCACAAACGATGCATGTTTGCCAGGTTTTCACCATTTGTTTTTATTGCACTTTTCTTGATTTTATGATTTTTTTTTTGTTACCAAGATGCCTGTTAGCCAGGTTTTCATCAAGGCAACGATTTTTTTCCTTTTTGATTTTTTTGTATTTTGCTCTTTTTTTTTTTTGTATTTTTGCATGACTCTTTATATTGTTTTTGATATTTTTAGGCATAAAAATTCTTCAGGTGAATGTTGTTGGTTGGATCCTCAAACAGGCCCTCTTCTGATGTTGACAACTAATATGCCTCTGATCCATATGCTGCAATGATAATGAATGGGCCCAACCAATTAGGCTCGAACTTACCTTTCTTTTCCCGATCTTGCTGATTACGAGGGTTTTCTTTGAGAACCAAGTTACCTACTTGAAAAGCTCATGGTTTGACTCTATGATTGTATCTGTGGTACATAACTTCTTGATATCCCTTCAAATGATTTACTGCACTTTGATGCCACTCATCAAGCAGTTCTAGTTCTTGCAACCTTGATACTCTGTAATCCTCATCATTTATTACCCTCTTTAGTGATACTCGAATTGAGGGAATCTCAACTTCTAGTGGTAGAATAGCTTCTGCTCTATAGACCAAAGCATATGGGGTAGCACCTGTTGGTGTGCGAATACTTGTTTTGTATGCCCATAAAGCTGGATTCAATTGGACATGCCAATCACGACCTGCCTCATTCACTGTCTTCTTCAAAATCTTCAAAATTGTTTTGTTTGAAGCCTTTGCTTGGTCATTCCCTTATGGATAATAAGGTGTAGAGAACCTATGTTGGATGTGAAATCTTTCACAAAGTTCGTCAACATCTTGGTTTTTAAAAGGTCTTCCATTATCTGTAATAATGGAGTTGGGAATTCCATATCGACATATCATATAGTTCAAAATGAAGGAGGAAATTTGTTTGTCGGTAATAGTTGTTAGAGGAATAGCTTCAATCCATTTAGTAAAGTACTCAGTGGCTGTGATGATGAATTTGTGTCCATTTGATGATGACAGATGTATCTTGCCAACCAGATCCAATCCCCACTGAGCAAAAGGCCATGTTGTGGTGAAGGGTTGTAATTATTGAGCAGAAGCATGAATGAGGTTCCCATGAATCTGACATTTTGCACATTTCTTGACAAAAATGAATGATTCTTTTTCCATAGTTGGCCAGTAGTAACCCATTCTAACAAGTTTCTTGGCTAAGGTTAGTCCACATGAATGTGTCCCACAAATACCACCATGGACTTCTTGTAAGGCCTTTTTTGATTCATCGCGTTCGATACATCGAAGGAGGGTACCATCAAGACTACGCTGGTATAAGATGTCAGCAATTAAGGTGTGACGAGAGGATTGACGTATGAAATTTCTTTTCTAATTTCTAAACAAATCTAAAGGCAAAATAGTTTCTTTCAGGTAAGTATAGATTTGGCCATACAAGGGAGAATCTGAAGTGGTTAAGTGGCAAATGATTTGGGTTTCTAGATTGTCATAGGTGGGAGAAAACAATTGTTCCACCAGGAAATCATATCGTGCTTGATTCTATGACAACTGAAGCAGTGATGCAATTGTAGCCATGGTGTCTGCACCTCTATTATCAGTACGTGGAATTTGTGTGAACTTAATATCAACAAAGGATTTCTTGAAATCATCCACCATCCCTTTATAAGGCATTAACTTTTCATCCTTAGTTTGATATTCATCATTGATTTGATATAGGAGAAGTTGTGAATCACCAAAAACTTGTAATTTTGTGATTTTCCAATCCACTGCAATTCTCATGCCAATTAACAGTGCCTCATACTTAGCTATGTTGTTTGTGCAAGGGAACATTAGCCGATAAGATTTTGGAATTGTATGTCCTTGAGGTGTAATGAAAATAATCCCTACTCCCGAGCCATGTTGAGTGTAGGAACCATCAAAATAGAGTGCCCATGACTACTTAATAGTTGTTGTGAATACATCGACATCAGGAAAATCAATGTGTATTGGATGTTCTATTGGCATTGGTGCTTCTACTAACTGATCCGCAATTACTTACCTTTGATATCCTTTTGATCCACATAATGAATTTCAAACTCACTCAAGATCATGACCCATTTATCCAATCTACCAGTTAAATTTTCCTTACTTAGAAGATACTTGAGTGGATCAATCTTAGCCACAATCTTTATTGTATGAGCTAGCATGTAGTGTCACAATTTTTGAGAAGTGTACACTACTGCTAAGCAAGCTTTTTCAATTTAGGTATAATTCAGTTCATGGATTTTCAAAGTTTGACTGATGTAATATATTGCTCGCTCTTGTCCTGAGTTGTCTTCCTGTGCCAATAATGCTCCCAAGGATACCTGTGTGGAAAAAATATACAATATGAGTGGTTCACCTTGCACTGGTGGAATCAACACTAGTGGACTCATTAAATAATGCTTTATTTGATCAAATGTTGCTTCACATCTATCTTCCCATTTAAATGGAACATTCTTATGTAAGAGATGAGTGAATGGTAAACTTTTATTTGCTAGTTGCACAATGAATCTCCTGATGGATTGCAACTATCCCTGTAATGAGCGTAATTGACTAATGTTCCTTTGTGGTGGCATGTTGAGAATTTCTTGCACCTTATTTGGATCCACTTCAATTCCATTTTCTGACACAATACATTCTAGAAGCTTTCTAGATTTCACCCCAAAGACACATTTCTTTGGATTAAGTCTCACTCTGAATTTTTCCATCCTGTTAATTTTTTTAGATAAGATATCTAAATGTTCTTCTCTTGTGTGTGATTTGGCCAAAATATCATCGACATAATCCTCCATGAATGTGTGCATCATGTCATGAAAAATGGTAGTCATTTCACTTTGATAAGTAGCTCTTGCATTCTTGAGTCCAAACGACATTATGTTCCAGCAATATGTACCCCAAGGACATGTGAACATTGTTTTATCCTAATCTTCAAGGGCAATATTTATCTGGTTGTATCCCAAAAATCCATCCATTAGTGAATACATATCATGGCCAATAGTCAAATCAACAATCATATCTTTGTTTGGGAGAGGGAAGTCATCTTTAGGGCATGCCTTATTTAAATCCCGAAAATCTGTACAAATTCAGATTCTTCCATCTGGCTTTGATATGTGCACAATATTGGAGATCCATTCTGCATAGTCTATAGACCAAATGAATCTGACATCTAACAGTTTCTTTAACTCCTCCTTAACCAATAATGCAACATGTGGATGCATTTTTCTGAGTTTCTGCTTCACAGTTTTTGCCCTTGGCATGATAGATAGATGATGCATGATGAGATTGGGATCTAATCTAGGCATATCTGTGTAGGACCATGCAAAATTGATTTGTTTTTTCTTGAGAAATTCTGTGAACCCCGAGATTTCCTCTTCTGTTAATGATGCAGCCAATTGTAAAACTTTGGGTTGCTCCACAATACCTAAATTGATTGATGTTTTTGGTTCTATTAGAATAGAAGACATTCCTGATAATGTTCTGGGAGAGTGTCAAGTTTCCCATCTTCCAATGCCTTTGATAGGTTTTACGCTTTTTACTTTCCTCTTTTCATGATCTAATACTACCTTTGTTAGGTTTTCACCATTAGATCTTTCTTTTATATTATTAATTTCATAGCTGAGAAACTTGGTACTTTCATATCAGAAAATTTGATCTTGTGATTCCCTTGTGGAACTTGCTTCTAATTGGGATGAACAAAGGAAGTTTATGATGGTTTCATCATTTGGAAAAGTTGGGATATCAATTGGTGCAATCTGTTCCCAATCGATGAGTTCAGGATGGATCATTAGGCTGAGTAAGGTCATTGGCCGTTAGGTTCATGATGCTATCATTAACGTCGTTATGGGAAAGATCTAGGATGGTATCCTCCTGTGGATGATTTGTCGCACTTTGAATCGAATCGTCCTCGCTTAAGTCATGATCACTTTGTAGAACATAATCAGGCAGAGGCCTTGAGGTTTCCCCTTTTACGAATGTAGGTGTGAACTTTTGTATGACATCCACCTATTTATCTCTCCAGAACTTATCATCGAAGATGGTGTCCCATTCATATTCATTGGAGTCAGTGTCATAATTATTTTCTTGAATTCTCAGAATTTTTTCAGCTAGCTCCTCATTGGATGGTCTTTGTGCTACTTCTTCCTTTATATCTTCACCATATCCTAACCTAGTTTTATACTTTGGGTGCATTGTTTTTAGTTGGATAGGTTCAACAATACCCTCCTTTCTTTTTCCTATAGGGCCATTTCCTTCATAACCCATTTGCTGCATTATTACATATCCTTTCCCATATTGCTTTTTCGGTAACTTGACATGTTGTATTGATTCCTCTTCATCTTTATAGAGCCACTCAAGGATAGCTCTATCTTCCATTTCATTTTATTTGATAAATATTCCATCAAATTTGGTGATGGGAACTGAAGCTGAGGCTAAAGTTGTTGTAGCCTGTTATATGGATGTTGATGGTTGACCATGGGATCTTGGAGATATGGGTAGATTAGAGAGACATAAGGAATATTCTCCTACCCCATTATCTTTCAATTTTAGCTTGGTGCCAAAATTACTTATCACTTCTCTTGCTTGTTCATTGTACTTGGAGGTAGAAATGGTTAAAGCCTATTTGTTGTGTGGGACCAATGTGTCTTGAGTTGCTCTTAGATTAGAACAAGTTTGGTTGCTAATGTGATCAGCCGGTATTGTCACTTCTTGTCCATTATATGGAAACTTCAAGCATTGATGATAAGTAGATGGAGCAGCTTGCATCTCATGGATCCATGGATGACCCAAGAGTATGTTATAGGATAGATCCCGATTTAGAACTTGAAATAAGGTATTCTTCACAACAGGTCCCACTCTGATTGGTAACATGATGAGGCCTTTGGAAGCTCTCTCCTCATCATCGTATGCCTTGATTGTAATTTTAGTTCATGGATCTATAGATTCTTCTGAATATCCCAAAGCAAGGACCAATTTTAAGGTACAAATGTTTAATCCGGTTCCCTCATCTATTAGGACACGTCTAATTTGGGCTTTATCAACCATGACCTCTTGGTAAAGTGATGAATTATGTGGATGGGTCATGGATGAGTCATCCTTCTCAGTAAAGGATAAACATGTGGATGAGGACAAGTGTCCCACCATGGCTTGAAATTTATTGATATCCAAATCAAGAGACATAATTGTGTCTATGAGTTCCTTTTCCAAAATGTCCTTGTGTGCAAGTGATAAATTTAGGAGCTCTAATATAGAAATTTGGGCCAATGTTTTTCGTAGTTGATTGACCAAATTGTATTGAATTGGAGGGGGAATTGCCACTTTAGATGAAATTCCTTTTATGATTATTTTGGCTTGTCCCCTTGTCGTAGCATTGACCTCTCGATATTCTTGCTTACCTTTGATTTTGATAGCATTGATTTGTTGATCGTCAATATAAATATGATTGATAATGGTGTCATAGACATGATTAATATTCTTGCCTTTGTCACCGAAGATTCCCCTTTTTGATAATTGGGGAGAGGATCTTTGAATGCCTGATGATCAGCGTTGGCATTATGTCCCTCAACCATGATGGTACGGTTATCAATCAGATCTTGAATAAGATTCTTTAACCCTTGGCAATTATTTGTCTTGTGACCTTTACATCTATGATAGTCACAAAAGTGTGAGTCATTCCACGATGGTGGTTTAACTCGAGGCTCATAATGTCTTTGTGGCGGAAATGTGATAACATTTTGATTCAATAGTTAAACTCCGTCGATTTGAGAAAAATTGAGATCTGGGCGTATTTGAATTTTGATTATTGCCAAGATTATTTCCACAATTATTGGTCACATTTCCCTTATTGGAATTATTGCCTTGGGTATTAGAATTTCCAACATTGTTGCTATGTTGAAGCCTTGATACATTAAGAATAGTAGGATTTATATTCACGTTGTTAGCATCTACCGCCCCATCATTCACAACATTTTTATTTCAGGTCAAAAATCGTGACTTGTCGTTGTTGTTATTGCTATTGTTGTCGTACAAATTTGGACCTTCCTTATCAAGATTTAAAACTCCATGTTTAACCAAGGCACCTTCAATGGTAATTGCATTTTCAATCACTTTTTCAAATGATTGAGGACAGTGAAGGTTTAGCCTATAACTCTTCTCTTGATTCAGACTATTGATAAAGATTTCCATATTTTATGTTTTAGGAATAGGATGGGAATATCTAGAAAACACCCTTCTCCACCTTTGTTGAAATGCAGTGAAATATTCTCCTACCTTTTGTTTCACTTTACACAAATCAAGCATGGTTATTTGGTGTTGGATATTGTAGGAGTATTGTGATATGAACTTATTTATTAACTCCTCAAATATTCTGATGGGGGGAGTGATCTTGGAAAGCCACTCCATGGATTTTCCACCTAGACTTCATGGAAACAATTGCATTAAGTAGGTATCTTCATGAGAAAATTCTAAGCTCATATCTTGGAAATCCCTCACATGTTCAATGGGATCTGTTTTCCCATTATACCTATCAAACTTAGGGATTTCACAATGTTTTGGAAAAGGAATCATTTGAAGACTTCTGTCAAATGGATATGGACAAATTTCATCCAAAACATACTTCTTTGTTGTATCCCCTTGGATTTCCTTTATTTTCCCTTGTAATGCTTGTATTTGTTGAGTAAGAGCACTAAAATCATTAAGAGGGGCTTCTGGATTTTCTCTAAGCCCTTCCATGTTGAAATCAGTAGGTAATTTAGCTCCTTGATTAGCTAATGAAAGGAAATATCTTTCCTTATTTCGTTCTAAAACTCTTTCCATGAGAGTATGGAATTGGGGATCTTGTTCTGCTTCTTGAAGCTTTTCTTCCATTATCTCCTCAGTATTCGAATTATGAAAGGGATTTTCTTCCCTATCACCATTATCACCCATTTTGCTAAATGTACTTTCCCCTTTGTATCCTTCTATGTGCTTTCAAGATCTTGTGACAACAGGGATAAGATTTTGCCAAATTTCTACTAACTTTGATCAAAAAGAATAAAATAGTGCAATTTTGATGGACATAAGTCGGAATAGAATGAAGATTCTATGACTTATGAATTTCCTAATCTTTACCTCTTGATTCCTTGATTGAAAGGATGATGATCCTGTTTGCGGGAATTAAACGAAAGATCAAAAATAAAGATGATTTTGCACGTTGTGAGGTTTGATCATAGCTTTGCAAAAATAAGGATTTTGATAAATGCCTAATGTCTCTTAAGCTCTCTATTGCAGAATTTGATTGGGATGAGTAGCGTACGTAATTGAAGGTTGGGGAATGTAAGAGGGAACGAATACACTGACTATGATTATTTCTTTGAGAAAGGGATCTTCTTTGAAAGAAATCTCATGAGTATAATGGTTCTACGACATAATCGTCATTGAAACCTCTAACAAAGTCTTGATATTGATGAATAAAGGTTTTGTGTTCAAGCAAGACCTTTCGACTTTGGTACACAAATTTCCTCTTTTTCAATAACTTCTTATAATTGAGAGATTTATTTGGCTTCCTAATCCTCTTTTCTAGAGATTTCTTGGAAAAAGTTGTAGACTTCCAGACCCTGAGCATAGAAAAAGACTAGACTGAGATGACAGATTTTGGGTTTTGAAAATTACCCAGATTTAAAATACAGATGCGCCAAACTTTTACACACATTTGCTAAAACAAAGCACGAATGTGCTGAAATAGATCACAAATGCACTAAAACAGAGCACAGATGCACCGAAACAAAGCACAGATGCACCGAAATAGAGCACAAATGCATCGAAACAGAGCACAAATACATCGAAACAAGGACAGATGCACCAAAACAAAGCACAGATGCTCCGAAACAGAGCACAAATGCGCTAGAATATCTAGTTATGGTACAAAGACCGACATGTTTTGACAGTATGATGCTTTGGATGATCTTTATCTGATGTAATTTTGAAAAACACGACATATAGTAAAAAATCAGTTGCTTGTTAATTCTAAAATCTAAACAAAGAGTGTATGTTCTTGCGATTTCCACGAGTATTTAACAAGATAAGAAATTCAAACAAACTCACTCTTATTTGTCAAAAATGTGATCATAGAAACCACAACCCACATCTTAAAATTGTGTTGACTCACACAGCCTTGTCACCCTCTAAAGGGCACCCATTTTTTAGTCTTTTCTAGGTGCATACTCAGGGTTAGATTTCTCGATCCCCTGAGCAAACAATCCGTGGAAATTATATGGTGAGTTTCTTAGGGGAAGATTCTTCCCTCCCCTTGTACTATGTTTAAAATGATGTTTGGATATTGACACGTTTGTCTTTCTACACTATGGTTTCTAGTAAAGGTATCCGTTCGGTGTGGCAATAGATAAACTCCCTCAAGAGACCTCCCAATCTTTAAAACAATATTTTGGGGATGGTTATTTTGCTCACTTCCATTGAATATGGGTTTCCCCAAAATTCACTTTTGATTAGAGTGGGTTGGAAAACCTAGCTTTGGTTGTTCCCACTGAGGTCATTCCCGTAGGGTGAGTACTTTTTCTCACTACGACAGGCCTTCTAAAAGATGTAACAAAACATGAATTGCATAAAATTAAAAAGGTAAGTCTGGTGTTTTGGTCACCCATTAAAGGGGAGAGCATAAACCTATTACCCAACAATCACAACAAACAATTGTTCAATTTTTAATCCAAATGATGTTTTTCTATGCTAAGTGAAGATTTTGCTTCACAAAAAACATTGGATTCATTTTAATTAAGCAAAAATAATGTTTGGTGACTATCCTAGGATTGATTAATTCCAGATTTATGTGACTAGCCTAGGACTTTTTCATTTTAATTTAAAACTGAATTGAAAAATCTATGTCTGCGGATGGCATTAGAATCAGGATTTTTTTTGTTACACCCTTGTATGCACTAAAAGAGCTGGTAAATACGCTAAAATAGTCAATACATGCGCTAAAAGAACTAGCAGGAATGCGCTAAAACAGTCAATGTATGTGCTAAATGAACTAGCATATGCGCCAAAATAGGCCACCAATGCACTAAAATAGTCATTGAATGCGCCAAAACAAACCTCATATGCACTAATCCTTGGCTCATATGCGCTAAATCGAAGCTCCATTCCGTCACCTATCAGAAAACCTACAATAAAAAGATTAAAATGGGGCAAGGCCCCATGGTGGGCGCCAAAAATGTGTTGTTAGAATACATGTACTAATTAGGAAGATAAACTAACACACCAATGAAACATTAGATCAAAGGAAACTAAGTAAAAAGATAAAACAAAATCTAAATAACAACAACTCCTTCAAATGCATCTCATTGTCCTCTATCTCCAATGATTTGATTAAAGTTACTAGCTCTCAGTTGTGTAAGCAGCAGCTTGTTGAAATGACAACTTGGGAGAATGAGATGTTATGCAACATGCACGTTTATTGCTATATGGTTTAAACTACGAAATTGAAAAATAAGATGCTATGAACTTGAAAATGCTTAAAATACTAATTCGAATGCACTATAGTAACTGTGTATAAAATCTTGGATCCAATCTACTTACTAGAGGGTTGTATTTATAGATTTTTTGAGGCAAGAATCTAGTTGGCGGAGATCAACGGTTGAAATTCAAACCTGTTAAAATGAACGGTGAGAGATTGAGAAGTTGAGAGAAAGGTGCAAGGTTGAGAGGAAAGTGGAAGAATGTTTTCAACCCACAAAACCATCCTCATTCAAAAATGGAAACAAATTGCCATTTGTCACCTCATTTATGAAAATTGGTTCAAAGTTGAGGATAATTGCTAATTAAATAAATAAATTTATTTAATTACAGGTGACAATGAATTTAGAAGTTTCCACAATTAAATAATTAATATTTAATTATGTGTGAGAGATGGAAAATGAAAGTAATTAAATATTTAAAATATTTAATTGAATGTGAGGTGAAGAATTAGAAAAGTGCTTAATTAAATATTAGAAATATTTAATTAAATGTGAAGAAGAAATATTATTTAAATTTAAAATTTAAACTTATGATAATCAATATAAATAAATTGTGAAATTTATTGAATTAATTAAGAGGAATATGGAAATGGAAATAATTAAATAAACTCATTTATTTAATTAGATTAGAAGAATTTAGAAAGTGAACAATATAAATAAATAATTTATATGTAAATGAATTTAGAAAATTATTAATTAAATAAATTATATTTAATTAATTAACAGGTTTGATTAACTGTGACCATTTTTAGATGTGTATAGTTCCTAGACCTCAGAACAAAAATGTGATTGGAACCAAGTGGGTGTTTCAGAATAAGTTGAATGAGCAAGGTGAAGTGGTCAGAAACAAAGCAAGACTAGTTTGCAAAGGGTACTCATAGATGGAAGGTATTGATTTTGAAGAAACTTTTGCCCTTGTTGCTAGAATGGAAGCTGTAAGATTATTTATTGCTTATGCTACTTTCAAGAATTACGAAGTCTATTAGATGGATGTAAAGTCAGCATTCCTGAATGGTGAGCTAGAAGAAAAATTCTATGTTGAACAACCAGGTGGATTTCAATTGATTGATGAAAAGGACATGGTATGTCGATTGAAGAAATCTCTATATGGACTTAAGCAAGATCCTAGAGCTTGGTATGCTAGATTGGATAAATACTTGTTGAAACTTGGATTCAATAAAGGTACTGTTGAAAGCAATTTGTTTTTCAAGTTGGATTAGAATAAAGAATTAATCATTGAAGTCTTTGTTGATGATATTATTTTTGAAGGTGATGATGATTTGTGTATGAAGTTTGCTGATGAAATGAAAAGTGATTTGAAATTTTAATGATAGGAGAGATGAAATTATTTTTAGGACTACAAATCACTCATTTAGATGATGGAATTTTCATATCTCAGTCTAAGTATTTGAAAGAGCTACTGAAATTTTTTGGCATGGAAGATTCAAAGCCAGTTGGTACACCTATGGTAACCGGATCCAAACTTACATAGAATGGTGATTCTCCCAAAGAAAATCAGACAAGATATAGATCAATGATTGGTGGATTACTCTATTTGACTTAGACCAGGCTAGATATAATGAATGTTGTATGCATGGTTGCTAGATTTCAAGTTGATCCCAAAGAGTCTCATCTGACTATTGTGAAAAGAATTTTCAGATACCGAAAATGGACAGTTGATCTTGGTCTTTGGTATCCCAGGGATGATGGTCTTATCCTGAGTGCTTTCACTGATGTTGATTGGGTAGGAGATATGGATGATAGGAAGAGTACTAGTGGTGGTTCATTCTTCTTAGAGAAGAAGTTGGTATCTTGGCTAAGCAAAAAATAGAATTTTGTTTCATTATCTACTACTAAAGAAGAATATATTGCTACTGCAAACAGTTGTACTGAAGTATTGTGGATGAAGAAAATGTTGAGAGATGTCAGAATTGAGTATGAAGAACCCATTTTCATATTTTGTGACAATTCAAGTGCCATTAACATTTCTAAGAATCCAATGATGCATTCAAAGACAAAGCATATATCCATCAAATATCACTTCTTGAGAGACAAAGTAAGTGACAAAGAAGTTAGACTAGAGTATATACCTACCAAGGAGAAAATTGCAAACATCTTTACTAATCCATTGCCTAAGGATAATTTTGGGTATCTCAAAGGCAAGTTAGGGTGATTTCCCCTCCTGATCAGAACTAAGATGCAATTATTTTCATTAGTCTGTGAATTCATAGTCATATCTTATTCCAAATTGATGTTGTGGTGGCTGCTACTCAGGGGGAGTAGTCAGATGATTTAAATATGTGATCAGATCATGTGTACCTTTGCCATTGATGTCAAAGGTGGAGAGAAGATTAATGTGAAAAACATAGGAGAAGAAGGAAACAAGAAAAGAGTGCAAATCTTAGGGGGAGATTGTTGGAGAAGAGCTAGTTGGGTTGATGGTATTATTTTTCACATCATGTGTTGCCATCAATGAAAAAGGGGAAAATTGTTGGATGTTGTGGTTTTATTTCTGATATGTGGTTTTCATTGATGTCAACACTATTAGCATCAATGATTTTGAAGGCTGTATATATCGAGGATATTGAGAAAATTGTAAAAAATATATTGCAAGCAACTAGTGAAGTTGAGAAGGTCAGAATGGTGGAAAGAGTTATATGTTCCTAATCTGAAGGTACACTTCAAAGGGTTTGTTGCTAAAAATTTCTAGTATGTTGTGCAAAATTTTTAGAGGTTCACATCAATATTTGTGGAAGTTATGAAGATTTGTGTTCCTACAATGATTCAGTTATTGTAGTAGGTGTTAGTGGATGAAGAGGATGAAATTCTAGTAGTTTCAGTTGTTGTCCATGTACCTATGATGTTAATGGATGAGTCTAGATCATGATTTATCCTTTTTGGACATCTGCATTGCTCGGAGTGTTCATGATCAAATATTTTTTTGATGTGTGCTCGATTTTTCATGTTCTTGGTCGACATGATGGTGTTAGCATGTTGTGGATCTATGAAGATTAATCTTTTACTGTTTGACATGTTCAAAGGTGTTTTTTTTGGGTCCTCACTATGGTGTGACTAACTTGTGTTGGTGCGCATTAAAATTTATTCATGTATTGAGGCCGGTAGTTGTAATTTATTCTTCATTTATGGCCGACTGAATAGTTGATGTAAATCCGTGTAGCGAATATATAACAATGGTTATTTTCCTCATTTTGAGGTAATTCTTAGTGTGTGCAAGTGATGTACATGTGTGAATAAAGGTCAAATCATTCAAGAGCATAGTAGAGTGTGGAAGAGTGTGTAGAAGTTTTTTTGTGCCTAACTGGAACTGTAATCAGGCTTTTTTAGAAGCTAATTTCTCAATTCAAACTCATCAGATGGATTTAATCTGATTATTGTATGTAAGGTAGTGAGCCTTCCTCTGAGTAGTGTGCTCTAGGCAGTGTGCCTGAATGCAAGTGCATTCCTTTTTTTATTATTCATTATACTTCTAACAGGGTATAATCTTGTGGAATAACATCCACCATGGTTTTTCCCCTAACATGGTTTCCAAGTATAAAATCTTGGTGTTCATGTGTCTTTGATGTGTTATTAATTTATGCTTGCACTATTAATTATCAGATCTGATATTAAGGTTGATTAATGTTGAATAAGTTTGATTTTGGCAAAAATAGATTCACCCCCCCCCCCTCTCAGTTGTCTATCCTTGTTTTACCAACAAGTACTCCAAGTCCAAGAAGGTCAGTTAGGACCTTTGCCCCCTCTCCTATTGTTACTAAGGTCCTCGAAATAAAATCTACAAGAAGTTCAAAGAAGAATGAAGCATCTAGCCTGTCTGTGCAACAAATGTCTCCTAAGAGGAGAAGAAAATAAAAGGCTGCTAGAGAAAAGTATATTAGCTACGAGGATCAAGAGGATATAGAAGAGGAAGGACCACAGTTGGTCTAGAATAAAAAGAATTCTCAAGCCACTGTATAAGAGACTAGTTCCAAAAGAGCTAAAGTTGATATTGTAGATACTGAAAGTGAAGAGGAAGTGTAGAAAGAAAAGAATGGTTTTTTTTTTCAGATAAGAGAAAAGAGTTTAGGTGAAGCAGAAAAAACTACTAAAGGAAAGGGGAAGAAGAAAGAAGAAACCTCTCTAGCAAGGGAACATATTCCCTTTAAATTTGATGATTTTTTTAATATTATTTTATAAATCGGTCTCTTGGAAGTTGAGACAGCTAAAATGTATCTAGAGTCTAATGATGAGGATAAGGCAACCATTGAAGAATCCATCATTAAGTACATGATAACATTTGACACGGGATTGGATAAAATTGAAGATCAATTTCTTGATGACTTGAAGAATATTTTAACTACAAGAAGGCAAAAGGCTATTGAAGAATATGCGAAGATAAAGGCATTTTTCTTGGAGAAGACCGGTTCTTCTCTTACATTTGAAGACAGGCGTGAATTGTCTAAATTGTACAACAATAAATTTAGAACAAAACAAAGAGTTAACATTGTAATGAGTAGAGACAAAGAAGATATTGAAAGACTAAAAAATGAGACTCTGAGGAAGGTTGAAGTACTTGCAAAAGGGTTGAGATTCCCTTCAGATAGTGAAGAATAAATGTAGAATGGTTCATCTATCCCAAAAAGCAATGAGCCTAATAATGCACAACATGAGCATGTGTCTGAGCTTGAGGGTGAACAAGAAGACATGGTTATAGATAATACCCATCCAATTATGGAGAATGTAGTTGAAGAAGAGAAATAATATAATATGTAGGATGCCCTAGAGAAAGAGGAAGCTCAAAATGATCAAAATTTTCCTCCTCAGGATATGAAGAAAGATATGGAACAAAAAGAAGAAGAAATTCAAAAGAATTTTGAGGGAAAAAAGCATGAAAACTTGCCTCCTCTAGCTAATGAGAAGCCTGTTGAAGAAGAAAATAATGTAGAAGACTACTTTGGTAATGAAGAAAAGGAGAAATGTGAGAAGAAGGAAGAAGAAAGTGTAAAAGTTGTTGGTGAATCCTCTGAAGCCTCTGGAGATTCTTTAAAGGATTTATTAGATATGCATATATAGTTTGAACTAGTGATGTCTACACGACTCTTCTAGATACCCATGCAACAAGGACAAGTTGATATGAATAATATCTCTCCCCTGCACAAGCTATAGCTTGGTGATGCATTTTGTGCCTCCGTAAGGATGGAAATACTAAAAACCCACCAAAATAGTGTAGAAATGATTGAAGAAGTTATTAAGGTGTTGCAAAAAGGTATTCCTGGTGCAACTATTAATGATTCATTGTTTGGTTTGTAGAAGTTGAGGTTACTGCTAGATTCCTTTAAGGACTATTTTGTCGATCTGGAAGAAAATATTGAAAAATAAATGGCAAAGAAGGTCAATGATAGGAGATTGACCGAAGTATCTGACAGGAGAAGTGTTTGGAAGTGTAGATACTGAAAATTGGTCTAGGCCTGCGATTACATATTCGACATAATTTTCTATAGTCCGTTGTCATGATTAAATAATGTTTATTCTTTAATTAACCTTTCTAATACATATTTCCTCTATTAATTAAATACCCCTTTTTAATTAATTCATTGATTCATAAAGAACCTTTATTCAACTTGATTAATTAAATAAATCATATTTATTTAATTATGTTGCGAACTAAATAATTCTTCCCCCTGTATCTATCAATTAAATAATTTATTATTTAATTACCCCCTTTGTCATATTTCAACTATAATTAAATATCTTTATTTAATTATTCATTTAACCCCCTTTATCTATAATTAAATATTTATTATTTAATTATTCAATTCCACCTTGTCAACAAGTCAAATTAAATAAATTACTTTGTTTATTTAATTAAAGTCTCTTATTTTTGAATGTTGAATTAAATTAACATTTAATTCATATTTAATTATTTATGTCACATTGTTCTATCATTCAGTTATCTAATCCTTCACTCACCTTCTGACTCGAGATCTATTTTTAGTTCTCCATTTATCTCTCGATTCAACATCTAGTTATCTCTGCGAGAAGACTCTCCATCACAACTAGTCGATTAACTAGTTCTAACTCATGTTTGCATTCGAATGAATTAATCTTCAACTTCTAACTTTGTCTTTTACATACAAAGTCTATTTCTTCTATTTTTGAAAATTAAGATATTGAACTCGTGTTCTAACTCATGTTCTAACTTAGTCTTTATCGTGCAGTCTTTTCTGACTCGTGTTCTAACTCACATTCTATCTGAGACAAAACTCATTGCATGACATTCATTAATCTCATCCGTCATCTCTCTTTCAATCTGAGCCAATCGTTCGAAAACCCAAAATCTATAAAATGGCCTGTCATTATCATTATTCCTCCTCTCGAAATCATACACTTTTGAGAAGAAACTTATCTTCGATATTTTGCTTAGACATTCAACAAGGTTATGCTTGCATCAAACACAAAAATCTAAGGGCAAGAATACTGAAAAGGAAAAATGGAGAAGAGCAATCGAGATAATTCGAGGAAGTATTAGCATTTCAATGAGAGCTTTCCATTAATTTGTTTAGTTTTAATTATGCTTACTTGTATTCGTTCTTTGTTGTTTTATTTAGATTAGGATTGATATGTTTAATCTGTGCAGCTTTAGCATCCAATTCAACATTCAAAAATAAGAGACTTTAATTAAATAAACAAAGTAATTTATATTTAATTATTTATGTCACATTCTTCTGTCATTCAGTTATCTAATCCTTCACTCACCTTCTGACTCGAGATCTATTTTTAGTTCTCTAGTTATCTCTGGATTCAACATCTAGTTATCTTTGCGAGAAGACTCTCCGTCACAACTAGTCGATTAACTAGTTCTAACTCTTGTTTGCATTCGAATACATTAATCTTCAACTTCTAACTTTGTCTTTTACATACAAAGTCTATTTCTTCTATTTTTGAAGATTAAGATATTGAACTCGTGTTCTAACTCACATTCTAACTTAGTCTTTATCCTGCAGTCTTTTCTGACTCATGTTCTAACTCATGTTCTAACTTACGTTCTATTTGAGACAAAACTCAATGCATGACATTCATCAATCTCATCTGTCGATCTCTCTTTCAATCTGAGCCGATCGTTCGAAAACCCAAAATCTATAAAATGGCTTGTCATTATCATTATTCCTCCTCCCGAAATCATACACTTTTGAGAAGAAACTTATCTTCGATATTTTTCTTAGACATTCAACAAGGTTATGCTTGCATCAAACATAGAAATCTGAGGGCAAGAATACTGAAAAGGCAAAATGGAGAAGAGAAATCGAGATAATTCGAGGAAGTATTAGCATATTCGGTGAGAGCTTTCCATTAATTTGTTTAGTTTTAATTATACTTACTTGTATTCATTCTTTGTTGTTTTATTTAGATTAGGATTGATATGTTTAATTTGTGCAGCTTTAGCATCCATCCAATTCCATAAATCTGAGTTACAGGAAGAAGCTAAAGTTTCATTTATTTATTTTCTTAAAATGGCATAACTCTCTAAGGAGCATAAAGGACCAATGCCTCTGGTGCATATGATTTGGAAAATGATGTAGATGGTGCAACAAGGGTAGCCATAAAAAATCTGCATGGATAGATCTTCCTACTGTAGGAATAGAAAGAAAAGATCATTATGTAGTATAGTCAGCTTAGAAATTTGGTAAGTGTTTCAAAACTTACATCTTTGACCAGAGTGTTAGCGAGTGCAGATAAGGTGGTGCAAAAGAATCTGGTGCCTAGTATCTCAAATGATGGAGAAGATCTCCTTATTCAGTTTGAGAATCAGTGTAGTATACTTGCCTTCACCAAGAAGGATTATGAGATAGGAAAGAAGGACTAGGAGGCACACCTTGCAAAATTGAAGGTGTCTAACAAGGATATTTTACCCTCTAATAGTTGAAGGTGTACATTTATGTCTTATTTATGTAGCTTCTAATTCATATGTACATATGTAGAAGTAGTGGATAATGTTGCAGTGCATTTTTTTGTTCATTTTTTTGGATAACATTGTTAGGGGGAGCAACTTGATATTTACTAAGGAAAATATTGTTGGAGAAGTATGTTGTATAGTAAGGGAGATTTAATCTCATGTATATATACTTATATCAGTTAAGGGAGAGTAGTTTTAATATCTTGATAGAATGAGCCCTTTGCCCTTGATGTCAAAGGGGGAGAGTAGTAAAGGTGGAGAATAGTTTTGGGGAAGTTTGAGAAATTTTGAAGAGTGAGAGTGTGTTTCCATCAATGACAAAGGGGGAGATTTTTGAAGACTTGGTTTGTTGACAACATAAGCATGATGATGTATAGATCATGTTGATTTATGGTGTGGGGATATTTTTGAATATTTATGACCATGGTAGTGTATGGTGTTTTCATTGATGAAAACCCATTATAGAAATGTGGTAGTGTTGGTATGGTGAAGACCAAATGTTTTGCAAAATTGCCTAAGTCTCGATATACAATTTTCAATGTTTAGTGAACCAATTTTGTGGTCTGTATTGCTCTAGTATGAAAAATTTGGTCTTGTGGTTTTGGGGTAATGTTGGTGTGTGTTGAAGGTATCTAAATCCAAATATTCAAGCTTGTATGTCTTTATCGGTTGAAGATAATGTTGATAGAGTATTAGCTCTGGTAATGACAAAGTTGCAATTACAAAGTGTATGTTGGAATACTCTACATTCCACCATGGATGAATGTTTTTCTCTATGGATTTTGGGAAGTTTTTTTGGATTTCATTAGTGTGTGTGTCCGAAGTGGAAAGTGTTGTGGTGGTATGTTTATCAAGTTGTGAGTGAACAATTGGTTCATTCATTTTCACCTCACCAATTTTGTTATATGGTGTCGACCTAAAGATTTTGGGGTCATGCCACTAGTATAATTTGGCAAATAAATGACTAGGTGACTAAAAAATTTAGTCACAACAACTAAAAATGACTAAATTCTACTCATTTTTTGCAACTCAGGTATAAATGAGTAAATAAATGACTAATTTGGTCATTGACTAAAAAATTATTGTTACATAAATAAAAATGACTAAATAGTTAGTCATCAAATACAAATTAGGCAAAAAATTTAAAAAATAATTCAGCCAATTATTGGCACAATGTATTGCACATGATGTATTGTTGTGATTATCCATGTTCATTATAGACCTCACTTCATTCATTAGCCTAGCACTGGGGCATTTTGATTAGTTATAGTAGCTACTTGCATGGGTGATAAAGATTTGGAGAGGACCTGGAGACTTCTGAAAAGGCAGGCAAGGAATTCAGAGTTTGTTGCTTTGAAATCACCGAGGCCCTCTATAGTGAAGTCAGATTTGGGAACACCCTCTGTAGAAAATTTAGAGGTAATTCAAAACCCTCATTACATTAAACACAAATTTGAAATGCTCATTATAATCTACTGCTCTTAATAATGTGTTTTTATAATATTGCCACTATTCTACTTCATAATGTGTTTGAGCTAAATATAATAAAATTTGGGTGTTATTGCCAAAATAGAATTTCCTCAAACAATTTTGATACATTTTCACTGCAAGCGCAAACTTTCCTTATGCAAATTAAACATGTCCTAGATTTACCCACACATCAGGCATCTAAATAAAGAAGTTTCCTATAGCAACTTCTTGTACCTATGTAAATATTTCCTTTGCAATATCAAATTGACCCCTTTCAACTAGCACAATGGCTGCCCCATTTGCAACATAAACATTTCTTGGTCTTTGTGCCAACACTTTACAATGGTTGCTCCATTTGTAGCATAAACATTTTCACTGCAAGTGCAAACTATCCTTGTGCAAAGTAAAGATGTAATATATTTACCCACACATCAAGCATCTGAACAAAGATGTTTCCTACAATAGCTTCTTGTAACTTTGTAAAAAATTCCTTTGTAATATCAAATTGACCCCTTTCAGCTAGCATAGTGGCTTCCCCATTTGCAACATAAACATTTCCTGGTCTTTGTGCCAACACTTTAAAATGGATGCCCCATTTGTAGCATAAACATTTTCACTGCAAGCACAAAATATCTTTGTGCAAAGTAAACATGTGCTAGATTTACCCACACATTAGGCATCTGAACAAAGATGTTTCTTGCAACAACTTCTTGTACCTGTGTAAAAAATTCCTTTGCAATATCAAATTTTCCCCTTTCAACTAGCACAATGGTTGCCCCATTTGCACATGAACATTTCCTGGTCTTTGTGCCAACACTTAAGTGGCCCTTTTATGACATTAAGATCCTTTTGAGTTATTATTATACTCCTATTTTTCAAGATAAAAATCCCTAAAGCCCATGGGAAATGAATGATGAGCATTTGAGTTTCAACTTAGTTTCATTTCGAAAAGGGGACATTACATTTTACAAGATTTTTTTAACAGCAGAATAATTTAATCCACCTATTTGGGACTATAAAATAAAAATAGATGAATTAATCTATTTTCAATTATAGGTTCTTTTAATCTAGAATCTGATAGAAATATAAAGCATAATACATTGAAGGACAAAAAAAATGTTCTAAAATAAAGACTAAAATAGGTTGCCCATAAAAAACAAGAAAGAGGAGAAATGAAAAGATAACATAGAGATGATTCATTTGAGGTTTTTGATAAGATCTCATTTAACTATGTCAAATGGATTTGGAAGGGACAAAACATATTTTATTGACAAAAATTTTGAGGTAGCTTATCCATCATCATTGTATGCATCATCTTCTCTTGGAATCTATTTCTATAATGCACCAAGCCTAGAATTGATTGGGGACGCAGTTAATGTAAATAAAAACTCATCAAATGTTTTATATATGCTTGGAAACATGGAATTGAAAATAGATGATTGGCTTAAACCAAAAGAAACAATTAAAGTAGCATGCCAATTTGTCTTGGTTGATGAAGCAAAACAAAAAGTTGATGAAGAACGAAGGATTCAGATGGAAAGGAGAAAGAAAGAGGAAGAAATTTGGTGGGTGATGCAACAAGAGGAGTAATTTGAACATGTGAAGGAATTAAGGAAGAGTAAGCATAAGGATAGGGATGATGACGATGATGAGGTTGGCCAGTCTAAGAAGAAACAAAAGAAGGAAAAGAAGAAAAAGAAGAAGGATAAGGACCACAAGGCTTATGATTCTTATATGGAGGAACCTGATGTTGTCATGGAAGATGAGGTGAATTATATGAGTGATAAGGAACAAGATGATGCAAAAAATTCCCAATATCTTCTTGCAACTATAGGTCTAGAAGATTGATGATGGCGAGACAAATTCTCTAGTTTAAAAAAAATCACAAAGGAGACATGCATACTCTAATTCTGAAGATGATGAACCATTACAAAAATAGAGTCTGAGAGAAGATGATCCATATGATGATGATTTCTAGGCTTTCTGAGCTTTAACCGAACCTAGATCCTATTTTCCAAGAGAAAAATCCCCAATGCCCATGGGAAATGAATGATTAGCATTTGAGTTTCAATAGATTTCAAGAGAAGATGATGGATAAGCTACCTCAAAATTTTAGTCAATCAAATATTCTTTGTCCCTTCCAAATCCATTTGACATAGTTAAATGAGATCTTATCAAAAACCTCAAATGAATCATTTGTATGTTATCTTTTCATTTTTCCTCTTTCTTTTTTTTTTATCAAAAACCTCAAATGAAACTCAAATGCTCATCATTCATTTCCCATGGGCCTTGGGGATTTTTCTTTTGGAAAATAGGAGCTAGGTTTGGTTAAATCACATGAAGCCTAGACATCATCATCATATGGATCATCTTCTCTTTAACTCTATTTATACAATGGTTCATTATCTTCAAAATCAAAGTATGCATGTCTCCTTCGTGATTTTGTTGAAACTAGAAAATTTGTCTAGCCGTCATCAGAGTCTTCTAGACCTACAACTGCAAGAATATCTTGGGCATTTTTTGCATCATCTTGTGCCTTATGACTCATATAATTTTCCTTATCTTCCATGGAAACATCGGGTTCCTCCATATAAGAATCATAATCCTTATGGTCCTTATCCTTCTTCTTTTTCTTCTTTTACTTCTTTTATTTCTTCTCAGACTAACCAACCTCATCATCGTCATCATCCATGTCCTTACGCTTACTCTTTCATAATTCCTTCAGAAATTCAAAATTTTCATCTTTTTGCATCACCTACTAAAGTTATTCCTCTTGATTTCTCCTTTCTATCTAAATCATTTGTTCTTCATCAACTTTTTATTTTGCTTCATCAGCCAAGACAAGTTGGCGTGCTACTTTAATTGTTTCTTTTGCTTTAAGCTAGTAATCTATTTTTAGTTCCATATTTCCAAATAAACATAAAGCATTTGATGAGTTTTTATCCACCTTAAGTACATCCCCAATCAATTCTATGCTTATTTGGATCTCATTCCAAGCCTGAGCCACGACTGCAAGACATAGATATGCATCCACATAATCATGAAACTTGAACAATTTTAGCCTGTATAAAATATTTACTTTTTCAATATCATGTAGTTATTCAAAAAACCTAGCAAGATTAAATAGTTTTGTGAATTTATCCCATGGTAACTCAAGTGAAACACCACCTTCTTCTAGTCTATGGAAGAATTCCATATCCTTAAATCATGCAGAATAAACTACAAAATTGGCACTGGGGCTTTTATTTATGAATTCAACCCAAATTCCATTTCCTAATGCCTCCATAAAAAAAATTTGAGCCAACTCTAGTTCATCACACTCAAAATGAAGAACCCCAATGGTGTTTAATAATTCAATTGGTACTTCTTCTCTGCTCTTCTTTAGAAGAGACTTTGCTATCTTAAGAGAATCTAAGGTTGCACTGGGGTCTGTTGATATTAATAACTCACCCATCTTGATAAATTCATGGGCATCACGTGGATATATGTGAGTTTCCTTTCTTAAAATTTCTAAATCCTTCTCTTCATACCCTTGTTGAGCATATATATGGCCTACAACTTTTAAGCTCTCACAGTTCTTAGGGTGGACCTTCAGAATATTTTCAAAATTTGAGAGAGAACTCTTAAGATCTCCCAGCTTCAATTGAACATGTCAACAAAATCTTGTGGCCTTTGGCTTTCCTTGACTGATGCCATGTAGTAGCAGCTAGTGGTGTCATTATCACCTTTACTATGATAATATCATGCAATATTATAATATGAATGAGATTTCATGAGAGAGTCATCAGTTGAAACAAGAGTTTTCTCAGTCAACTATTCCACAAGAAAATGTTGCCTTGAGAAGAAAAAATGGTTTGTTAAATGATTCAATGTCATTGCATAGTATGGGTATAATTCAAATCCTATACACATATTTTACATTCCTTCATGAACACTACCTTTTTCACTAACTGTGAGAATCCTACAATTAAAAAATGCACAAAATTGACCATAGCTTGTTGCTTACTATTATGCTTTGATATATTTTTTCAAAGCATCCATAGCTTGTTTGAAATCACCTGTTTTAGGCTTTTAGCCATAGAAGCGAGGTAGTGAATTATTTGATAAAATGCTTTGGTAGAAATGTACGAAAAATGTGGTAGCATAGACAATGCAATGAACTTTGGAAAAAATGCCTCAAAGAAATGTGGTCTCATGGTGATGGAATGCCATGAAAAATTCCATGACATGAGAATTTTTATGGATTTTCATGGCATTCCATCACCATGAGACCACATTTCTTTGAGGAATTTTTTCAACCAGTTCATTGCCTTGTCTATGTGATTGCTTACTATTATGCTTTGATAGACTTTTTCCAAGCATCCATAGCTTGTTTGAAAGCACTAGTTTTAGGATTTTAGCCATAGCAACAAGGTAGTGAACTATTTGATAAAATTCTTTGATAGACAATATGTATGAAAAATGTGGTAGCATAGATAAGGCAGTGAACTGTTTGAAAAAATGCCTCAAAGAAATGTGGTCTCATGGAATGCCATGACAAGAAAATGCAATTGGTAGCTACTCCTAGTTATTAGTTATACAATCTGAAGTAATTGCATAACTACTTAGGTTGAATTTGTAAAAACTATATTGTAATTGAAATTTTGTCATCTATTAGCATCTAGTTATTAGTTATGCAATGTGAAGTAATGCTTTGAGTTATAAAGATGTGCAATGTAATGTAATCATCAATGTAGATGATTATGATGATGTTTTGTCACTTTAACTAGCTTGTCACCTTAAGAGGTTATCTTGTCACCTAAACATTGGTTATATGTATGGTGTAATTTATTATTGAATGTAATTCATTATTCTTAGTTTTCTTACTTTGGTTGAAATTAATTTTTTTATTTAGAATATAATTTCTTATATGTCCTATATGTTTTCTCGATGCTAGACTTTTCTTGTATGTCCTAGATGATAGCTTTAGTTTGTAATACAGCTTCTAGCCTCCACATGCATTGAATATGCCTATGTGAAGGAAAAAATAATGAGCTTTTGTGATTTAATAATACATATAGATATCTTAACATTAGGTGAACTAATCCTCCTCATTACAAACAAATAAATGATCTCTTAGGTCTGACTAACACTGAAAACTAAAACTAAGAGACTGCAAACTTAGAAAAAAATCATTCTTTTCAATAAAATGATATCTAAAATACTAAATTCATAATATACCCTTATATTCCCACCTAAAATACATAAAAAATCCAATACTACAATTCGAGACCACAACTTATTATATCATACACAAATATATGAACAAATAATTGATACCAATTCATAATATACCCCTGTATTCCAACCTAAAATACATAAAAATATAATCATACATAGTATTATCAACAAATAATTGAGACCAAAATTCGAGCACTAGATTAAATCTTCTTGTCTATTGATTTATTCAAATAGATATTACAATATAACATAAGTATCCTCATATATGTTTCTATAAATTCCTATGATGATGATATCAAAATTCAGTCTTGGTTTCTCTTTTATAAGAGAATCAACAAACTTCATACCGTTACAAAATATGGCATCTTTTCAAAATTCATGCCTCTTCGTATAAACTAAACTAAACATTATTTTTTTCTTAAAACATAAAATAGAGAAATTAGATAACTAATGAAGTCTATAGCACTCATGATACCATAGTTTGTTAATCTTTGTAAGGCAAGTGTGATCACTGAAGATTTGTTCAAGGTCTTGTCTCCATATTAGTGTATCTAAATTTCTAGTTCTTCCACTGTGACAACTCCAAGGCCTATTGTTCGGGATGAACCAAATACTTCTTCTCCCAGTTGTACACTGTATAATCATGTGGTCATTTGTATTCTTGAATTTTCAATATATTATCAAGGAGAATCTTACATCGGTTGTCTAGTAATTCCCTGCCATCCATGATAAACTTAGAATATCCAGCATCCAACGCTATTACTCCATCCATGATTAAGTCAAACATGTCAAGACTCAACTCACCATCCTTTTGTATGTGATTTATGCAACGTGGAACAATATGGTCAAATTCACTCTTTCATTCATTGATTTCCTTCAAGTGGTCATCATCTTTCAATATTTTTGGCACAAACCACTACTTCAGAGTATGAAATGAATCTATTCTTGTTCTAATCTTTTGGTCCTCTCCTTGTATATATTGGAATTTATCTATAACTATTTTGGCCATTTTCTCTGTAGGTTTTAATGTTACAGGAGCCTCTGCAATCCTCTGTAAGACTTTGCACGAGGTTACCAATGTGTGGTGTATGGGTAGCTAACTCTTAAAAAGGGGATCTAGTATGGGTACATGTGTTTTTATCCGATCAATTTCCTATGTTAGTGAGTTGTATCAATCATACACACTTTCCAACTTATCCATAATTAGCTTTATCCTATGCTCGAGGACCTTCTCTAAAACATTGCAGATTTTATTTTTCACTCCTTCATTACCCTCATTGTTGGATTTATTTAACTCTTCAATCTCCTGTCTAAGAATGCTCACTTGTTTAGTGGAAGCACTTTTTATATCAACTGGTGGAGCAGGAGGACACTAGTACAAAATTATTTCCTTGTTCTGTGAGGGGCTTGCTCCTTTCAATTGTTCCTTCAACTTCACATTTTCCATGAACAATTTATTGACTTCATCGCTTAAAAATTTTTGTTCCTTTTCGTACTCTCCCAATCTAGCTTCCATCTCCTTAACTGCAGCCTAGGTGAACATAGTTGAATGCATTATCATGGTTGCAGCGTCTAGAGAATTTATATCATTTAATTTTTTCACCATAGTTTTCCCTTTCATTTCCTGCACTACATCTAGTAACCTTGGTTTTTTTGTACTCTTTTGTTTGGCCCAGAATGCCAAGGTTTCAATCTTAGGGTTATACCCTATGACAATCAGCATTGGGTCTTCTTTTGTTCTCACTTGATCAAGTAAAAACATTTTCTTTAACTCCATACCAAGGGCAATAAATATATTACTTTTCAAAATCATCTCTTTAGCCTCGTGTGGGTTAACATCAATATTATCAATCCTTAATTCATTAAAATTTTGAGCTACTATCTGCTCATGATGGGATTCCTCGTCTCCCATCTTATTTATTTCAACCCTCTCCTCAAACTCTCTCATTTTCATCTTAATCTAAAATTCTTTAAATTCAGGGGTTTTGATAAATTCAGGATCTTCCAAGAACTTGAGAGTTGCAACTACCCTGTCATCCTCATGCATTTCTCTTTCTCCTTGTATCTCAATATCAACTCTACCTTCAGGCCTGTGGTCTTCATTTTCAAGCATAGGTTGGTACACTTCAACATCATCCTTGAAATGTCTTAACACATTAATTTCTTCTTTTGTATCTCCAACCTCCTCACTTATTTCATAGGAAACAAGTGGGTCTATCTCTTGTGTCTTTTTTTTTTTAGAAGGTGGTTGTTCATGAGGTGATCCTAGAGAATCATGACATATTGAAATAGTATCTAAAGTTGGTTCTATAATTACAATACCACTTGGCCTTTTGGGAGACAATTTGGTAGGTCTCCCCAGCCCCATATCCACTGTAAACTTATATAGTTCATGAAACTTATCAATCATCATTTCAATCCTCTTGAGAGGATCTTATTTCTCTACAAAATACCCCAATAAATCATTGTGCTTCATCTTTCTTTCTTCCTCAAGCCTTTTCATAATTTCCCATTTTATCCTCCTCTCATATACCTATTGAGGAGTGAAACAATTTTTTATTACATCTTCTTCATGATCAATCTGGTGAGTAACCATAGAGTTGTAAGGATGGTGTGTCTTACAAAATTCATGTGACCCTCAGGGTCAAAATCTCTTTCCTTTCTAGACTCTAAAGAGTACCTTGCTTTTAGATAATTTTGCAACTCTTCAAGTATATCAAATCCCACTGATAGTTCCCCGCATGTTTTCAAATTGGATATAAATGTACCCTTCCTTTGTTTATTCATGACATCCTTTTCTATCCATTTAATCTACCACATGGACCCTAATCGAAGGGGGAAAAACTTTGGCAGTATATGTGGGGCCTGTGGGCATCCATAAATCCTAATTATTGTGATATCTAGTAGAAAAAATGAATCACTGAAGTTATGAGTATGGCCTTGCTCAAGATTCAAATCCAAAGGTCTTAACAATTGTAGCACAAGTGTGTGTAGTCTTGGTGGTTGATGGCCAAGAACTCTCATAATTATGTACACAAATTCATCATGGAATATCACATAATTTGAATTCTTGCATCTATTGTCCCATATATAACACCATTGTTGCACTGGCAACAAATTCCCCTGCTTTTCAATCTTACCCAAACACATCCTTTTGCTCCATCTATCTTTATTCTGGTATAATATCAGGTGGCACAATAAAGAATATTGCTTAAATGTTATGGGGGCTCTATTTTCCTTGACTTACATAAATCCTTCATGCAATGCTTTCTCAAGATATGAGGCAAAATCATATTCAATGTTCGTCTCAGGGTTTTGGATCCTCATAGCCATCATCATTAAACTAATTGGAATTCTCTCTTTTGCATCTATCCCAAGTACTTGGCAGAGAGAAAATTAGGTTTTCTTGAAATATAATTGGAAATCTGAGACATCAAATGGTTCAGTAGTAGAAGGGGATATAGGAATCAGCCTATTGTTCACACCCCTTTTCATGTAAATGGGGACTTCATCCCACTTCTATGGGTTCTCCTCAATCTAGTATATTCTTCTTGACTTCTTTGCAAATGAATTTTAGTCAAGGCTTGTTTGTTTAGGTAAAAACATTCAATGATGGCTGCTTTAGTCAACACAACTAATGGTGAACCATCAGGCAATCTCATAGACCTAGTAGCAATATGATAACTTTGAGCCAATACTTTGATGAAATTTGCATCTATAAAATCATTTGGGACAATTAATTTGGCCAAATATAATGCCCATGGATTTGACACCAGAATCTTTCCCTCCCTTTTGTCATAAAGGTACCAGAATAGTTCCCACTCAGAGATAGGGATAAGGGCATCTCTACAACCATGAGCCACATCATTAAAAAAATTCTTAAATCCTCTCTCAATTGATTCAAAGAGTATATCCAAGATAGAATGTTGTAATGACATTTGTGGCGAGGACCTCCTTTTAACTGTAGATTCTTCCTTTTTAGTTTCAGGTTCTTTCTTCTTGGGTGGTATGTTGTCCTTTTTAGTTTCAGGTTCTTTCTTCTTGGGTGACATGATGTTTAACTATATTATTTCTCCTATACTTCTGAAATGTAGAATTCTAAAAAATCTTGTACTCGTAAAACTTAATTCATAGTTTAACTATCTTACTTCTCCTTGTTAGAATACAATGATCTACTAAGAGGGGGGTGAATCAGTAGATATTAAAACTTTTAATTTAAAAAAAAAATTACAGAGTCAACCTTAAAATCCAATGTGCAGATTGAAATACTAATAGATATAATAACCACAAGCACAAGAGAGATCAACACATAACACCAGATATACGTGGAAAACCTAAGATGGGAAAAACCACAGTGAGAAATGTTGCTAGGATCTACTATCCCAATCCAGCCTCACAAGCATCAAAGTTCAGTTACAATGTTTAGGGCTACAACCCAAAGGAAGCTTCAACTCCCTATTTCAGAAGAAACAACTTCTACCTGATTCTACAACACCCTAATCTGAGCTACAACTCAGTTCAAAATGGAGGCTACAAACTCTTGCAGAATTATAAGTTCAAATATACATATGAGTGGTTCTACATAAACTTGAGATGCATCAATACATACTATACAATGTCACACTTATTACAACCTACACTTTGTTGTTGTAGTTGTACTCTCAATAATGCATACTTCTATTCTTCACTCTCCTCTACTTCGGACTCTCTTCTCTACCACATTCTCAGTTGTACATCTCTTTGTTCAACACTTTGTACACTCGCTCACTTCACACTTTTGCAGACTTAAACACATATGCAATACCTAATTATCTTCCTTCTTTACCAACCTGCAATTATTACCTCAAGATCCACTACATCATCTAGATCAGCCTTCGTATCTTGTTAGGGTTTCTTTCTCTTGCAAACTTCACCAACCAGCTACTATGGCATCGAGCCACACAACGTTTTTTTTTGATACAGAGAATTTTCCCAAATTAGCTCTCTACCAACCCTAGAGCCTGACATGCATTAAATGTATTCTCTTGTCAATATGATATGATCTTGATTCTTTTCTATGCAATCATCTAAACCGATGCCTTGTGCATCAAATCACATTACAATTGTTGTTGAAACAAATAGATCATTTAATTCGCATTGCCATATCGGTTACTAGTCGAAACCCTCATTCACACTTGGCATAGTCATTCAGATCTATGCATTTGAACTTTGGTTGTTGATCTATTCCTTCGTGCCTTGATCATGTGATCATCATTAACTGGCATACCTTTAAAACATAACCATCTAATAAATGGTTGTTCAAATATTCGTAATTGATCGCATATATAATCGTTTAGCCAACAATCATTGATTTGCAATAGCCATGAAAAATCAACTACTAAACATTTGCCACATGTCATTTTGTCATTTTATTTAAGACAATCAAAGCATGTCATCCTCCTTCATCGTTAGCTTTCACTTATCACCATTTGATCACTATTGATCAACCTTCACCATTGAGTACATTCATATACCGGTCGCCATACGCGGGGTCCACCAAGATACATGTCCAAAATTCGCTCATCTTGCAAGCATGAAAATGGGCCCACACAAACCTTGCGAGGTTTGCGATTTGTTTCCATTTGTCATCATACATCATCATTTATCATCATCACTCTTGGGTCCCACTTCATACTTCATTGTTGTGTCAAGGGAACACCATCCCCAGTTCTATCAATGATGTTCACTCACACTGATAAGGCTTCCATACTCCACCTGGGTTCCACACTCACCTTGTCATCCTTGTGTTTGCACCGTCATTATCCATGCCTTTGTAATCCACAACAAGGATGTGGATTATGGTTCATCCAATCTCTCCATGCTACATTACATCCTGATATTCAATCTATGTTTGTTCCCTTGAAACATGTCATCTCACCTAGTTGGGTCCCACTGCTAGTGTCCATTCTTCCAATGCTCTATCAGAGATGAAAAGATTGAGTGATCGATAATTTTGAAGGATGGAACCATTTAGGTGTGTGCTTATCCTAAAATTGTGATTGATCGATATTGCCAACCTCACAAAGGCATATTGGGCGATAGGACCTATTGGGTCCAACACCATAAGATGTCGATATCACCGATGTGTCGACAACCAAAAGCCTGATACTCCATATAGCACAAAACCTTTCTGAAAACCTCTCGAAAAACTCATCACAAATTTGTAGCTTTTTCACCCTTTTGACATCAATGACAACAATAGTCCAACACTCCTATACTTCTGAAATGCAGAGTTCCAAACAATATTGTACTCGTAATACTTAATTCACAATGAGTTTTGTGCACTTACCCGAGTTATGATAGTTACAAAGCTTAACCTCCTCGAACTCCTAGGTCCTTGCATGATAATTTTTTCAAATGAGTGCAAATATAATGTCAAATTATTGGTTTAATGGCTTTTGAGTTCAATCATGTCAACATTAATATCAACCTTACACCAAATATTTTGCTCGTAGTTCAAGTTTGAACATGCACCATTGATTTTACAAGATTGAACGGTTGACATGATTCATGCATTTAATACCGCTTTATCATGACCATTTTCTATAACTGTCGTAAGATAGAGAGGTATAAATTGTTATACCACAAAGAATTCAAGTTTAGGTTCAGAGTGAAATTTTTGAGTGGTCAGCCTCTCTGGGAATGCTCGTTCCTTGTTTATGATTGGGTGTGTATTATTGTGTTCATTTTGTTTATTTGGATGGTCAGTAGTTTTAATTGCTAGTTCCTCATCAGGAATTTTTGTATTATGAGGAGATGATGGTCTAGAAATTATTTTTCTTGAACGTAGGTGAAAATCACTAACCTCAACCATATAGGTTGGGTATTAGATAGTTTTGTTAGTATAAGCCTATTGAACAAGCTTATTGTTAAGGTTTGGTGTAGGTAAAGTAGGTAATCATGGCACTCTTGGCTATGTTGGGTCAAATATGGATGGGTTTGGTAGAATGGCTAGTTGATGTTGCAAAGATTGGTGTGCCTGTGAGTAGCTTACATTTTTTGTTTGCCACTGTTGGTTTCATGACATTGTGGTGGCTATTTATTTTGAGAGGATTCCCACTGTGGACTATAATTTATGGATTGATATGGTTTTTATTGCCACATCCCCTATTGTGGAATCTAGTTAGATGATTGAGAATTTACCCATGGTTGATTTGGCATTTTATTCCAAGGTGGATTGTTCTAGTTAGGGAAATTTGAATTGACCCTAAGAAAAGAAACATTGTAATACAAAGTATCTTGAGGTATAGCTTGTCTTTTTTGCCACAGTTTGGGAAATATAGAATACTTGGCCTTATTCATCTTTTAGAGGACAAAATTTACATTTTCTATGCTTCTTGAAAATGCTAGCAATCTTTTTGCACTTATAGTTGACCCTTTTTTGATAGCAATGTGGATAATATTTTGTGAGACCATCCTCTACTTCTTCTTGTTTCTTTTTGATGTGTAGAGTGTCCAGTTGGGTTGCTAAATGGATGATTATATCTTCCTTCATTTTTGACAAAATGTTATTGAGTTATACCCTAGAAACACTTGTGGATTTTTGGTGGAAGAAAAGGCTCTAGCACCCCTAGTCTTCTTCATAGTTGATCTTGAATAGTTTCTACATATTTGGAATATTTCCTCAAAATTTAATTGAGAAATATGCCCTACTCCAATGAGATTTAGTGCATCCAAGAAAATTCATTCACTCCTCGTAGAAATACCAATTTTAGGGACTCTAGGGAGAGCCTTTTCTTATGTGAATTTTTAAGGAAAAATTGGAACCTCTCCACATAGTTTTTAATGGGTTCTTATTACTTCTATGACATTCTAAAGATATCATATTTTTTCATATATCTTCCTCAATAGTAATCTTGGTATTTTTGTAAGAATTTCTCCTTCATTATTTCCCAATTTGGGACTACATTTCTTCCTAGCCCCATGAACCACTGTAAAGTGGAATATTTCAATGTGGTAGGAAAGAGTTTCAACCTATGAGAATATGTGGTATAGTCATATCTTCTACATAGAACATCAAACTTGAATAGAAACATATCAGGGTCTTCAATGATTAAAGTGTAGAAATTAGGCAAGGTTGAAGGAGGTATGTTATTTAGGGCAGCCCTTGCTCTTGATTTTTTATTGGGAATTTGAATGTAAGTTTATCCAGGTTGTCCACTACCTCTTCTTCCATGATGTTAAGATGTCTAATGGTGATTCTCTGAAGGTCCAGAATAACTAGTGGTGTGAGGGGTATTTCTATGTTATTGATTCCCTCATTCAATTCTTATGATGACATTATTTCTTCTCGTACACCAATATCTTCAAATAATTCCTCTCGAGTACACCAAATATCTTCACATTGTTAGTAAGTAGTTAGGGGTTGATTTATAAATTCTACTAGTTCTAATTGCTCCAAATGAAAATTCATAAATTAAGAAAGTAATATAAATCATCACATAAAATAAGATAAAAAAGATTAAAAAATCATCACATAAAATAAAAATAATCTTTAGCTAGTATGAGATAGGACATAAAATGCATAATCAACCATAGTAAACAAATATATTAATAAAAATGGTAAATTTAAAACACTGATAAGTACTCAAAGAAGCATACATAAGCTCGACCTATGCATCCCATGATACATAGTCATAAATATAATGTTAATAATGGAAAACTCAAGGCACGAACATGTGGGAAGTATATCCTCCATTGCTAGGATTGGGATTACCCATAGAATCCTATATTAATACAAGTATAGGGTAATCCTAGTACATAATCCTTGGAAACTAAATTGATTTCACAAGATCAACCCTCTAGACTCTCATCAAGCTTAGGATTCAACCCCAAAATACACACATATGTAAAGGTGCATGGTGCATGTGAACATCAACCACTTAGTATGTAGCCACCTCAAAGACCACAACTCTCTATCCTTTAACTATCATTACAATTGAGGACAAGATCCAACCACATGGTCCAATTGTCTATAAGAAAAAAAGGCACTAAACCAAGACTACTACTACTACTACTAGTAGGTAACCGCATCTATCTACCTAGTAATAAAATGAAAACACAACCTTGCAACTTTGTTCTTTACAATATTTTCCAATACAATTTTTCACCTCCTATAGTCCCCCCTATGATTGAGGCCTTAACCCACAATGCTACAACTCAAAGCTAGAACAAACTATCCTTCAAGGATACATGAAACACTACCTTGCACCCATGCTCATCAAAAGCATACATCACTTCCAATCATGATTTCTCTCTATGAGGTCCTTCCTTAGGTACCACTCCTACAACAAGAGGATTTCCTTCACTTAAGCTTCTCAATACAAAATTAGGGCCAAATTTTAAGTTTTAAGAGGAAAGAATAGGTAATATCCTCCTAAAAGCATAATCATTTTCAATAAATTAGATTCAACAACTCAAAACTCACAAGGAGATGAACAAAGAGGTAAATAAATAGAAATCATAGGAGCATGAATCAAGTTCACACCATAAAAATTCTCAACTATGACCAACCCAATGATCAAAAATCCCCAACGATATCGTGAAACCAACACCAACTTTTGGAGTGAAGATAACATTAAGAGGGGGGGGTGAATCAGTGTCTTAAACCATTTTAAACATTTTCTAGAAAATAAAAAAATAGATGAATTATGCTCTTAATATTTCAATGATAAATGCATTCATGAGTTGAATGCAACCATTTAGTAACTAAAATGAAAAGTATCACAGTAAAAAAATGAACATTACAACATTATCACAATGAAGCAAAGATACCACAAATGAGACCATGAGACAAATGATTTTCCGAGTGGAAAACCCTCCTAGGATAGAAAAACCACTCCTAAAATGTTGCCTTACTGGCTTAACTTCAAAAACCATTGCTTACAATGCCTTATTGGAAAACTTCAGAGCACCCACTCTAGGAGCACCAACCCCTTATACATTTTGGAACACCCATTCCAAGGAGCACCAACCCCTTCTACAAAATTAGAACAATAATAATATATCAGAGGATTTCTCTATTTCCATTTAACTCACATCTTCCTTACTATCTAATACCCCTAATATCCTAAAGATTCACCAACAAATCTTAAAAATACCAAACATATTAAATATAAAATCTATCTCTCTGCATTATCTTTGCAAACTAACTATTACAAAAAAAATCACTTGTTCTTCAAAGAACAACTTGTCAAACAGTGATAAATCATTGTATATCTATCTTTTACAAAATACAAAAAATTTGTTCAGTACCTTCACCGAAGGTTTCAGATAGTACAGAATCCCATGTTTGTTATGTTCCAGGAATATTGAATACAATAAAGTATGCACCAATCATTCTCATTTTTCTTTTTCGAAGTTCTTTTATCCAAAAAAAATACCCTTACAGATCTGTTTTCAAAAACCCATAATAAGTGACAGGTGGAAACAATATTTTAACAAGGCATATTTTTCTACCACAACCCAGTTTACCATGCTAATAAAAACAAAACAACTATCACTACAAATTCCAGCCAAGAGTTGTAACCGAACCCATATCATCATGAACCCAATAATCAAAATAAATCGGCATTTTCATAATACCCAGAAGGAGAAAAGAAATGTAACTAAAATCAATGAATGCTCTTCTGACAGAGATAAACAAGTAATCTATTTATAACTTTTCTGATTCAAGAAAAAAGACCAGTAACTGACTTTTGTTAAATATAAACACCAAATGATGGAAATGATACCTAAACAAGAATGAATCTGAAGAGAAAATAAATTTCCCTTTGAAGACATTCATCAATGAGAGGTAGGAATACTTGATATTATGAATGAAACTGAAAATAGAGCATGATAAACTGTTGTGAGGAATTTACCAACCCAGCTATGGAGAAACCAATGAATCTCCTTCCAAGCTTGAGCCCTCACCCAATGAGAAACAACGAACCAAGAAACCAACCCCGACATAGCTCTTACAATGATCTTAAACCTTTGTCTTTCAAGTTGCAGCAAGTAATCATCATAACAAGAGCAGTTACACATTCTTCATGGCAGCGGTTAGGGTTTTGAACCCTAGCAATGAGAAGACCAAAAAAAAATTACCCTACATTCGATTCACCAAGACATTCGATGACTTCCCAAAATCAAATAATACTTGAAGTCTGAAAGACTAAGTCAAATGTAATAAATAAAAATCATAATGATTTTAGATCTGTTGTCTTATACCTTTTACCACAAATGTCGACATTATCATTACCTCCACATTTTGCATACAAGTTGTCGATACACTATAAACATCGAAAGAAAACTTAATGCTATGTCCAAGCTTTCCAAAATTCTGACAAGAATAATGAGATAAGAAGGTTGTTGAATTCCCCCAATAAACTACCAACTATTATTTTCACAAGACTTTACACAAAGTCAAAGACAAAGGGATCGATAGGAACCATAAATATATGCTTAAGGAAACCCGATAGGGTTTATAAACCATGGAACCTTATTAAATACCTTTTGATGCCGAAGTCACCAACTAAGTGACACATTTCATATGCCTTTTGAGCCACAAGTACCAATGGTGAAGCCACAAGAGTCAGCCTACTTCTCAAGAATTGTCAAGACAATATGACATGTTGAATCACTTTTTTGAATGAAACAACCTAAAATACTAAGTCAAAAGTTATGAAGGCGTAGAAAAATGATAATGTCAATATCACATGACCAGAATGTGGCAGTAGACCTTTCAAAAATAAGATGTCCAAAACCTTGCAACAAAGTATGCATTATGACACCATGTACACATATGAATCATATGTGTCTTGAAGACATCGCATACTCTCTTAACAAATAGTCATATGTATAGCAGAGAGTTAATACTTGTAATCCATGCTTCAATGAAAACTTCTTGTAAACACGTATGGTTTCCGCAAACATAATATGTGCCACTCATATATCATTTTATCTGTCAGCCCAAGTAAAGAATGCACAAATGTATAAAAAAATGTATACCTGAAAATGAATCTGCCAGTATGTGTATGTCACTGTGACTTGTAACCCTGTTGAATATACCTATGACATGAAGCATAAAGATCCTGGAACCTATCAAGATAACAATGACATATATATATGAATCAAATGCATGCCCTATCACAATGAACACCATGTCAAATATCAGTTCCAACATGTAAAAACTAAAACTTGAAAGTGCATGCCATGAACCATGTGAATCACCATATGAACTAGTTGTAATCATCATGTATCAAAAAAATCTAAGAATGCATCTTGTCACCATCTACCAAGCATAGCATCACATTCATATCACACTGCATATCATAACACCAACCAATGCAACTGCAAATCATCCATATGAGAAATCAATGTGAATTCCAAAGTACTACATAATCAATTTTGACATCAAGGACAAACCACAAAACAACTGAAAGCCAACAAACTCCCCCTTTGTCCTTGATGGAAAAACACATATCATCTCTCCCCCTTTTTGCCTCAATGAGAAAGAATAAAAGAAGAGAATGTGAGATTCCATGAATTTAAACAACTAAAACCAAACAACACATATTCATCTGAAAGTATGAATCAAGAATCAAAGATCAACCAATATTTCATCACTTCATAATCAAACAAATCTACTGCATATATCTCCTTGTGTTAATCAGATGGATAAATAGAATATCTTTGCATTCACAAAAATCCAAGACCCTGTCAATTACGATACTTAAAGAAAAATTGCAACATGAAGCTCCCCCAAATGCTTTGCATTAACTTTCTTTCACAAAATGACCTTTATGGACTCTCTAACTTCACATGTTAGATGAAATTGATTTGAATTTAGTGTAAAGCATTGTTGTTTCTACATGTTGATTAGCAAGGAAGTTCAATAAAAATGACTTTGTTCATATAATGTTGCAACCTTTGAGTGTTGTTGCTTCACTAAATTTTCTAGGCACTTTTACTGACATTCAAATACATGTGAATCAAGGAAATATATAGTCAAGACACGATACCACTAACAAATTTAGTATGCAAGCAAAAAGAGTCAACAGGATTTTACCATGTCCATATTGTTTCATCACCAAACTCACAACTCATTATGTAATTGTTACCAAGGCAAACCTGTAACACACTTCTACTTTCAACATGTAGCTAGTAGTGATCAAGTCACAATACTCACAAATAGTTGTTACCTTATACCAAGGAAACATCAACATGTAAATATCATATAATCAAGTATTGTGAGCCCAAAAATATCAATGTATACATCAATTGCACAACTTGCAAGTAGCAACTCACTGTCAAAAACACAAAATAATACCATTTTCAAGCACCCCAAGTATGAACAAAGAATGTAATAAATTCCACTACCATACATCAATGACAAGCTGAGAATGTACAGATCACCAAACTGTGTTACAACCAATCACCAAAAGTATTTTGTATCATGGGAATGAAATATGCAAGAAACCTCTCCCTATGATATAGAATTGTTCAATCACTGCTCACCATTATCACTGCATATTACTTGACATGTGTCCAAACAATAGATGTTTCTATCACTAATTTTATCCTGTCTTGCATAACAATCTCATAAAACCTGAATCAAATCAGCAATCCAAACCATAATGCAATACCAACATGCATGTAACCTCATCCAGTGGAATATCAAATAGAATATCATAGAACATGTCAAAGATGAACACTGATAATACTAAGAAGAACCAGAGGTAACCAAGATCTGAACCAACACAGGTAAAATAGTAGTAGTGTATCATCATAATACTAGTATGCATCATAAATTCATAGAAGCATACATAAGAATAGATGAACCACGAATGTAAAATAGACATGAAGTCTCCCCCTTAGACCATGCATACTTTTAAGATGATTTAAATAAGACTGTTTCAAGAAGCCTTGTAAAATTAAACAATCAAAATTGGAATAGCTTTCATTACCATCTTAACAATAAGAGACTCCTCAAAGAAACATGCATCAAACTGTACTTTCATAAACCAACCCTGCCATAATGCAACTGCAAAAACTGATATCAAATGATTTTCCAAAATTTTCCATACCTTTGTCACCAATGATAAAGCTTTGCCAACATATCTACTAGCATGGATTGAGCATAGACATGTCATCTGAAGTTATAACATTATCACCTTTTTCTCATTATGTTGACATATCACAACCCAAAAATAGATGCTATATTATACAGACAGAATAATGTCAAAAATTGTCCTTAAAGACTTTCCAAATAAAAAATCAACAAAATAATCATCACTTTATTATTTAGAACTGCACCAATAGAATCCAATGCAACAACTAATCACAGGGATATATAAAAATACTTGAAAAGCACCCTGAAACCGCATATAGAAGATTTAGTGATGAGAAATATGAGGAAGAGCATACACTTTCTCCCTCAACTAAGCATCCATTTTCACACATCTTGTTTCTTGTAGGTTATAAACATTCCCTTGAGTTCTTGTACTTGCACCAACAATTTCACCTATTTTCTTTCTAATCTCACACCCTAGAGCATTAAAAAGAACATAAAAACCTTGATCACATATTTGAGTTACGCTCAAAAGATTATGCTTGAGTTCTTCTGCAAATTGTACATCCTGCAAGCACAAGTTATCATTCAAAGAAACTATTCCTTTTCCATTGATTTGAATACAGTCATCATTTCCAAACCAAACTAAACCGCCATCACAATATTCAAAATTGATAAAGCTACTTTTGTCACCTATCATATGGTGTGAACACCCACTATCCAGAATCCATTCATTATTCACCTTCGAATGTAAAATTGCTTGACTAACAGTACCTTCTGACTTTTTATTAATTTTCTTTGGTTTCCAAATCAACCTTGTTTTCTTTGCTACCTTGTTATGCTGGAACCTATCAGAATAAGAGCATTGACCTTCCATAAACCCAAGACCTATTTTATCATTATAATGTCTTTGTTTACCTAAAAAAATTGCCAGTTTATTGTTGTTGTTACACATATCAAGTTCTTTTCTCAGGTCAACAACCTTTGCCTCTAAAGTGCAACATTCTTTTTCTTTGATTTTTTATTGCACTTTTGTAATTTCTAGTATTCAATATGAAGTTTTAGGTTAGCAATTTGTTTCTCAAAATTATCCTTCTTTACCACAACTTCCTCTTTGAGTTTTTGAATGTCTCTTAAGGCACTGTTTAATTCACTCTCAAGATTAACATCTTTACTTCCTGATGTGCCTTCAAGCTGAGGTATTCTAACTACATGAGGATATTCATCTATTTTTGAGCCATTGTTCATAACATTATCAATCTCTTTATCATGACTTTGAATTGGATTACTAACAATCATAAATAGAGTTTCATCTCCTTCCACTGAAGAGTCTTCAGTTTTAGTGTATGTTTCATCTTTACTAAACAGACTCTTATTCTTTTTGAAATTGAATTTATTTTTAGGTTTATACGCCTTCTTCTTAGACTGTTGGTCAGATTTTTCATCGTCACTATTTTGATCACCAAGGGGGGCACTTACCTGCAAAGTGTCCAATTTTTCCACAATTAAAACACTTAAAGGGAAGTTTTCCCTTGTATTTTCCATAACCCTTTTTAAGTTTTCTAACAATATGGGTTTCTTTTGAATCAGAATATTATGATTCACTGTCATCTAATTTTTCTTTCTTTTTCAGTTGTAAAGGCAGTTTCTTTTCCTATTGAGTTATTTTTTCTTGTTCTCATTTGATAAGTAGTAAGAGTCCCTTGCAGACTATCTAAGGTAAGTTTATCAAAATGTTTATTTTCTTCAAGGGTTGAAACCTTATATTCAAATTTAGGTTGTAAGGTCCTAATGACCTTTGTAACTGTTGATGGTTAAAATGACACACATGTAGTGGCCTAACTCCCAAGGTCCTGGTAGTTTGTTCTCAACTGTCTGATGTCACTCAATTGGTTCATGCAACTATAATATTCAAGGGGCCTGTGTTGGTAACAAAGGATTCAAGCTATGACTCTCTTGTCAAAATAGTTACTGTAAATCAATGGGTTTAAAATAAAAGAAAAAGATAGATCCAGGGGGTAAATCAGTAAGTATGAATTAAATTTATCTAATATCCAGGCATATACTTTTAACAATGAATGTTTTCTTAACCGATCACAAAAACCATAGCATGACACAACCCACAATATAACTGTACCATCGTATACATCTTAGGTGCTTAATTCAATTCCTCTATTCACCTATCACAAGTATTTCCAAGATTTTAAAACAACACACATTCATTCATCATTCAAACTATAGATCAACAGACTTCAATAACTTTAATTCAATGACAATTTAACAAGATAATCTTTAAACCTAGTTTCTTCTAATGACTTGCACCACATAAGAAACTATCATGCTTCAGCACAATCATTGGCATTCAGGTGGATTATAACTCATTAACCTTATCAAACAACACAATCCAATGCAAACTCCATATTTCGTAAACCTGCAATTCTATTAACTGTAAACAAGATCTGGTACAATGTATCTCTGCAAAAAGCTCTATAAAATCCTATCTCTTAGCACTAGGTAAGCCAATCCAATTCTCAATTAGCTGACCCTTACAATGTAATACCCATCTGGTATTTATAGAATACAAAAAGAAGTTTGAACTTTACTTCTATCTTAGGCTTTCCACCTTTTTAGGAACAATCAACTTTCTTGGAAACTTAGATCAACTTTGATCTTGAGTTCTTACATTATACATTCAGTTTCATCTAACAATAGAAGATAGAAATAGAAGAAAAGAAGATCATGCGTCCTTAAGACTGTCAGTGCCGCATGCATGCAACATGCAAGGAAGAAGATCATCATGCGTCATGCATGGAAGAAGAATATCATGCATGCAAGATTTTATGCATGTGAAGCTAGATCCGCTATGAACTCATCATAACTGGTGAAGACTTGTTGTAGCATATCCATATCTGGCCCATCAATCCAGTCATCTTCAAATTTGATGCGATCCAACTCAACTGCAGCAAATTCTTTCATGCTTTTTACCTTGACCAACTCTCTCCCTGTAGCTTTTATTTCTTCCTTGACTTCTACAAGCCGATCTATCACTAAGTCTTCTCCATAATCTTTCTCCTGCATGAGTCCTTGGAAACTTTCATTCCATTTCTCTCTAACCTGACTCAATGGCATGCCATCTTTAGTCATTACATTCACATCTACTATTATAGCCATAACCGCTTCCAACTCTTCCAACTGCTCAGTTAAATTATTAACTGTTTCCTGAATTTCATCCTTATGCTTGCTCAAAAAGCCAGTCCTAAACTTAAGGATACGAGAAGTCTTTTCTACAAAATCTTTATTATCATCTACGAGTATAGATTCTTCTAGAAGAGTAGTTAGAGGCAATGTATTTATCTTCTCTAACTTTTCACTATACTCTTTGTACTCTTCTTCTAACTTCTCAGATGCCTCAATATATTGATGCATCTCTTTTATTACTCCTTCCGCCTCCTTATAGGTTTCAAATCCTTTTTCCAAAACCTCACCTACCTCCCGATTCACTTTGTCTATCCATTTGTCAACCATCTCCACCTTACCTCTAACCTGCACCAAATCATCAACATCCTTTTTTCTTAGCAAAATAGGAGTCTCAATTGCTGCAACCTGTTGTGACCTTGGAGAGGAGACACTCTTCAAGAATGAATGTAACTGATCCAATTGAGCCTTAAGCTCATCTTTCTTTTGTTTGTCCTTAATCATCCTTGATTTTTTCATTGAAGCCACCACATCAATCAGATTCATTTGTTGATTTCTAGTGGGTCTTACCAAGTTAACCGTACTCAATTGATAGTCTGTGAGCTGCAGATCCCCTACCTTCTTTTCAATCATAGGCACAGCACATTCAGCAACTATCTCCCCTTTATCTGTGAGTCTGGTAGAATGCAAAAACTTTAGCCCTCTTCTTAGGCCTTTCCTATTCAATCTCCTTCATCATGTCCTCCCAATTAAGAGGTTGAGGAGGTGTTCTAGCTCTCTTCTGCAAATCTAATTTCAACCATGTAGGAGCACTAGGAGTCATCATCATGGAAGAGGAAGTAGCAACTATAGAGGATGGCTGAATATCTACCTCAGGTTGAGAATCAACCTTTGCCTTTTCTTGTTGCTCCTGCAGCACATGCATCTGCACCAACTTCTCAGCCTCTTCTCTATCTCTTTGTTCCTGTATTTTCTTGTCTTCTTCTTCCTTTCTCAATCTCTCCTCTTCCATCTGATCCTTCTCTAACTTTTATTTCTCTAAGGCCTCTCTTTCCAACCGTTCTGCCTCTAAAGCTTTAAGTTTTGTAGCTTTGGCCTCTTCTTCTTTTTGCTTCCTTTCAGTTTCTTCCTTTTCTATCCTTTCCATTTCCAAGGCTATGAGTTTCTCTGCCTTTTTCCTTTCTTCCTCGGCTTGCTATTTCTTTACTAGCTCTTCAGCCTCTTTTTCTTTTCTTAGAGCTTCAGCTTCTTGTTCTTTCTGTCGAGCCTCCTCTGCAAGCTTCAATCTAGCAACCAGGGCTTCCTTTTCCCTTCGGTTTCTTTCTTTCTCCTCCTCGATATCATCGATCTTCTGTATTAGTTCCAGCTTGTCATTTTCTTCCTTGACCTTGATCTCATGCTCTCGTTGCCTCATTTGCTCCTCCATTGTATCAGTCGTTGTCCTTGTTTCAACTTCTTTTACCTTTGATTGTTACTGTTGAAGTAGAGCATCAGCTTGTAAATTTGCCTCCATTTCCTTTTGTTTCTCCGCAGCAACCCTTGCATCAGATTCTCTGGTAGCATCTTCAAATTGTTTCCATTGTTCTTCCTTTGTAAGAATCTGCTCAACAGTATAATCTAGAGGTATATTTTCTTGCAAGTTCTTCTCTGATAGATTTTCATCCGAGTCTGTCTCAATTTCTACCAATTCTTCCTCCACTTCTTTTCCTTTAGTAGCTTCAGCCATGGCATAAAGTACTCCTTGAACTTCTTTACTTTTCTTTCTTGTGAGTGGGGCTTGTGCAGATGACTCACCGAATGTGGGTGTAGGAACAACAGATTCAATTGGAACATCTCCCTCGGGTGTCTCTTCTTCTTCATCAACTACCTCCAACTCTGTTTCTTCAACATCAGGAGGAAAGAATTCTAATGGTTCCTTGGAAGGTGCCTTTCTTTTAATCCTCTTATACCCTTTACCTTTCTTGAGGATTGGTCCCTGAGGAGCTTGAGTTCTCATCATCAACCATTGCACACTTCTATCCAAGACTGTTCTTCCCAGTTTCTTAATATCAATAGTTTCTTCCTCATTCCAGTCTATTGGATCTAAGTTTTTGGTGTCAATCTTCAAAGCTTCATATGAGGGATCGAATACAATTCCATCATCCACCAAAGTGTTAGGAATACTATCTTTAATACCCAGCTCTACCATAAGTGAGACTGGTAATCTCTCATAATTCTTCTTCCTTAAGTCATATTCATCCTGCCTATCACACCAAAAATCCTCCAACAAATTAAAATGTCTAGTAAACACTGAAGGTAATAAAGCATACATCTTCTTCTTTGGATCAAAATACTTACGAGCTGTATACAATCCCAATTTTAATTGTATCAACTCATTACAAGCCACCTTAGTTACCTTCAAGTGTTGACAACCATATTCCCCCAGTGTCATAGGAAACTTATGGCATCCTGTCTTATGCTTCATCCCAAATCTAGCATTAACTCCAATGGCTTGATATACAAATTCCATAAGCACTATTCTATTGCTGCAGCATCTTGGAAGTAAATGGGGATGACCTTCAAACCCAAACAATCTGAAGTATGTAAATTTGGGGTATTGGATGTACCAATTTCCCCATTCAGAAATGAATGCCATAGCTTCTTGGCTTAACCTATATCCTGCATCTCCACTCAACTGGTTGATAACCACATATAAAAAGGCATCATTGACTCTCCTGAAGTGAGTCTCAGCAACCTAAAGGGATAATTGATCGTAGTGTTCCCACACCTTCCTTTATCCATCCAAGACTCCCATTATACCTACTTTGTTTAATCCTGGGAAAATTCCCATTCTTGTCGCAGCATAGACCACATATGAAGTCATGAAGAAAGATTTGGTCTGTCTGACCCTTGTGAGCTGATCATGTATGGCATCAAAAACAATCATTGACCAATCAAATTGATAATCACCCTGAAAGATCACTTGAATAAAATGAAACATCCATTCTTTGAAATGGAAGGCATCCCTCTTCCCAAACACTCTGGACAGCAACAATATCAAATCAGATATCTCCTTCTTGAAGTCTGCCCTCTTTGGCTGGTCTTCCAGTTTGCTTAAAGACTTCTTCTCGGTGCTTAACCATCTTTTGTTTAAATGAGACTTATTGGAGTCTTTATGCTTACTTTATTTCTCCAATGCCTCATCCTCAGTTAACTGCACTAAATTCTTGGGATCAGGAACATTAAATATACTTTGGAACATCTATGGAGTAAGATCTATAATCACATTATTTTGTGAATCCATGCATAATCTTGTAGCTGGATTATAAGTACTGGCCACTGTACATATCAACTTTGGACACTGAACTGACAAAGGAAACACAATGATATGTGCAAGACCGGAGTCAACAATCCTTTGAGTTCTCCCTGTCAAGTTTTCCCTTTCTACAAAGGTCTCTTCATGTAATTCTTCAAAACTATACTGGCCTAGATTAGTATCTGTGATATCTAAACAGTCTGATTCCACCTTGCTCGCCTTCACCATCGGATTCCTATGATCATACCTTAATGTATAAGGCAGCTATCCTGGTTTCACCTTCTTGATTTTCGGTGCTGTCTTTGACATTCCAGCCAGTTGATTCCTTCGAGCAGCCTCTCCTGATGTTCCTGACATCTCTCAAATCTCCTGCAAGCAAACCTCTAATTAGACCTTCAAATAAATCATTATAAAACATGTTTTAAAAACATAACTGTTACATATACATCGGAGTCGGAACTAGACAGAAGCTCAAAACAAGCGCTTTTACAAAACTGGTGGACTCAGAGCAAAAACCGATATAGGAACATTCACCTAGTAACAAACGGGCTCGGAGTCAGAGTCAGGAAAGTTATCGGAACCGGGATCGGAATGAAAAAGGGATTTGGTTTTTCTTCGAATTCTCTTCTTTTCATATTTTATTTCCATTCTGCCTCCACCTCTGATTTGGTTATCGTTACTTCGACAAAAGACTCCCCACTATATGCGGAGCCGGACACGGGATGAAAATGGAATTGATAACCTTTACAAACAAAATTCTTAAGTTCAAGATCAGTTCTGATCCCGCCTCCGCTAATTATCACATACTTCAAGAAAACCTTTTAGAACTCGAAATCGAAAATGAGATAGCCATGGAATTGATAACTTTGGTAAAAACAAAACTCTTATGCCCATACCCATTCCAATCCCACCTCCGCCTATGCTAATCATGACATCATCAAATTTATTCATTTTCATCATAACTTCATGATTAAACCTAGGTTGCCATAAAATGGCCAAGGAGCTTAAAAACTCTACCCTCATATGACCGTGGGGAACAATTGTATTTTAGAGCCACTTATTTAAATCTTATTTAAAGTAATTGCAGAGACCGATGAAACCCTAATCTAACAAACTTAATAAAACTAGAGCACGGGTTTAAAACCCTACCATTCTCCCAAACGACGAAACCCTAATTTAAATAATAAATCTAATCTACCTTAACTCACTGTAAAATCTCTAATCTACCTCACTGTAAATTCTTAATCTAACTCACGCCATAATAAAAAACCTTTAATCTAATCTAATCTAGTACAAATCAAAAATGACACGATGCGATCACGATTAAGACGTGAAAGCGACAATGCCCAAAAATAGAAAGAAACGACATGATAAAATAAGACAACAAAGATTAAAGCAAAACAAAACAAGCCAAAACAAGAACCTGCTCATTCAATCACATCGATGATCATAAAATTGCTTTAAAACACAATGATTGAACACGTGAACAGATACAAAGCAAAACACAACAAGGAAATAAACAATGAACAACAAAGATAAAAGACCTACCTCAAATGCAAAAAAAGCCACGCTAACTTTTTGAATCAATTCGCACACAATATCCCTTCTCTATCTCGATCAATTTGCTCAAACAAACTCTGCTATTGCTCTTCGCGCTCTCAGACTTGTGATAATAACAATAATGATCAGCTTTAACCCTTAATAAAGAAAAATATGTGAATTTCTACCTACATCGGCAACCACCATTAATGCATTAAAATGCAGTAAAGGTGGAGTCGGAACTGTAAGAGAACGAACACTGGTCTGCAGTGCAACTTCAGTCAAAAAGTCAACGACAAAAAATTGGTGGGGTCGGAACTAAAATGGAAACAGGATCTTAAAATCATAAAATTTCCAAACCTTATCCCCATTCCGACTCCACGTCTGACAACTAAAAACAAAAATTTAAGTAAAAGACCAACCTAATAAAACAAAACACAAAAACCGAGACAAACAAACATTAAAAAGGGAGCGGAGGCGGGATCGGAATTGAATTTGATTTTGCAAATTTTGATAACAACCATCCCAATTCCCACTTCGGCTCCGCTTCCGCCAAAGAGTAAAAACAAAGGCAAAGAAAAGACTGTCGGGATAGAACCAAAAAACAAGCCTCGAAAGAACTTTCAGAACCCGATTCATCTCCGGTTCCGACTCCGATAGAGAAATCAAAGAAAAAAAAAGTATTGGCAAAACTAGACTCCAAACTTTGTTCCAAAAACAACTAAGTACAAAAAACACAAAGGGGGACCCATTTTGACCAAGGCAAAAGATGGGGTGGTTATGCAAGGCATAACAGTAACCACATCAAACTATTTTACATCTTCTCATAATCCTCTCATAGCATTAACAATTTCATCTATTCTTAGGAAATATTCAACCACTTTTTCATCATCCTTCATTCTTATTTCCTCAAACTGATGTTTGAGTGTAAGGATTTTTTACAGTTTGACATTTCCATTTCCTTGATAAATGGTTTCAAGTTTTTCCCAGATATCCTGAGTAGATTTGCAATGCATGACTTTAACAAAAAAATCTTTAGTCAATCCACACAAGAAGGCATGCTTGCCTCTAGCATTAGTTTCATACTTCCTTTTCTTAGCAGCATTTGTAGGTATTGCGGGTGGAATAGTATGCCCATTTAAAACAATGCTCCAAACATAAAGATCAATTGAAATCAGATATGTTTCCATTCTGATTTTCTAGAGCACATAATCTATGCCATTAAACAAATGAGCTCTAGTCACAGAAGTTCCTTCATTAGCTTGAGACATCTTCTTTAACTGACTCCAAGACCATAATCAATCTTAGGTGGTTTAGAACTATATGAGGACTCCACGCTCTGATACCAAATGTTGGAGTGAAGATGACACTAAGGGGGGGGTGAATCAGTGTCTTAAACCATTTTAAACATTTTCCAGAAAATAAAAAATATAGATGAATTATGCTCTTAATATTTCAATGATAAATACATTCATGAGTTGAATGCAACCATTTAGTGACTAAAATGAGAAGTATCAAAGCAAAATAATGAACATTACAGAATTATCACAATGAAGCAAAAATACCACAAATGAGACCATGAGACAAATGATTTGTCGAGTGGAAAACCCTCCTAGGGTAGAAAAACCACTCCTAAAATGTTGCCTTACTGGCTTAAGTTCAAAAATCACTACTTACAATTCCCTACTGGAAAACTTCAGAGCACCCACTCTAGGAGAACCAACCTCTTATACAAATAGGAACACCCATTCCAAGGAGCACCAACCCCTTCTATAAGACCCCTCTGTTTGGCTTTTGATGTGATGGTGTGTTATTCTGATGTATCATTGTGACATGCTTTAGATTAGCATTGTGAATATTTAAATTAATGATGTTAGATTCGTCAGTTGGTAATACTGTATTGGTGAAGGGGACGGGATTGCACCACTCGCTTGTGAGCGCCCTGTGATTCTATGATTCCCTCTTCACAGTGTGTTTTCTATGATGCAAATATACATGCGTGATATTCTATTGTTCGCAGGTTAATAGGTATAGGACATCGACTCCACTTGATTTCACGGGGTTGAGTGTGTCCATTGCCAATGGCATTCGATTGGGAGATAGTAGTTAGGTTTTTCGTGCCAAGTCCTTACCCTAGTCATAAGTGTGTCGTCATTTTTGGTTTGGTCCAGTTGTTTGTTATTGTTCTCTTGCTTTGATCTTATTAAATTGCAAGTTAGAAAAGTTAAATAATTGGCCTGTGTAGTTAAGTTGTTGATTTAATTAATCTGGTTATATTGTGAAAAATGTTATTTTATTTATTGATTGATTTAATTTAATTAATAAAATAATTAAATCTTGGATTAGATTTATTTTATTCATTAATTAAATTAATTATGTTGAAATGAAGTTAACTATGCATTTTGGAAATTATAGATATTCTTGAATTGGAATTAAGTTGGAAAATTTGAAAAAGGTTTAAATTTCATTTTTGAAAATTAGAAAATGCAAAATTGAAAATTAGAGATATTTTCTATTTTTTGTTTTCTAAAAATTAATTATGGTTTTTGAATGGATATTTTCCATTTTTTGGCTATTATTGGAATTTTGGGGGTTGAATTTTAAAAAAAGATGAAAAAAATGGAAAAAAAAGAAAGGAGGAAAGGATTTTCTGGTTTGATTTTGGGATTTGGAGAAGAAGTTGGATTTCTTGATGGAGCTGGAATCAGAAGAGGAATTGAGAGTTTCATGGTTAACCTTACAGATTTTTGGGATTCAGGTTTTCTTCTTGTTTAAATTGTTCATTTTGAAAGGTTTCACAATTTTAGTGTTGATTGAAAAATAACTCTTAAACCCTATAGGATTGCAGGAAAAAAAAAAAACCCCATGTTAAATCTTGCTTCATAATTTGAAAACCCTTGTTTAGAAATGAGCTTATTCAAGAAATATTGAAAATATAGCTATGATTGATCTTGTTTAAAAATTAATTGTTCAATTTGATTGTAAATTTCATATGAGGTTCTTTTAAAAATAATATATATTATTATTTATATTTTGTTTGAAAGGAGGGTTATGCTATTAAAAAAATCTTTTTTTAAATAATGGCTTGTGTGGTGCGCGGAAAACGAAATCTGCAGGTTTCTTTTAAAATAAAAAATAAAAAATAAAAATAAAAACTAGATGTCTTTGGGGGTTTTGGGGGAAGTTGTGGAAGGCATTGCCCCCACTGCCGCCCCCACATAGGGGACGGTTGTGGAGGCAGAGCCTCCACCGCAACCCCTTGCCTAAGGGTTCGGTTGTGTGTAACACAGCCAACGCCCTTTAAGGGGAGCCGACTGTGTTACCCACAATCGCCCAGGGATAAGGTCGGTTATGGGTTTAATCCGGTCGCCGCCCACCGAAAACGTGTCTGCCACCTAGCAAAATGCAGGCCCTAAAACATGGCACGGAAATCCAAAAACACGCGTGTGGCCCGAGGAAACCCGTGCCCTAATTCATTTTGGGTTTTTTTTTTTTTTTTTAAATATTATATTTTATAATATTAAATGTTGTTAAATAATATTTGATATTATATTTTATAATATTAAATGTTGTTAAATAATATTTGATATTATATTTTATAATGTTAAAATATTAATATTTATTGTTAATAGGTGGATATTTAATATTTTAAATATTATAATTTATAATATTAAAATATTGCTAGTTAATATTTTATACTATTAAAATATAATGATATATTAAAAGGTGTTTTAATTAGTGACATGGGTATATAATTGAGAAACTTTTATATCTACATGCAATAGTCAAATTATTGTTTTTATTTTAAAATAATATATTGGAAGGGCAGTTATTAAGTTTAAGAGTAATATGTTTAATTGCAAGACCAAATGCTTTTGAAACATTTTATTTTGCAAAAGAGAAATAATTATTTTTAAATGATATGTTTTGAACTAATAAAGTAATTGCTTTATTTTATTAGTATTTTCAAACAGTTAAGGATTAAATACTTGGTTTAAATTTGATCATGTATCTGGAAGAGGTAATATTAAAATTAGTTTAATTGAGTCAATGGGCTACAAAATTTTATTAAAGACAGTAGATATATGTTGTATGAAAAAGTAATCGTGGATCTGAATTATTTATTAAAGATAGTTTTCTCGTCTTAGTAATTAGAAAGGCAATGAATGATTTTGCTTAACTAATTTTTTAGGGCAATTGCTTCCCATACTGTGAATTGAATTTTAAAAGGGATATGGATTTAGTATATCCAAATTAAATTATTTCCTTGTAACTGCTTTCGTGATGATTTTCCTTGATGTTGTGTTCGGGGAAATGGGTTAAGTGTGTCTTTATTATGTATGTATTCCAAAGGATTCCTAGAGTTTGGGGGTTGTCATTTTGTGAGGTCAACCATTTGATAAATCCCTTGGTTAGTGCTTGAGTTGTGACAATGCTATTACCCGGTTCCCATGAATGGGGATGTTTGGTACCTCCTGTGGAAGGAGTGGATTATGTGATTATGGCTCTTTGTAAGGAGTGTCGTTGCTATCATTGTTTCCTCCAGAGTTGGAGTGAGTGCTCTTTTATGTTTCCTCCTAGAGTTGGAGTGGTTGTGATGTCTTGTTGTACTTGAGCTGTACTTGTGGGATGCATGTGATTTATTGTGTCAGTTTGGTTCAGTTATGATTCAACTGTGTCTAGAGGTAGTGGGTCTTGTCTAGGAATCCTTGTTACTATCTCCTAGCACGGGGGGTGGGCCTTTGGGTTCCACTTGGTTGGGTGGCGTGCACCTTACTCTGTTGGACTTTCTTCTTGTTCGTGTTGACGAGATTTCCAGTTGGAGAGCCCGTGGGATCCAGTATCTTTTTATGCTTTATTCATTTTTGTTAATCCTCTAATTTATTACCCCTCTTGTTATCGAGGTGGAAGTTGTAATAGGTAATCATGCTTTTGGATTTACCTCATTCGGGGAATGAGATTTGTAACCTTATTGTTAAATGAGATCTTATGGTATCTCTAGTTTCTTTGATGTAATTTATCTTGCATGGAATGTATGTGTTCTTCAATTTCTTAAGTAATTAAATGTTGTGGTTTCATTTCATTAATGTTGTTCGTGGGTTAATAGGTAACCTCAGTCTCGTAACCTTAGAGGTTGTTGCAATGTGTAGTGAACTTGCATATTAATTATATTTTTTTAAAAAAATTAGTTCGTTGGAGTAGTTAATTGCAACTTCCTCTAGGATCACGTGGCGGGGTGTTACACCTTCTACAAAATTAAAACAATAATAATATATCAGAGGATTTCTCTATTTCCATTTAACTCACATCTTCCTTCCTATCTAATACCCCTAATATCCTAAAGATTCGTCAATGAATCTTCAAAATACCAAACATATTAAATATAAAAGCGATCTCTTTGCATTATCTTTGCAAACTAACTATTACAAAAAAAATCACTTGTGCTTCAAAGAACAACCTATCAAACAATGATAAATCATTGTATATCTATCTTTTACAAAATACACAAAATTTGTTCAGTACCTTCACCGAAGGTTTTAGATAAGATAGAATCCCATGTTTTTTATGTTCTAGGAATAGTGAATACAATAAAGTATACACCAATCATTATCATCTATCTTTTTCGAAGTTCTTTTATCCAAAAAAAAACCCTTACAGATCTATTTTCAAAAGCCCATAATAAGTGACAGGTTGAAACAATATTTTAACAAGGCATCTTTTTCTACCAGAACCCAGTTTACCATGTTGATAAAAAAAAAACAACTATCAGTGAAAATGCTAGTCAAGAGTTGTAACCGAACCCATATCATCATGAACCCAATAATCAAAACAAATCAGCACTTTCAGAATACCCACAAGGAAAAAAGAAATGTAACCGAAATCAATGAATGCTCTTCTGATAGAGATAAACAAGTAATCCATTCATACCTTTTATGATTCAAGAAAAAAGACCAGTAACTGACTATTGTTAAATATAAACACCAAATGATGGAAATGATACCTGAACAAACACGAATCTGAAGAGAAAATAAATTTCCCTTCGAAGACATTCATCAATGAGAGGTAGGAATACCTGATGTAACACCTCGCCACGCAAACCCCATAGGACAACTACAACAATAACAGAATATTTTTTTTTTTAAAACAACAATTACACATTGCAACATTAAACATTTATACAACATAGATATAATCATAAAGCATTAACCTAATCCTATTGGGTACATGGTGCGTTACTTAAATGAACCCAACAAATAAAACGATAAACAATACTAACTAAAGCAGAAGAAAGAAACGAGAATAAAACATGATACAAGTATGACATCCATTCAACAAGAATAATATATATACTCATAAACATAAATCACATATTATTATATTTATCTTCGGAGTTCAAAATTACAAACATGGAATATATTTCCATAGATACAACACAATATAAACCCAAAGTTACATTACAAGGCCAATTCCCTTATAACATTGGGAAGAGTACAATCATAATACAAAAGTACAATAATGAAAGAGAATTCTTCAAAGGTACAATCTTCTTCAGGCGAGCTCTGAGATCATTGCAACTGCATCTATGCCACGATCACACCTAGGGACCCAATGGGTGCATTGCACGTTTCCACCCAACCGTGTGAACCCGAAGGAACACCACCCATGCAAGGAGTTGATAAGAAAGAACCCTCGGCCATAAACTCAATCATAAAGGCCTCACATCACAAGACTCAAGCCCACAGAACAACATAAACATCAACAATAACTAAAATAACTCCTGAGGCAACAAGAACAAGGGAAACAAAGGGGCATAATGGGAGAGTTTCATCGCATGGCCTTACATGGATTCACCAAACTACCTATAATCTAGGAGCCGCCTCCATCTATGGTTAACCAGACATCATGTTTCAAGGTGTCGCCCCATAGGGTGACTCGTGTGGAGCCACCTACCTTTCATGAAGACGAGGTAGTGACATTACCGACCAGGTCTTCCCACCCGTCCTTAACCTTTGGGAGCACTAATGGCAGGGGAGGGGTGAGGTGTATATTTTATCTTGTTATGTGATAACTAACCCACCCCACTAGGTAAATTAATTAGTTTTTCACTTAATTAGGGAAACTCTTTCAAGGGTGACCACTTGTACAATTTCCCACATGGTATCAACATAAACCAAAAATATGCAACCATAGAAATACATTCACACTTCCCTAACCTCTGGAAATAACACTAATTCCACACAAGAAAAAACTAAAATATCACATTCAACTAAATAACACCACATCATTAACTATAAGGAATTTAAATTATAAATCACACAAGTCTCATATCAAATAAACATTTTATCTATTAAAATCAAAATAAGGAATTCACTAATATTTCCATTTGACCAAAGACAATAATCGATTTATTAAATATCTCCCTACTTTTAAATAATCCATTTATTAAATATCTAAGCTTACAAACTTGCTAACAATCTAATTAAGGAATGGCAATGACAATTCCATGATTATTTATACATAAAATTAATAAACTTTTAAAAATTAAAGACATTAACTTAATTTATTAAAACCAATTATAAATCACTCATTTATTTCAATTCTATAACTATATATTTATTTTCTGGTTTAAAATTTTTTTCCCCACATAGATTATTCTAAAATTTGATTTTAATTCTAATCTCAACAGATTACTCTACATTCTGATTTTTCTAAGATTAAGTAAATCTATTTTTTTTAAATCATTTCTAAAAAAAAACAAATAGATTAAATTAAATGATTAATAAATCCAAAATCTAATCAAACGAATTATTTTTCAACTTTAACTATTTATGTTTCCAAATACGGATTAATTAAAAAGACATTTTCAATCAGAATTTAACCAATAGCTTTTTCCTCATATATTTTTAAAAAAAATAGAATATAACTTATTTCTACCTTTCAATTATGTGTTCTCATTTCATGTATATATATATATATATATATATATATATATATATATACATATACATATACATATATATGTATACATATATGTATATATGTATACATATATGTATATATGTATACATATATGTATATATACCAAAATAAGTAAATATTAATTCATCTAATGTTGCTGCAAATAAAACATAGTAATATACTGAATATTCCAATTTCATAGAGTATATATACACATACATATATACATATATTAAATCTTCCAACCACTATAATTTTAAAAATTGCCAAACTTTTAAAAACATTCATTAATATATATATAAATTGAACCACATAATAATTAAATTGAAATTCACATAAGTTTTTTAAGAGTTGTGGATGGCATACGAGGAGCGTCAGACTGTTTACACAACCGGCCACTCACCCCAAGGATGGGGTTTTGGCAACGCTCCCTCCACATAATCATGAAGGGCTCTACCATCGGCAACACTCCCTCCATGAATGGGGGGAGTGGTGGGGGATAAACTCCCCACCCCCACACACAACAAAAAGAGCAACTCCACAAAAAATACAGGCCCGACAACAGATAAACAGGTCACTGAGAAATTTTGCTAGTCAATAATTTTTTATGCCACACTAAAATCAACCTATATATATATATATGAAAACATCAGAATAATCACCGAAAAAATTGGGCATGGCCCCAATGAACAAAATCCTTCAGAAAGAGATAGACAAATTGAGGAAATACAAGGAAAGAGAGGATTCTCAGACGAAAAGAGAATTACAAAGGTTTATAACTGAGAAGATACAATGGATAGAGGGAATAGAATTTTGATTATTTACAACAAGAAACCAAAACAAAATAGAAAGAGCAGGAAGAAATGGAAGGTGGAATCCACAAGTAGATAAATCTATTACAGAGAATAGGATTCCCCAAACATTCACAAAAAACATTTTTTCTCTTTCAAACAGAAATTATTTTCTCTTTTTAAAACTAAAATTTACAAATATCAATTTATGGAATTGAAATTACCCAGAGTCCTTCGCTAAATTTGATTTGGGGATGAAATGTCACGTTGAATTATTCTAGCTAGCTGCAACCTTCCGCAAATCCGGAGATTCAAAACCCCAACAAAACAGATTCGAAAACAAATCCCAGTACAACCAAGATCTAATCTCCTCTGTAAATTTCGAAGAAAAACAACACAGAGGATTTAATCCTCAGAAAATTTTCACCATTTTTTTGAGTTGCAAACAAGAATTTTCATTTTTCTTTTTCCTCTCTCTTGCATTTTCGAAAAAGAACTATTTGGAAATATACATTTTCAAAAAGGAAAAGTCAGAAATTGCCATTAATTTCTTAACAATTTCCCATGCAATTGCCACTTAACACAACATTCTTCCAATTTTCCATTTTTGGAAGAAGCATCTTCCTAAATTAATTTACACCAATTATGCATTTTTAATATTTAATTTAATTTTAAATAAAATTAACTTTTGAAAAATAAACAATTAAATAATATTAAACTTAAGCAACATTTCAACTTAATCATAATTAAATTTAAAAATATATTATTAGATTACCATTTGCTAATAAAATCAAATATGATAATAATTTCCATATCTTTATTTTAAATAGTCCATAACAATTTATCTAACTATTTCTTGATTTAAATTAAAGGATAACTCACATTTTACAATAATAATAAAATTCCTAATGTACACAAGAATTTTCCAAAAGGATTAATATTATTAACAACATTGAACATTTAATTAATTAATATTTCGCACCATAGAATAGCATTTAAATTAAAATCATAAAGCACTAGTCAAAGTCATAAACGCAACTTATAAAACTCATGAAATAAAATGACTTAATTTAAAACCATACCCACACGAATGAAGTACGGATAAGACATGAACAACCACTAGACCAACCACTAACATATACGGGGGTACTTTCTGACCAACTCTCTAACCACATCAAACCATTGGGTATGTAGGGTGTGCTTAGACCCTATAATGCGGGTGGAGTCAGCTCCCGGTACCTACATTTCTGCATAACACCAAACATCAAACAACATATACATATGCATATAACTCATAGTCAAACACATTGTTAAGGAGAGTTACGGTGAGGCAGGGTGCTCACGGATGAGCGATGCCACCCCATCTCCTTCACCTGAATCAAATACAGTAATCAAAATCTAAGTATCACATCATCAATATAACTCACAAAGTAACATCATCATAACATAAGTATCCCACACATAAGTCCAACTCTCATAATCAAATAAATATAATTGTCTACCACGCCCAACACATGGCAAAAAAGATGTCTAATAGAGTATCAAATATGCATTAGAACATAACCAGAAATCACACTGAAACAGACACACACACCAAAGAAGTATCAAAGTATTAGAACATGAGAGGCACTACATCCTTCCCCCCTAGAACTAGCCTTACTCCTACAAGCCAGAAAACAAATAAGGAAAAGATTCTTAGATGCGGGATGCATCCTCCCATGTCGTTGAAGTCTCATTATTTGGGTCCCATTGGACCCACACTTGATCAATCTCTCTGCCCCTGAGCGTGAGTCTCCTATGCTGTAGAATGATCATGGGCTCTAGTGCGAGCTTCTCGTCCTCGACCTGTAGAGAATTCCAATCCAGTACATGAGTTAAATTAGGAAAATAAGGCCTAAGAATAGAAAAATGGAACACATCATGAATGTGTGCAAGGTTGTGCGGCAAGGCCAAATGGTAAGCAACTGGTCCAATCCTCTCTAGAACCTTAAATGGACCCACAAAACAAGGCACCAACTTGGAGCCTTTTCTGTAATGGATAGGTATCTTTCATGGACGCACATGAAGAAACACACAATCACCCACTGAAAACTGATGATCAACCCTCTAAGCATCGATGTACTTCTTCTACTTGTCCTGAGTTGCTACCAAGTTCTCTTTGATGCGAGCGATTTTTTGATCCATTTCCTGTAGTATCTCTGGCCCAAGAAGAATCCTATCCTCCAAACGGTCCCAACTCAAAGGTGTTCGACATGGGCGACCATACAAAGCTTGGAAAGGTGGCATCCTGATCGAACTGTGGTAACCATTATTGTAGGCAAACTCAATGAGATGCAGATAGTCTTCCCATTGAGACCGTTGATCCATAACATACATATAGAGCATGTCCTCGAGAACCTAATTGACCCTCTCGGTCTGACCATCTGTTTCTAGATGGTAAGAAGAACTGAAGTTCAATTGTATTCCTAAGGCACATTGCAATGATGTCCACAACATAGAAGTGAACATTGGATCTCTGTCAGAAATGATTCTTTGCAGGATTCTATGCAGCCTCACAATATCATCCATGAAGATTTTAGCCATAGATAATGTAGTATAGGAAGACCGAATAGGAGAGAAATATGCCACCTTGGTCAATCTATCAACAGTGACCACAATAGCATCATGTTGACGTGCAATCATTGGCAACCCAACAATAAAGTCTATAGATATAATATCCCATTTCCATTCCGGAATGCGATTGGGTTGTAGAAGACCTGTTGGATGATGGTGCTCTTCCTTTACCCTCTGACACTCCAGGAATCTCACCACAAGATCTACTATATCCCTCTTCATCCCTACCCAAAAGTACAATGGACGAAGATTTGCATACATCTTTTTAACTTCTGGATGAGCCGAATAAGGAGCCCGATGTGCTTCTAACATGATTAGGGTACGAAGACCCTCAGAGGATGGAACATATATGCGACCTGAACATCACAAAATTCCATCAGACTCAAGAGTATAACCAGCAAACCTTCCCTCAAGCACTCTACCTGACTCTGTCTCTAACTTCACCTCCTAGAACCAGCTGTCTGAAGGAAGTGTTGCAAGAATCTGACCTTTTAGATCAACCTCAAGAGTCATAGAGGATAAATCATGATGGAAATGGCTTAGAGAATCTGCCACTACATTCTCCTTGCCCTGAATATATTTCACTTCAAAATCATACTCGCAGAGGAATTCCATCCATCTTCTCTGCCTAGCATTAAGATTCGGCTACGTGAAAATGTAATGCAAACTGTGATGGTCATTGTGCATCTTGAACTTGTGGCCCAACAAGAAATGCCTCCACCTTACTAGGGCATGGACAACTGCGGCCAACTCCAAGTCGTGAGTAGGGTAATTTAGCTCATGGTCCTTGAGCTTACGTGACTCATATGTTATTACCCTGACATCCTACATCAAAATAGCCCCTAACCCTTCCAAGGACACATATGTGCAAACCACATAGTCCTGAGTAGGATCAGAAATAGCAAGAATAGGCACACTAGTCATCTTCTCTTTAAGAGCTTGAAAAGTTGACTGGCACTTTTCAGACCAATCATATTTCTTTCCTTTCCTCTAGAGAGAGGTGATAGGATGTGCAACCCTAGAGAAACCCTGTACAAACCACGGATAATAGCCCACCATTCCCATAAAGTTGTGAATTTTTGGAACATTTTTGGGAGTAGGCCAATCTATAATAGCTTGGATCTTTGAGGGATCCATGACGATACCTTCTTCGGAGAGCACATGCCCCATGTTTTTCACTTTAGACATAAAATTCACACTTTTCCAAGTTTGTAAACAACTGGTTCTCTCGAGCACTGCAACACCAGCTTCAAGTGTTCCTTGTGTTCCTCTGTGGATCTAGAGTAGATAAGTATTCCATCAAGAAACATGAGCAAACATTGGTCCAAATAGGTTCAGAAAACACCATTCATTAAGTTCATAAAAATTGAGGGTGCATTAGTTAACCCAAATGGCATGATAGTAAATTCATAATTTCCATACCGGGTACGAAATGCAGTTTTGTGAATATCCTCCTCAACAATTCATAACTGATGATATCCTAAGTTGAGGTCAATTTTAGAGAACACCTTTTCTCCCTAGATCTGGTCAAACAGATCATCAATCCTCGGCAAGGGGTAGCGATTCTTCGTTGTCACCGTGTTCAACTGCTTGTAATCAATACACGGACGGAGCGAACCATCCTTCTTTTTCACGAAAATGATCGGTTCTCCCCAAGGGGAAACACTAAGATGGACAAACCCCTTTTCAAGCAATTTTTCTAACTACAAATGGAGTTCTTGGAGCTCTTGAGTTTTCATCCTATAAGGAGCCTTAGAGATAGGCTCAGCTCCTAGAATGAGATCAATTCAGAAGTTGATGTCATGCTTAGGTGGCATCCCAGGTATCTCGCTCAGAAAAAAAATTAGAAAACTCCTTCAAGAGAGGATAATCATCCAAAGTTACTTCTCGACTCTCCTCCATATCCAGGTCACTAACTAAGATAGCAAACAACTGACACCCTTGACGAAAAAACTTCTTCAATTGCATTATGGAGATAATCCTCAAGGAGATAGGATTTTGAATGCCAACAATTTCAACCTCACCTCCAGAATCATCCCGACAATGAACAAACTTTCAACGACAGTCAATCATCACCTGGTGTACACTTAACCAATCCATCCCCAATACGACATCATAAGAACCCAAGGGAAGAATCTGAGTATCCACTGAAGACACAACTTCACCAAACTCCAACTTACATCTTGGAACAAGAGATTCCACTAACACTTTTTCCCTAGAAGCTAATTCAACACACCACTTAACACCTTGCTTTTCCGCAACCAGATTACAATGCTTAACAATAGAAGGGGAAATAAAGGAATCTGATGCACCACAATCAAAAATTCTATAAATAGGAGTGCCCTGCAACAAACCTGATACCTCCACCATAGTGCCCTAGTGATCTGCTTGATGATTATCCATCGCAGTGAAAACCTTATGAGACTTGTCAGCATCTCCAACTGTCAGCTTAGATGTTGTCGACCTCTGACTAAACCCTGCAGTGCTCCTCTACAAAAAATTTCTAGCAATATGTCCCAACTGCCCACAACTGAAACACCTAGTACCATGGCCAAAACATCTAAAACCAGTTGGAACATTAAACTGCTGAAAGCTACCATGGCTAGGTGCGGGTTGTGAGGACTATGTTGGTTGCTCAATGTAGTTATGTTGTGATCTCTACCAATGATAGTTTCTCCTAGAATGAAATCTATTGCTCTAATGAGACTGAGAGGGCTTATTCTTTGATTGAAACTATTGTTTTCCACCCTTAGTGCATGCAAAATGAGCCCTGGAAGGACCTGCAGCCTAAGACTGCCCACCACGGGAACCACCACCTACAGCAGGAATACTACCGATCTAAACTCCAATGTGACCTCCTAATTCCAAGGTAAAATTCTCCTCCACAAGGTGAGCTTTCTTGATAGCAACCTCCATTGTCTTTAGCTCGAAGACTCAGACACCTCCACTAATCCTGGCATTCAGACCTCTGAAAAAATGTTGTACTAGCATAGCCTCATCATTAGCAATTCTAGCATACTACTTAAGCTGAAAGAAGCAGTGCTCATATTTCTCTATAGACATTGCCATCTATCTCAATTCATGGAATTCATCTGCCCAACGCTGCCTCCAGTGATCATATAAGAAATGAGCCCTGAACCGTTCTAGGAAAAATTCCCATATCACTGAACCGATGTCAAGGTGCAATTTATGTTCTTCTAGTCACCACCACGTGGATACAAATCCTTTGAGGTGCATGATGGTGCACCTTTCCCTAGTATTACTATCGTAGTGATGCATAGAAAATCATCGATCTAGATCAATAAGCCAAGTTTCAACTTCCAAACCTCTGCCAGAGCCATCATAAATAGGAGGGCGTTCCCTGAGGAGATCTCTCATATGACGAACAACCACTGCATTCTGATCTTCTAGTATCTCATTCCTCCTTAGTGACCTCTCTCTCTCTTTGATCACCCATTGCTCATCTTGCCTAGGACCTAGATGACCAAGAACATCTTCCAACAACTGACGCAACTTCTCACCACCCTGAATTGGTTGCTCTGGATTAGGGCCTCCACCCTGAGGGTTGTTCTAGGAACCTTGATTTTCCTCTTGATCCAATTCATGGGAGCTCTGAGGTGGTGAATTATGATGGCCAGCTCTGTGATCACCATGACCACAGTTGTGACAGCATCCACATCCACATCCCTGACACCTAGGCATGATTCTACGCAACAAGAAATGGATTACATAAGTTCAAAGTTACGTAGCAAGACTAACATAATGGGTTAACTTAACCTATAGTACCCAGTGTTGTTAACCTTGGCTCTAATACCAAGTTGTAATTCCCTGCCACACAAACCCCATAAGACAACTACAACAATAACAAAATAATTTTTTTTTAAACAACAATTACACATTGCAAAATTAAATATTTATACAACATAGATATAATAATAAAGCATTAACCTAATGCTATGGGGTACATGGTACGTTACTTCAAACCCAGCAAATAAAATGATAAATGATACTAACTAAAGTGAAAGAAAGAAACGAGAATAAAATATGATACAATTATGACATCCATTCAACAAGAATAAGATATATACTCATAAACATAAATCATATATTATTATATTCATCTTCGGAGTTCAAAATTACAAACATGGAATATATTTCCACAAATACAACACAATATAAACCCAAAGTTACATTACAAAGCCACTTCCCTTATAACATTGGGAAGGGTACAATCATAATACAAAAGTACAATAATGAAAGAGAATTCTTCAAAGGTACAATCTTCTTCGAGTGAGCTTTAAGTGAGCTTCAATTGCATCTGCGCCACAATCACACCTGGGGACCCAATGGGTGCATTTCATGTTTCCACCCAACCGTGTGAACCTGAAGGAACACCCCCCATGCAAGGATTTGATAAGAAAGAACCCTTAGCCACAAACTCAAACATAAAGGACTCACATCACAAGACTCAAGCCCATGAAACAACATAAACATCAAGAATAACTAAAACAACTTCATAGGCAACAAGAACAAGGGAAACAAAGGGGAACAATGGGAGAGTGTCATCACATGGCCTTACATGGATTCACCAGACTACCTATAATCTAGGATCCACCTCAATCTATGGTTAACCAAACATCCTGTTTCAAGGTTTCACCCCATAGGTTGACTCATGCAGAGACACCTACCTTTTGTGAAGACAAGGTAGTGACCTTACCAACCAGATCTTCCCACCCATCCTTAGCCTTTGGGAGCACTAATGGTAGGGGTGAGGTGCATATTTTATCTTGTTATGTGATAACTAACCCAACCCACTAGGTAAATTAATTAGGTTTTCACTTAATTAGGGAAACTCTTTCAAGGGTGACCACTTGTACACTGGCCCCAAGAAGAGCCACTCTCCCCTATGGTTTCCCTAAAATCAAAACCAAGGAACGGGTAACAGAATGTACAACCAAAAGGACCTTAACTCACAACAAGGTACCACCCACAATTTCCCACATGTTATCAACATAAACCGAAAAGATCCAACCATAGAAATACATTCACTTCCCTAACCTTTGGAGATAACACTAATTCCACACAAGAACAAACTAAAATATCACATTCAACTAAATAACACCACATCATTAACTATAAGGAATTTAAATTATAAATCACACAAGTCTCATATCAAATAAACATTTTCATCTATTAAAATCAAAATAAGGAATTCACTAATATTTCCATTTGACCAAAGACAATAATTGATTTATTAAATATCTTCCTACTTTTAAATAATCCATTTATTAAATATCTAAGTTTACAAACTTGCTAACAATCTAATTAAGGAATGGCAATGACAATTCCATGGTTATTTAAACATAAAAATAATACTTTCAAAAATTAAAGACATTAACTTAATTTATTTTATTTTTTTGGTCGGTAACACGAGATATTGTATTACTTGAAAAGGAAAATTACATTGAAACAAAAGTTACAAACAAATACAACATTGCCTTCCAGAAAGCTTCCAGAATAACACCTAACAATAAACCAACATAACCTACAAAAGACCTATAATCCAATCATGAATTTGAAAATCAAATTTTCTTTCTCTTCATCTGAGACCTAAGAACCATTGCAAAGTTTTCCTTCTTTTCTTTCTTTGCCTTCTTCCCCTTAACCATTTTCCAACTATCCTCTACCTTTTCAGCCTCATTTTTCCATTTTAAAGATTTATCACAGAGGTGCTTCCCCTTCACCATTCGCCACCCCTCTACCTCCCTTGTATCCTCCTCCTGCCTTTCCAAAGGGTTATCAACAGGGTTCTTTATATCACCATCTAGTCTTCCCAAAAAAAATTGGCATTGTTCTCCAGCATTCCTCACCACCATTTCTTTCTCTATCGATCTCACAAACCTTTTTTCTCCTAGCATTCAAGTGTCAAGGCCCCATTTTTGGGATTCGACTCCTCATCCCCTCCACTAGAGACCATCTTGCCTCTGTTCTTAACTGAGTTCCCTACCTGATCTAGGACATCATCCATTTGTTGTTGAACCGCCCTATTTTCTTCCTCCACCAGAGTGTTCCCCACTTGAAAACCTTCCTCTATGTTTTACTCATGCGAGCTCTTTGGAGACACAACTATTTTCTCCACCGTGTAATGATGGGGACCAACATCTTTCCACCAAGAGGCAGATTTTGTTGCTTTACGTTTGGTGCATTGGGTAGCCAAGTGTCTTGTTTTGAAGCAAACTCTGCATCTAAAGGGTATCCCTTCATAATCCAGGGGCTACACCCAACACCCTCTCGACATATTCAAAAGAATCTCCTTAGGGGGCGCTTTGGAAATGTCCATTTCCACTAAGATTCATGCAAAGGTTGAGTGCATAAGGTTTGAAGAGCCTTCGTCCACCATTAATAAATTTCCTAAAGAGTTCCCCACTGCCTCTAAACAAGAATCAAACCAGAACTATAAAGGAAAATAGGGAAGTCTTACCCAAATAGGGACCTTCGCAAAAACCCAGTGAATGGATTGAAATTTGGATGCCAAGGCTTCAGCATTAGTGGGTATTTTTCCTCCCATTCCCAGTGATAATCACAAAGAATCGTATGTTTATCGTACTCTTTCTCAAAAACAACAATGAAGAATCCTTTTACCATGGGGTAAATTTGGACATACCCTTCTAAGACACTCGTCCATTGCTGAGTAATCCATTCATGCAGGTCCCCTAAGCAGGGCTTGAAGCCCCTGAATCTTCTTATCAGCCCCAACCCAGAAAAAACCTCTTCATTCCTAAAAAATTCTTGTTCAAGTTCTCATTTAGATCCAAAGAAATAGAATTTGATGACTGAGAATCACCCAAGCCTCCTCCTATTTTTCCAGTCACATTTTTATTTGGAGGCTTCGAAAATGGTATCAGGGCCGCTTGATCTCCCACACTCCGATTCAAAATGAAGCCCTTTGCACCGCCATTTCCACCTGAGGCAAAAACCATTGAAGAGACTCCCTTCTGACCTCGATGAATAGATTGGGCTCTTCCATCCGCGTTAGGGTTTCCGCCATTAGGTATTTTCCTTTTCAAAACCTCATCCTCGCATAGATACACTAGGGAATTTTCTACATTTTCCTTTCCCCTAGCTTCAATGGTAACACCTCCTCTCTTCATGCTAAAGCCTAATGTTACCAATCCATCCCTCCCATCCGCACTCACACCATGAGAATCTATGTTCTCCGTCGTCCCCTATTTTCGACCGTTGGCACTGCTCATCACTCCCCCAAAAAATTGTGTCGAAACACTTGTGACATTAACTTAATTTATTAAAACCAATTATAAATCACTCATTTATTTCAATTCTTTAACTATATATTTATTTTTTGGTTTAAAAATATTTTCCCCACACAGATTATTCTAAAATCTGATTTTAATTCTAATCTCAATAGATTATTCTACATTCTGATTTTTCTAAGATTAAGTAAAACTATTTTTTTTAAATCATTTCTAAAGAAAACAAACAGATTAAATTAAATGATTAATAAATCCATAATCTAATCAAATGAATTATTTTTCAAATTCAACTATTTTTGTTTCCAAATACAGATTTATTAAAAATACATTTTCAATCAGAATTTAAACAATAGCTTTTTCCAAAATAAGTAAATATTAATTCATCTAGTGTTTCTACAAACAAAACACGGTAATATACTAAATATTCTAATTCCATAGAGTATATATACACATACATATATACATATATTAAATCTTCCAACCACTATAATTTTAAAAAATGTCAAACTTTTAAAAACATTCATTAATATATATACATAAAAATCGAACCACATAATAATAAAATCGAAACTCACATAAGTTTTTTAAGAGATGTGGATGGCATATGGGGGGCGTTGAACTATTTACACAACCGTCCACCCACCCCAAGGATGGGGGTAGCACTACCTTTGGCAGCACTCCCTCCACATATTCATGGATGGCGCTGCCATTGGCAGCACTCCCTCCATGAATGGGGGGAGTGGTGGGGGATGAACTCCCCACCCCCACACACAACATAAAAAATGACTCCACAAAAAATACAGGCTCAACAACAAATAAACGGGTCACCGAGAAATTTTTCCAGTCAATAAATTTTTATGCCACACTAAAATCAACATATATATATATATATATATATATATATATATATGAAAACATCATAATAATCACCAAAAAAATTGGGCATAGCCCCAATGAACAAAATCCTTCAGAAAGAGATAGACAAATTAGGGAAATACAAGGAAAGAGAGGATTCTCAGACCGAAAGAGAGTTACAGAGGTTTATAACTGAGAAGATACAATGGACAAAGCGAACAAAATTTTGATTATTTATAACAAGAAACCAGAACAAAATACAAAGAGCAGGAACAAACGAAAGGTGGAATCCACGGGCAGATAAATATATTACAAAGAATAGGATTTCCCAAACATTCACAGAAAGCATATTTTCTCTTTCAAACATAAATTATTTTGTCTTTTTAAAACTAAAATTTACAGAGATCAATTTATGGAATTGAAATTACTCGAAGTCCTTCGCTAAATTTGATTCAAGGATGAAATTTCGCTTTGAACGATTCCAACCAGCTGCAACCTTCCACAAATCCATAGATTCAAAACCCCAGCAAAACAGATTTGAAAAAAAATCCCAGTACAACCAAGATCTAATCTCCTCTATAAATTTCGACGAAAAACAACATAGAGGATTTAATCCTCAAAAAAAAATTACCATTTTTTTGAGTTGCAAACAAGAATTTTCATTTTTCTTTTTCCTCTCTCTTGCTTTTTCGAAAAAGTACTATTTGGAAATATACATTTTCAAAAAGGAAAAGTCAGAAATTGCCATTAATTTCTTAACAATTTCCCATGCAATTGCCACTTAACACAACATTCTTCCAATTTTCCATTTTCGGAAGAAGCATCTTCCTAAATTAATTTACACCAATTATGCATTTTTAATATTTAATTTAATTTTAAATAAAATTAACTTTTGAAAAATAAACAATTAAATAATATTAAACTTAAGCAACATTTCAACTTAATCATAATTAAATTTAAAAAATATATTATTAGATTAACATTTGCTAATAAATTCAAATATGATAATAATTTCCATATCTTTATTTTAAATAGTCCATAACGATTTATCTAACTATTTATTGATTTAAATTAAAAGATAACTTACATTTTACAATAATAATAAAAGTGCTAATGTACACAAGAATTTTCCAAAAGTATTAATATTATTAACAACATTGAACATTTAATTAATTAATATTTCACACCATAGAATAACATTTAAACTAAAATCATAAAGAACTAGTCAAAGCCATAAACGCAACTTATAAAACTCATGAAATAAAATGACTTAATTTAAAACCATACCCACACGAATGAAGTACAGATAAGACATGAACAACCACTAGACCAACCACTAACATATACGGGGGTACTTTCTTACCAACTCCCTAACCACATCAAACCATTGGGTATGTAGGGTGCGCTCAGACCTGACAATGCAGGTGGAGTTGGCACTCAGTACCTGCATTCATGCATAACACCAAATGTTGAACAACATATACATATGCATATAACTCATAGTCAAACACATTGTGAAGGAGAGTTACGGTGAGGCAGGGTTCTCACGGATGAGTGATGCCACCTTGTTTCCTTCACCCGAATCAAATACAGTAATCAAAATCTAAGTATCACATCATCAATATAACTCACAAAGTAGCATCATCATAACATAAGTATCCCACATATAAGTCTAACTCTCATAAGTAAATAAACATAATTTTCTGACACACCCAACACATTGCAAAAAATATGTCTAATAGAGTATCAAATATGCATCAGAACATAACCAAAAATCACATTGAAACAAACACACACCAAAGCAGTATCAAAGTATCAGAACATGAGAGGCACTACACCTAATATTATGAATGAAGTTGAAAATAGAGCATGATAAATTGTTGTGAGGAATTTACCAACCCAGCTGTGGAGAAACCAGCGAATCTCCTTCCAAGCTCGAGCCCTCACCCAATGAGAAATGACAGACCAAGAAACCAACCCTGACATAGCTCTTATAGTGAGCTTCAACCTTTTTCTTTTGAGTTGAAGCAATTAATCATCATAACAAGAGTAGTTACACATTCTTCATGGTGGAAATTAGGATTCAGAACCCTAGCAATGAGAAGACCAAAAATAAATTTCCCTAACTTTCATTCGATTCACCAAGACATTCGATGACTTCCCAAAATGAAATAATACTTGAAGTCTAAAAGACTAATTCAAATGTAATAAAAAAAAATCATAATGATTTTAGATATGTTGTCTTATACCTTTTACCACAAATGCTAACATTATCATTACATCCACATTTTGCATACAAGTTGTTGATACACTCTAAACATCAAAAGAAAAATTAATGCTATGTCCAAGCTTTCCAAAATTCCGACAAGAATAATGAGATAATAAGGTTGTCGAATTCCCACAATAAACTTCCAACTATTATTTTTACAAGACTTTACACAAAGTCAAAGACAAAGGGATTGATAGGAACCATCAACATATGCTTAAGGAAACCCGATAGGGTTTATAAACTGTGGAGCCTTATTAAATACGTTTTGATGTTGAAGTCACCAACTAAGTGACACATTTCATATGTCTTTTGAGCCACAAGGTGACTTTTCCTAAGTCACATGTATTTAATATATGATAAAACAAGATGCCAAATCAAGGACCTTCAGTTTCTCAAAAACATATGTTAGATATGCCAAGAATTTAGACCTTTGAAGCCTTTAGAAATGACATCGATGGATTTTATTCCCATTAATAAGTGACACAAGAATTTTTTTTGAATGATGTCCCAAGTACCAATGGTGAATCCACAAGAGTCGGCCTACTTCTCAAGAATTGTCAAGACAATATGACACGTTGAATCACTTTTTTTCTGAATGAACCAAACTGAAATACTGAGTCAAAAGTTATGAAGGCATAGAAAAATGATAATGCCAATATCACATGACCATAATGTGGCAGTAGACCTTTCAAAAACAATTTTTCCAAAACCTTGCAAAAAAGTATGCATTATGACACCATGTACACTTATGAATCATATGTGTCTTGAAGACATCACATACTCTCTTAACAAATAGTCATATGTATAGTAGAGAGTTAATACTTGTAATACATGCTTCAATGCAAAATTCTTGTAAAAATTTATGATTTGTGCAAACATAATATGTGCCACTCATATATCATTTGATCTGTCAGCCCAAGTAAAGAATGCACAAATGTATAAACAAATGTATACCTGAAAATGAATCTGCCAGTATGTGTATGTCACTGTGACTTGTAACCCTTCTGAATATACCTGTGACATGAAGCATAAAGATCCTGGGACCTATCAAGATAACAATGACATATATATCTGAAGCAAATGTATGCCTTGAAACAATTGTGTGCCCTATCACAATGAGCACCATGTCAAATATCAGTTCCAACATGTAAAAATTGAAACTTGAAAGTGCATGTCATGAACCATATGAATGAACTATAATCATGTATCAAAACAAGCTGAGAATGCATCTTGTAATTCCCCACCATGTAACCCTAGAGGAAGTTTCAATTAACTACTCAAACACACCAAAAAAAAAATATTTAAAGTACAATTAACTTACAAGATCACTTCCTGTTGCCAACAACCTCTAAGGCTACGAGACTGAGATTACTTTTAAACCCATACATACATCATAAATACATCCATAGCATTTTAACTACTTAAGGAATTAAATACTCATACATTCCATACATGATAAATTACATCATAACAATAAGAGATTCGATAAGAATTCACATAAAATTAACTTTAACAAATCAGATTACATCAGTCATTTCCCGAATGAGGTAGTACATATAAATGTGATTACAAAATACAATCTTCCACCTCGAATAAAAATGAGGGGTAATAATTACAAGAACCAACTAAAATTTGTACAAAGCATGATATATAATTGGAAACCACGAGCTCTCTAATTGGAAATCTTGCCATCACGATCTGCAAATCAAAGGGGACCCAACGATGTAGGGTGCACGTTCCTCCCAACCAAGTGGTACCCGTAGGCCCACCCCTTGTCCTAGGAGATAATAACAAGATTACATGGCCAATCCTACAACCTCTAGTCATAGACTGACACATACTGAATCAACCAATACATAAACCAAACAACACAAGGTCACATTGCTTCCAGTTACACAATCTTTCATTTCACACAACTAACATATAGCTTACCTAGGAGGAGTGTCATCACAATGCTACAAGGGATATCCTAGTAAGTCTTCCTAGGCCCCGGCCCCCATCTTGGGATCTCCTGGAATCCTCTCACAACTCTTGGCCCCACATGCAATCCAAAGCAGAATCGAGTATCTTTCGTGAAGACAAGATACCGATCATGCCATTCTAGGCCTTCTCATCTCATCCCAAGCCTATACTAGCACAAGGGTCCATGAGCGAGGCACATTAATCTTACTTAATTATTGATTGCTACCTAACCCCTAACAAGTTAATTACATTATCACCGGATTACAAACTTACAACGAGTTATCCTGGCACCCTTTTGTGTGTCGACGCTCGTTGCAATCCACTCCCCTAAGACAACTTAGTGGAACAATTCCACTACCCAAGGCATACTAGTGCAACTTCAAAAATACCAGCTACCCTACTTTAAGACTTTAGGGTAACACTTCCCCTTCATGGAAATCAGGTAACATTGACAAAAAAAAAAAGCACTAACCAAGGGTACAATAACTGGGTTGACTCAAAATAACACACAACCCCCATTTCCCTTTCACTACTGGAAGTCTTAAACAAGTCTAAACCAACTTCCCCAAACAAGAATACAGAGGAAATTACACGAAAGGCAATTTAAAGAAAATATTCTAAGTTTTGGATATTTTAAATCCCTTTCCCTACCATTGAATTCACAGTAAAATAACAATTGCCCTAATAAAATAATTAATCAAGCAAACCAAAAGCCTCTTCAGATACAGAGAAGGGAAATACTAAATTTTACAGAGAAACAAATTCCTCAATTACTTTTAAAAGCAATATAAAAATTCACTGTAAGTTAACTAAATCAATTCCCTCTACTAGTACATTTAAGCATGCAACTATTTTAAAATTACAATTATTTTAAATATATATATTTAAATATATATATATATACACATGAAATATATATATACATATATATTAAATATACAACCAAAATATTACAAAATCATTATATATATTATTCAACATATAAAATATATATTAAATATTATAACCACATTAAAAATTGAAAACCAAATTATATTAAGAGGCAGTGAATCCATAATAATTTTACAACTCATATTTCTTAAATACAAGCGCATAAAAATGGGGGCGTCAGACTGTACCAAGGTACAACCAACCACCCCATATCTTGGGGGCAACACTACCATGGGACTATTCGTCCCCCACTGTGGTGGGCGCGTTGCCTCATGGCAGTCCTACCCCCCACATATGAGTGGGTAGTGGGGGATTTAACCCCCCCACCAACCACTATAAAATAGCTTCAATTTTTTTATTTCACAATCTAAATTTTGATTTTTCCAAGAACAATTTCGTCGTACAACAATTTTTAAAACTCAGCAATTTTATAAAAAAATTAACAGCATATATAATATATATATATATATATATTAATATATATATATATATTAATATATATATATATATATATTAAAACAAATGGGAGCACCAAAATACTAAAACTGGGAAAACATTTTCCAGAAAGTGTTTCTATAGCAAAAATTAACAACTTCACAGAAAAACCCAATTTACAGAGAGGAGGATATATAGGTAGAATTTTTCCCAAACAATTTAACAGAGGATTCTTTCTTGCTTTCCCAAATTCAAACATAGAGGAAAACCAATTTGGAAAAATAATAATAAAATTTCTACCAATTTAAAACACACAGAAGTTTTTCCCAAGAAAATACAACCTACAGAAAAATTACAATTTCCTCTAGAAGGGTTTTCTTTCTAGATCTAATATTTCTTTCTAATTTCACTAATTTTCCCTATTTTACCAGACTGCCATTACTAAGGTTTTCCAAAATTGATTTCAACTATAGAGAACTATCTTCTTACAGAGAAATTAAATTACAGAACATTTTCACTACGGCAATACAACTTTCTCACACAAACAATCTTTTTCTATATAGAATTGTAATCTAGAACCCCTTTCCTTTAAAACTTAACAAAACAAGAATAAAGAAAAGAACTTGTACCCAACGCTTCTTGAGTATTTAAATCTGGTGTAGAGCCTCCTCCACAGCTTCAAGCAAAGCTTCTAGACAACCACGACTTCCTCCAAGAAAATTGGTTTCCCGAGCACAAGAATAATTCCAACACAACAAAGAAATTTTCCAAACAAATTCTAAGGATGCAAAAATATCACAACAATTTCTACAGCCAAAATCTCTTTTCCCAAAATCTCCAGATCATAGAAAAATTCCTTCTTTCACAAATTTCCCCAAAATTCCAACATGCAAAATATCTCGAGCCTTGTCGTGAATAATATTTTTCGCTTCCTCACCCAAAGCCAAGATTAACTCCCGGGAATTAATTTCCCCAACAAATTAATAATTTTTTCTAACACTTGCTGGCAATTTCCAAATATCTTCCAACAACCCTCTTAATCATAAAATCTTCTAATAATCAAAATTTAATATTTTAATAATTAAAAAAATTCTCATTCAAATATAAATAGTTTAATTAATTTAATTAATCAATAAATCAAATAATCTAAAGATTAACCCTTTTATTAATTAAATTAAATTTATTTATTTATTAATTCTAAAATCTCCACATTTAAAATAAACATAATCTACTATTCAACTTTTAATAAAGAATTTCACTAAATCTCTTTTAAAGCATTTTACCATAATAATTTAAAGCAATAATAAACACAATTAAAAAAACACGACTGACTAAACTTGACGACACGCTAAGGCTAGGGTGTAGACCTGACACAAGTAACCTAGCTACTATCTCCCAATCAACTTTACCGTTGGGTCGACATGCTCAAACCTGTGAAGCCAGGTGGAGTCAATGTCATGTACCTACAAACCTGTAAAGGAGACATCAATATCACATGTATATAAACAACATATTAAAACACATCGTGAAGAGGAAATCACGGAATCGTAGGGCACTCGCAAGCGAGTGATGCTATTTCGTCCCCTTCACCAATACACTTATCACGAACTAACAGTTCTCATCATAAATAAAATACTCATGTGCAATAATCATGTTATACCAAACCATCATTATACTAAACAAAGCATGTCAAATAAAACATCAAAGAAGGTACATCACACCACCACAAATAGTCCATGTCACTCTATAAATAATGGTCAAATGCAAACAACATGATAAAGTATATCAAAGTATCTGAGTGACCAAAAAACAAAACATAGCAAATAAGGACATTGTCTAAGCAAAGAGCAAGACATAGGGGTATTACATCCTCCCCCCTAGGGCCAGGATTACTCCTAGAAGCCTACAAACAAGTAGGGATATAACTCCCTCATCCTAGTTGCATCTTCCCAGGTGGATGAAGTATCATCCCTAGGATCCCACTGGACCCTAACCTGATCAATATCTCACCCCCGAAGAGCGAGCGTTCTATGCTCCGTTATGGCCATGGGCTCCAAAGCGAGTTTCCCATCCTCTACTTGTAAAGCATCCCAATCAAGGACATGAGAAATATCTAGATGATATGGTCATAGAATAGAAACATGAAATACATCATGAATACGTGAGTGATTGGGCAGAAAAGCAATTCAATAAGCAAATGTACCAATCTTCTCAAGTATCTCGAAGGGTTTGACAAAGCGAGGTGCAAGCTTAGATCCCTTTCCATAATGGATTGGACTCTTTGATGGGCGCACCCGCAAAAAGACTTTGTCACCAATAGAAAATTGTCGATCCACCCTATGCGCATTTGCATACTTCTTTTGCCTATCCTGAGTTGCCACCAAATGCTCTCTAATCCGATCCACCTACTGCTCCATATCATGTAACATATCTAGACCCAAAAGTTATCTATCCTCCAATCGATCCCAACTCAAAGGAGTGCAACATGGTCGCCCATACAATGCCTAGAATGGTGGCATGTTGATAGAACTCTGAAAATTGTTATTGTATGCAGACTCTACCAAATAGAGATAGTCTTCCCATTGCATATGCTGGTCCATCACATACATACGCAACATGTCCTCAAGGATCTGATTGACCCTCTCAGTTTGTCCATATGTCTCTGGGTGATAAGTTGAACTGAAGTTCAACTTTGTCCCCATCGCATGTTGTAATGAAGTCCAAAGAGCTGAGGTGAACATTGGATCCCTGTCAAAAATAATCCGACGTGGAATACTGTGCAACCTCACTATGTCCTCCATGAACACTCTGGCTAGGGACGATGCATTATAGGAAGAGCGTATAGGTGAGAAGTGTGCTACCTTCATCAACCTATCAACTGTCACCATAATCGCATCATGTCGTCTCAAAGAGTTGGGTAAACCAACAATGAAATCCAATGAGATCATGTCCCACTTCCACTCTGGCACTAAATGCGGCTACAAAATCCCTGCAGGATGTTGGTGCTCAACCTTCACCCACTGACACTCTAGACATCTCAAAACATAGTCCATGATATCGCATTTCATTCCTGCCCATAAATACAACTAATGCAGATCTACATGCATCTTATTCACCCCTGGATGGGATAAATAAGGTGCACAATGTGCCTCAGTCATAACTAAGGTGTGAAGATCACCTGATGAAGGAACGTAAATGTGTCCCGTGTACCTCAATATCCCATCTGAATCAAGAGAATATCCTGATTACCTACCCTCAAGAGGTTCACCTACCTCTATCTTTGTCCTAACCTCATGGTATCAACTGTCCGTTGGAAGAGCAGAGAGAATCCGACTCTACAAATCTACAAGAGTCAACTCAAATAACTCATATCTTTGTCTACTAAGTGGATCATCTATAACATTCTCCTTTCCCTGGATATACTTCACTTCAAATTCATATTCATAGAGAAACTCCATCCAACACCTTTGCCTAGCATTAAGGTTAGGCTGCGTGAAAATGTACTGAAGACTTATGTGATCATTGTGCAACTCAAATTTATTCCCAAGAAGAAAATTTATCCATCTCGTCAATGCATGAACAACTGCTACCAACTCAAGATCATGTGTAGGGTAGTTCATCTCATTATCCTTGAGCTTCTGTGACTCATATGCTATGACACGACCCTCCTGCATCAACACTGCTCCTAATCCCTCCAAGGATGCATCTGTACAAACTACAAAATCCCCAGTTGGATCAGGTATCGCAAGTATTGGTGCACTAGTTAGTTTCTCCTTAAGATTCTGAAACTTTGTCTCACACTACTCTGACCACACAAACATCTTTCCTTTCCTCTGAAGGGAGGTGATTGGATGTCCTATCCTTGAGAAGCCCTGCACAAATCACCTGTAGTAAGCTGCAAGCCCCATAAAGCTACATATCTCTACCACATTCATGGGCACAGGCCAATCTAAGATTGCTTGGATCTTTGTAGGATCCACTGAAATACCTTCTCCTAAGATCACATGACCAAGGTACTTGACCTCAGTCTTGAAGAATTCACATTTTGACAGGCTGGCATATAGCTAATTATCTTGTAAGCACTGTAATACCTGCCTCAAATGCTCCTCATGTTCTTCCACTGTCTTGGAGTATATCAAAATGTCATCTAGGAACACAAGAACAAATCTATCCAAATACATGTGGAATACCCCATTCATCATACTCATGAACACAGAAGGTGCATCCATTTACCCGAATGGTACTACAGTGAACTCGTAGTGACCATATTGTGTCTGAAACACCGTCTTATGGATGTCTGAGTTGAAGATACGGAGCTAATGATATCCTGACTTAGGATCAATTTTGAAAAGATCGTAGCACCCTTGATCTGATCGAACAAATCATTAATCCTAGGAAGCGGATATCAAATCTTGATAGTCACTTTTTTTAACTCTTGGTAATCAATACATAACCAAAGTGAACCATCCTTCTTCTTCATGAAGATAATTGGTGCTCCCCATGGACAAGCACTAGGGTGAATGAAGCCCTTTGCTAACAACTCCTCAAGCTGCAAGCAAAGCTCTTTCAGCTCCTGAGTGGTCATATGGTAAGGAGCTCATGAAATGGGCTTTGATCTAGGTACTTGGTCTATCTTGAAGTCTATGTCTCTCTGAGGTGGCATCCTTGGAATCTCATCTAGAAAGACATCAGAGTACTCCTAAAGAATGGGGTGACTATCGAGAGAGACTTTCTCTTCTCCATCTCCTAAATCCAAATCATCCACTATAACAGCAAATAACTGACAACCCTGTTGCACACACCTTCTCAACTGCATATCCGAGATCATCCTCAAGGAAATCGGCCATTGTACCCCCACTATCTCTACCTCTCTACCAGATGCATCAATGCATCGAATCGACTTACATCAACAATCTATGACTGCTATATGTGCCTCTAACTAGTCCATCCCTATGACAATGTCATAAGACCCCAATGGAATAACTCGAAGGTCTAATGTAGTAAGGAGAGGTTTAACCTTCAATCTAAAATTTGGTACAAGAGGATTTGATGCGAATTTCACACCCGAGGCTAACTCAACCTACCACCTATCAACCCGCTTTATTACCCCCAGTCTACATTGCGTCACAACAGAAGAAGAAAAAAAGGAGTATGACACTTTAGAATCAAACAGAATGGTAACTGGGTTACCCAACAACATATCAGATGTCTCGACGATGGTGCCCTGATGCTCTACCTAATGGTTATCAATTGTTGTGAAAATGTGATGCTCTCTGCTTCCATCCCCAATTGTAGGCTCAGATGTTGCTAGTCTCTATGTATATCTAGATGTGCCCTTATTAGGACATATTCTAGCTATATGACCCTAATGACCACATGTGAAACATCCAGTACCTCTGTTATAGCCCCTGCCTCTAGGTGGTGTGCTAGACTACTACACGCTACCCGTGAAAGTGGATTGTGATCTCTACGCTAGTTGCTCAGAGTTGAAGCATTTCATACACCTCTAGTTCATGTCCCCCTGCCTCTGTTGGAAACCTTTACATTTTCCTTGTGATACCTGTTGCTGCTGACCACTCTGCAAAGGTCCCTACTGAGTCTTGGGAGGTGTAGGTCCCAGAGTCTAACCCCCTCGTGCACTAGACCCTGCTACTGAACCACTTCCAATCTGAACACCAGTGTGGCCTCCTAATACCATGACCAGATTCTCCTCCACTAGCCTCACTTTTTCCACATCTTTCTCCATGGTTTTGGGTTCCAAGACCCTCATACCTACGCTAATACGAGAATTCAAGCCCCTGACAAAGTGGTGGATGAGCATCCCCTCGTTGTCTCTGATACCAAAAAATTGTTTGAGCTCATAAAAATGTCACTCATACTGCTCAATTGTCATAGCTTACTGACACAAGGCGTGGAACTCATCACCTCGGTGCTGACGCCAGTGGTTGGATAGGAAGCGGGCTCTGAACCACTCTAAGAACATATCCCAGGACACTAAATTAATATCTATGTTGAGCTTCTACTCTTCCAACCTCCACCATGTGGATGTGAATCCCCGTAGATGCATAATAGTGCAGCGCGCTTTGGTATTACTTCCATATGGGTGCATAGAAAATCACCGATTGAGTTCAATGAGTCAGGTCTCTGCCTCTAAGCCACTGCCTACTCCATCAAATAAATATGGTCATGCCCTAAGTAAGTCCCTCATATGCGTAGATGCTACTACCTTTGTCTGAGTCGAAACTTCCCTCTCACTAGGATAACCCTGTACACCACCCTATCTCTATCCAAGGAGCACAAATTCCTCCTCTAGTATCTTGTGCACGCCCTCGATCCCTAGAGAATCATGTTGTCGGTCTCCACCCCTTGGGACATTCTGTGATGCCTGGTGCTCCTCATGATCCGGTACATGTAGAAAATGAGGAGGGGAGTCATGTTGACTCCCTTCACGACCGCCTACCTGGCCACAACCTCACCCTCTACCTCATCCACGTCTAGGAGGAATGATCTTACACAGACACATTAAGGTATTAGAAAAGGTAAACACTTATAAACCTATGCAACTAAAGCTTAATGGGCTCATCATAATCTCAGAGCACCCAGTGTTTAAACCTGGGCTTTGATACCATGCCATGCCACATAACCCTAGAGGAAGTTGTAGTTAAATACTCAAATGCATAAAAAAAAATTATTTAAAATACAATTAACATACAAGATCACTTCCTATTGCCAACAACCTCTAAGGCTACGAGACTGAGATTACTTTAAACCCATACATACATCATAAATACATCCATAGCATTTTAACTACTTAAGGAATTAAATACTCATACATTCCATACATGATAGATTACATCATAATAATAAGAGATTTTATAAGAATTCACATAACATTAACTTTAACAAATCAGATTACATTAGTCATTTCCCAAATGAGGTAACATATAAATGTGATTACAAAATACAATCTTCCACCTCGAATAAAAATGAGGGGTAATAATTACAAGAACCAATTGAAATGTGTACAAAGCATGATATATAACTGGAAACCACGAGCTCTCCAACTGGAAATCTCGCCATCATGATCTAAAAATCACAGGGGACCCAACAATGTAGGGTGCACGTTCCTCCCAACCAAGTGGTACCTATAGGCCCACCCCCCGTGCTAGGAGATAGTAACAAGATTAGATGGACAATCCTACAACCTCTAGTCACAGACTGACACATACTGACCCAACCAATTCATAAACCAAACAACACAAGGTTGCATTGCTTCCAATTTACACAATCTTTCATTTCACACAACTAACATACAACTGACCTAGGAGGAGTTTCATCACAATGCTACAAGGGATATCCTGGTAAGTCTTCCTAGGCCTCGGCCCTCATCTTGGGATCTCCTGGAAGCCTCTCACGACTCCCAACCCCACGTGCAGTCCAAAGAAAAATCAAGTATCTTTTGTGAAGACAAGATACCGATCATGCCATTCCAAGCCTTCTTGTCTCATCCCAAGCCTATACTAGCACAAGAGTCCATGAGCGAAGCACATTAATCTTACTTAAGTATTGATTGCTACCCAACCCCTAACAATTTAATTACATTATCATTGGATTAAAAACTTACAACGAGTTATCATGGCACCCCTTTGTGTTTCGGTGCTCGTTGCAAGCCACTCCCCTAAGACAACTTAGTGGAACAATTCCACAACCCAAGGCATACTAGTGCAACTTTGAAAATACCAACTACCCTACTTTAAGACTTTAGGGTAACACTTCCCCGTTCATAGAAACTAGGTAACATTGATAAAAACAAAAGCACTAACCAAGGGTACAATAACTGGGTTGACTCAAAATAACACACAACCCCCATTTCCCTTTCACTATTGGAAGTCTTAAACAAGTCTAAACCAACTTCCCCAAACAAGAATACAAAGGAAATTACACGAAAGGCAATTTAAAGGAAATATTCTAATTTTTGGATATTTTAAATCCATTTCCCTTCCATATTGAATTCATAGTAAAATAAAAATTTCCCTAATAAAATAATTAAACAAGCAAACTAAAAGCTTCTTCAAAAACGGAGAAGGGAAATACTAAATTTTACAGAGAAACAAATTCCTTGATTACTTTTAAAAGCAATATAAAAATCCATCGTAAGTTAACTTAATCAATTTCCTCTACTAGTACATTTAAGCATGCAACTATTTTAAAATTACAATTATTTTAAATATATATACACATGAAATATATATATACATATATATTAAATATACAACCAAAATATTACAAAATCATTGTATATAGTACTCAACATATAAAATATTATATATACATATATAATATATATATTATATATATTAAATATTAAAACCACATTAAAAATTGAAAACCAAATTATATTAAGAGGCAGTGAATCCATAATAATTTCACAGTTCATATTTCTTAAATACAAGCGTATGAAAATGGGGGCGTCTGACTGTACCAAGGTACAATCGGCCACCCCATATCTTGGGGGCAGCGCTGCCATGGGACAACGCATCCCCCACTGTGGTGGGCATGCTGCCTCATGGTAGTCGCACCCCCTCACATATGAGTGGGCGGTGAGGGATTTAATCCCCCCACCAACCACTATAAAATAACTTCAATTTTTTTTAATTTCACAATCTAAATTTTGATTTTTCCAAGAACAATTTCGTCGTACGATGATTTTTAAAACTCGGCAATTTTATAAAAAATTTAACATCATATATAATATATGTATATATATATTTATATATATAAATATATGTATATATATATATGTATATATATATGTATATATATGTATATATATATATATATATATTTATATATATATGTGTATATATATATATATATATTTTTATATATGCATATATAATCTACAATATATATATGGATATATATATTAAAACAAATGAGAACACCAAAATACTAAAACTGGGAAAACATTTTCTAGAAAGTGTTTCTACAGCAAAAATTAACAACTTCACGAAAAAACCCAATTTACAGAGAGGAGGATATACAGGTAGAATTTTTCTCAAACAATTTAACAAAGGATTCTTTCGTTCTTTCCCAAATTCAAGCACAGAGGAAAACCAATCTGGAAAAGAAAAAAAATCTACCAATTTAAAAACATAGAGAAATTTTTCCCGAGAAAATACAACCTACAGGTAACTTCTTCCTACATAAAAATTACAATTTCCTCTAGAAGGGTTTTCTTTCCAGATCTAATATTTCTTTTTTATTTCACTAATTTTCCCTATTTTACCAGACTTCCATTACTAAGGTTTTCCAAAATTGATTTCAACTATAGAGAAATAGCTTCTTATAGAGAAATTAAATTACAAAACATTTTCACTACGGCAATACAACTTTCTCACACAAACAATCTTTTTCTACAAAGAATTGTAATCTAGAACCCCTTTCCTTTAAATTTTAACAAAACAAGAATAAAGAAAAGAACCTATAACCAACGCTTCTTGAGTATTTGAATTTGGTGTGGAGCCTCCTCCATAGCTTCAAGCAAAGCTTCCAGACAACCACGGCTTCCTCTAAAAAAATTGGTTTCCCGAGCACAAGAATAATTCCAACACAGCAAAGAAATTTTCCAAACAAATTCTAAGGATGCAAAAATATCACAACAATTTCTACAGCCAAAATCTCTTTTCCCAAAATCTCCAGATCACAGCAAAATTCCTTCTTCCACAAATTTCCCCAAACTTCCAACATGCAAAATATCTCGAGCCTTGTCGTGAATAATCTTTTTCGCTTCCTCACCCAAAGCCAAGATTAACTCCCTGGAATTAATTTCCCAAACAAATTAATAATTTTTTCTAACACTTGCAAGCAATTTCCAAATATCTTCCAACAACCCTCTTAATCATAAAATCTTCTAATAATCAAAATTTAATATTTTAATAATTAAAACATTTCCCATTCAAATATAAACAATTTAATTAATTTAATTAATCAATAAATCAAATAATCCAAAGATTAATCTTTTTATTAATTAAATTAAATTAATTAATTTATTAATTCTAAAATCTCTACATTTAAAATAAGCATAATCTACTATTCAACTTTTAATAAATAATTTCACTAAATCTCTTTTAAAGCATTTTACCATAATAATTTAAAGCAATAATAAACACAATTAAACAAACACGACTGACTAAACCTGACAACACATTAAGGTTAGGGTGTAGACTTGACACAAGTAACCTAGTTACTATCTCCCAATCAACTTTACCATTGGGTCAACACACTCAAACCTGTGAAGCCAAGTGGAGTCGATGTCTTGTACCTGCAAACCTATAAACGAGGCATCAATAGCACATGTATATAAACAACATAGTAAAACACACCATGAAGAGGAAATCACCTCGCAAGCGAGTGATGCTATTTTGTCCCCTTCACTAATACACTTATCACAAACTGACAGTTCTCATCATTTATAAAATACTCATGTGCAATAATCATGTTATACCAAACCATCATTATACTAGACAAAGCATGTCAAATAAAACATCAAAGAAGGTACATCACACCACCACAAATAGTCCATGTCGCTCTATAAATAACGATCAAATACAAACAACATCATAAAGTATATCAAAGTATCTAAGTAACCAGAAAATAAAACATAGCAAAGAAGGACATTGTCTACGCAAAGAGCAAGACGAATGGGTATTACACATCCTGTCACCATCTACCAAGCATATCATCACATTCATATCACACTACATATCATAACACTAACGAATGCAACTGAAAATCATCCGTATGAGAAATCAATGTGAATTCCAAAGTACTGCATAATCAATTTTGACATCAAGGACAAACCACAAAACAACTGAAAGCCAACACCAACAAGGCAACAAGGAACCAATATGAAACTCCAAAACTAAGTATCATAGAATAGAATACACCAAGTAGTGAATCCTTCATACAATAATTATTTTTCTTCTAACACCAATCTAGTAAAAGCTCTAAACTACCAAAGAGAAACTCCTACAGCTATTGGATTCACCCAAATAGAAACACGACAAGAATTATATAGACAATTATATAGAATCAGATGAACTTTGAGTAGATAAAAGAATCCAACTACTTGTAGGAGTTTCTCCTTGGTATTTTATAGGTTTTCCAACTAGGGTTAGGATAAGATTTTCTAAAATTGCAAAGGTGTTCCTCAATAGACTTAGCTAAAGAAAATGTGGATATGTAAAGAAGTCGACAAATAGATTTTCAATGGCCCCATCCTATGTTAGAAAAGAGGAATGTTGACAACTAGAATTAAATAAAATGATCCTCAACCAAAAACAAATGGCATGTCTTGATCCAAAACACATTTCTCAATATTACAAGTATCCCAACTTTGGTAGAATAAATTTCTCCAAATTTAGACTATACTCCCACTTTTGCAACATATTTATTCCTTGTAGATCTCATTTTCTTTATAAATCTTTCTCTCATTTGCAATCAATTACTATAAGTTATGAACCTCTTCTTCACTGTAGACAATATTTTATTAGAATATTGGAGAACCTCTTCAAAAAATGGAAGGCCTAAAAATGAGATGATTTAGAATAACCAACTGATATCTAACCCAAATTATTTCACCTCAAAGAAATCTAAGAAGCATAGCCCAAAAAAATTAATTAGAAAGAACAAAAACCCTTATCAAAGAGATATTTGGAATGGACCATTGATATGCCTAGAGGCTCTAGAAAAACCCTAATGCCTTCACCAAGGGTTGATATGATTAATATGCATCTTTCCTCAAAAGTTGAAGATCTAAAAGATAAGATGCTCATTGGGAAAATTTGGAGTGTGAAAGTATAATTTCCTCTTCAATAATGGACCAAAAATAATTGGTATGGGGTCTCTAATACAAAATGTATTTCAAATGGTTGTTTCACTATTATATTCTTTAATAAAGAATCCAGAGATAAAGTACTCCAAAGTGGTCCTTGGTTTTTAAATGATCATGGTTTTCTCCTCTAGCCTTGGTCACCCCATTTTGACCCCTCTTCTACTAGCTTCTCATATATCCCTTATTGGATTAATTTTCCAAACTTAATTTTGAGTATAGGGATTTCTCTATTTAAAAAGGATTTGAGATTCCCTAGGCACCTTTCAAAATCTAGATGATAAGGCTTTCTTAGATGAAAAATATCCTCTTATCACAATTAATTTCCTACTTAAAACATCTGAGAGTTTACCTCAATCAATAAATATTATTTCAAATCTTAGGGTTTTACATCAAGTGACAAGAGTGGAAAAGGAATATTTTGGATTGGTTAACATATTCATCCTCCAATCGACCTCCCACAAAAGACTCATGAAAATAATGTTTATTTTTTTCTAAGAGAACCATCCTCCTTCTATGTCACTTAATCACTTTAAATCATAGTCACAATAGGAGCATCCAATAAAAAACATGTCTTTCCCTCAAAAAATTAGTTCAATAAATTAGAATAGTTCACTCGTCCAAGAAAACATGACAACCCTTAACCAAAATATGGAATATTTGGAGGTGAAAACTTTTTCAATTGTCTCAATAGAAAATTCTAGAGTTAAATAGAGGCTCCCATAAATGCAAAGTAGAGGATTGAGAATCAAAATGAAGGATTTATAGAATCAAAGGATAAAATTCTAGAACTAGTAGATGGTATCCTCATCAAAGTGGTAAATAACTTGACAGAGAAAATTACAAAGGAGATCATGAATGAAAGTGAAGAGGAGGTTCATATTGAGAGGTTATCCATCTCTCAAACTGAAAGAGTAGACAACATTATTTACTCACCAAAAAATAGAAGAGGAAGAAAACCAAAGAACACTAAAGCTTGAGAAGAAATAGTAGTGAGAATTTGATCCACAATATAAATTGCCTTAAGATTGAGGAGAGTATATAACTCTCCTTGGGAGAAATGAGGTTTCTATTTTGAAATTTTAGGGGCTTAAATTCCCCTAAAAATATATGTAATCAAGTGTTAGACAAAAAACTGTAATCATGAAATCATTCTCCTTCAAGAAACTAAGCTCTCTCTAAAGCAAGGTTCAAAAATATTTAGTAAATAGCCTAAATTGAAGTATTCTCTTGTTGCTACTAGAGGTTCTTTTGAGGTTTAGTCGTGCTCTCTAGAATCAATCTATAATTAGCTTAGAAGTTATAGCTTCTACTTCTTGTTGGATGCTTTTTATTTTCTCAAAGTTCCTCTTCTCTCACTTTTTGAATCTTCAATGTATATGGTTCATAAAGAACTACACAAATAAAACAAATTATGAAAAATCTAAGATTGATCTGTCAACCTCTTAATCAAGAACTTTTAATATTTAGAGGGGATTTTAATGCAATTTCAGACATTCCAAAAAATTATGGAGGAATCATCCCTATCCAAAAATTAATGGAGGAATTCAAGGAGTTTATTTATATTAATGGTTGATATGACTGTGTGCCTCAAAATGGAAATTTCACATGAAAAAATAGATGAATATACTAATAGTTGATATGATTTAAAAGAATGGTGGTTAAACTCTCCTTCTATATAAGGATCTAGAATGTATCAGTTATTCTTTAAGTTAATGTGGTTAAAAGGAAAGATAAAAGATTAGAATAGAGATAATTTCAAATAAATAATCTCATAAAGAATCTATGTAAGAACAATTAAAAGCACTAAATGAAAAGGTAATAAAATTTGGAATGGACAAATCTAATTTTGAAGAGCAAAAACTCTTCAAATCTCACTTAGAGGATTTATTGCAAAGAGAGGAAATTTATTAGAGATAGAAATCTAGAGAAGTGTGGTTAAGGGATGAGGATAGGAACACTAATTTTTTCTATGCCTCCACAAAAATAAGGAGACAAATAAATAAAATTAGTAAAATTTCTTCTAAGTATGGCTTTCTTGTTAAGAAAAAAGAAAAGATAGAAAAGGAAGAAATTCAGTTTTTCAAGTCTTGCTTTTAAATAAAAAAGAAGCTCTTTGCTAAATGTTAATAAAATTTTGACCAATATACCCTCTTTAATAACAACGAAAGAGAAAAATAAGGCCCTTATGGTAGAATTCTCTCTATAAGAATTTAAAAAATAGTTTTATTCATGTCACTAGACAAAACACCAAGTAAATGGCTTTAGAGCTCTCTTCTTCTAGAAATGTTGAGACTTCTTGGGAAGGGGGGTTCTCTTAGCTCTTGAAAAATCTGAGAAACAAAATATTTTGAAAGAGATGAACTCAACTCATTTAGCTCTAATCCCAAAAAATCCTCTCCTACCTCCTTTGTTGATTTCATACCTATTGGCTTGTGTAACATAATATACAAAATCTTCACTAAGAGTTTCCATTTTGGCTCTCATTATTCCACTAATAATTTTAGAATAATGAGTTTATATTCCTGATAGAGAGACCTCGAATGGGGATATTGTTTCACATGAATTCCTACATTCAATTCAATAAGAAAATATCATCAATGGTCTTGAAATTATATATGATGAAAGTATAGGGCATGTGTAAGAAGTTGGGTCAACAAAATGTTCAAAAAGTGGAAGTGTTTTTCCTTATTTCTAGAATTTGTCACAGTTGGACTGAAAATTTGAAGCACTTACATAGTAAATCTTTAAAAAGTTCAGTAATATGAAATTCAGTATTTTGAGTCTAGTTCCCAAATATGTAATTTATTCTAATACCCAGATGATACAAATTATTCTTTAATAGGCATGTATAAAAATCACTTTTTCAGGACCATACCATGCATGTGTACATACACCATAATTTGACCTAAATAGAATTATTTTTCTAATTCCTTTTGGGAAAAGATGTGTAACAAACTGAAGATTGATGAGGACGTTTTTATAATTTATTTCTAATTTTTTTATTAATTATTTATTGGTCCTAATTATTTTTTTTGAAAACTCTCATGTACGGACACCATAATTTGATCTAAACTAATCATTTTTTGAAAAAAAAAATCATTGTGTAGAGAATTGTTTGTAGATTGATGTCATATAATTTTTTTTATAAAAAATAAATTTATTAAAATTAAAAAAGCCTGAACTTTATTCAGGTGATGATGGTGCATGCGAGGGAGCTTGTTGTAGACACGCAGCTTGTATCAGGCCACGGTCTACATGTCTATGGTCTTTTTCGCATGCATGGGTGGAGTGGAGATTGGGGATCAGCGGTTGTTTTCAAGTGTGGGTGGGCTTTATTTATGTTTGGGGATTTTTTACTGTTTTTTCCATATTTTCTTTGTGTTCCTTTGTTTTCTGGTTTTGGTCTAAGGTATTTGGGTTTTGGGGATGTATAAGGGAGCTCTCTTACCTCTGTTTCTATCGACTATGGCTTCAGGAGAAGCAGTAAGTTTTGAACACAATATGGATTTTTGAGCATCTTTCCATGTGAACTCCCCATCATCATCAAAGTGTGCTGCTAAGAGTAAATTTTTGTTTAAGGCTTCGGGGGTGGAGGGGATGGCTCCATTTGGAGGTCCATGTATCCTAAAAAATAATGGATGTTTGGAGAGGAGCCAGGATAGGCTTGTCTTGGTGATTCAACCTTTGTTTATTGCAAATGACATTGAGTATTATTCGAAGCATGATTTACTATGCAAGTTCATGGGTATGTGAGTCTCTCTTCCTTTTTTGGAGTCCTGGTCTAAAATGATATGGAAACCTTAGGCCGAAATGGAGGTGATGTCAAGGGCTAACAACTTTTTATGGTTGTTTTCAATTTCATGGTGGATCGCAACAAAAAAATTGAGGGAGTTACTTATTTCCATAATCATATTGGCTTGTTCATCAAGCCATGGCATACTGGATTCAACCCTTCAAAGGAGCTTCAAAATGGTGTTCCTATTTGGGTGTGCCTCCCTAGGTTCCCAATTGAATTTTGGCAAAATGACATACTACATATGGTTGCTTTGTTGCTTGGAAATTTGGTGGACCCTTCTCAGCAAACGTAGGACAAGGAGGTACTAAATTTTTCATATATTTGTTTTGAAATAGATTTTAGTAATCCTCTTCCAAATTCTTTGGAAATTTGTGTGGGTTCTTCTTCATGGGTGTAGTAGCTAGACTATGAGGCTCTCCCCTTCTATTTCCAGTTGTGTCATGATTATGGTCATTTATAGAAGAAATGTCCTAGGATCTTCTCTTCAAAGCTCCATCTTAACCAAACACCTCGTAACCCTCATAAGAAGGATAAGGTCAAGGTTCCTTTTCTGGGTGTTGTGGAAGATAAAGAAGGATTTATTCTTGTTAAGCCCCATAGCAAGAATCATGGTCAGAAAAGGAATTTCAAGGAGTGATAGGAGGAGGAAGTTTTCAATTATTTTGATGTTTTGGATGACCTAAGCCAACAAGAGCTTAACTTGGTATAATGCTTTTGGAATTGTGTGTACTGGAGGAGGTTCAGGAGGGTACTAAGAATGATGATTTTTAGAACACGTAGGAGGGAGGTATGTCACTTTCTCAAATGGATATGGATCTAAGCATTGTGGTTCTAGCTGGTCCTGTGGCACCTCGTGCTATGGAAAGGCTTGAGGTTGAAAATTCTTCCCCTCTTGTTAAGATGGTATTTGATTCAGAGAATGGAAATAAGGATTATCTTCCATTAGGGATCCTTCAAAAAAATCCTAAGGGGCTAATGAGAAACCCCTCAAGGCTGGGAGGAAGAAGGATTTGGAGAAAATTAAGATGATGGGAAAAATATTGGTTGAGTCTGGGTCTATCAAAACTCTTGACTCCCACTTTTCCACTTCTCAAAGATTATTATTCTTTCATGGAATGTGAGGAGCTTGAATAGCATCCCTAGAAACAAAAATTATTGATTTGGTACGAATCCATTCACTTGATTTGTTATTTATTCAGGAAACTAAACTTTCTATGGCAAGTATGAGTATTTTAGTGCCCAAACTTTGGTGGTAGGGCCAAGGTAAGTTTATTGGTGCATAGGGTAATGTTGGGGGGAAAACTTGCTTATGGAACCCACTAAAGATTTCCCTCTTTGGTGGATTTCTAGTAATTCTTCTATCTTCGTGGTTGCTATGAGTCTAGAATCTAGAGTGATTGTTCCTTATCCAACCTTTATGCCCCAATTAACCTACCTAGTAAGCAATGTTTGTGGTCTCATATTCAGTCTATCTGAAGTATTGCTCCTCTTTATCCTTGTATTGTTGTTGGTGATTTTAATGTTATTATTGATTTAGAGGAAAATAGGGGAGGAATGTTGAGGTTGGCGTCATCTACCTATCTTCTTAGAGAGAATATTTTCTACTTAAATCTGGTAGACATAAAACCTGGAAGTGGTCAGTTTACGTGGAATAATAGGAGGTGTGGTAAGGACTGTATTGTTGAGAGTGTTGGAAAGATTCACTGCAATTGTCATCTAGTGTTTTCATTGATGGCAACCCTATGCGTTGATCAGGTACACATATCCTCATTCAAGCATATCGGCAGATAGATTGAAAATTGACAAGGCAGAATAGAGTATCTGGTAACTTAGCATTCATCGATCTGTGTAAAGATTTTGGGTTATCATTTTGTGTTGTGCATCTTAGGAAATGATTATTGGTGTATTATCTCTGTTGAGATTGAAGCGCAACGGCTCGTATCAATTTATATGGGAATTAGAAGATCTGGTTGGCGTATTCTCAGTTTTTCTTGTATTAAGGTCGACCTCATGAATGGATTAAGTCATTGATGTATGAGAACTAATTAATTGATTATCTCTATGTTTGTATATCTTTGTTTGGGTCATAGCCAAGTTGTGGCTGACCATTAAGGGTACGTATTGCATATTTATCATAATGTGAGCCAATAGTTGTAATTCTGTTATGTTCTATTGAAGCCGACAAAGTGAATAAATCCTATGTTGTGGATATATACATGATCGTTCGTATCATTTTGAATGATGTATATGTTGAATTTAAGTCTGAATTGCGAGTTAGAGCAGAGCATAGGTGCGATAAAGTGCAATTTCACTTGTGTATAGAAGATCTATGTTGTGTGTATGAGCAGAGCAGAATAGAATTATAGAATCAATTCGTAAGGAAGTAGATCTATTATTGTGCTTAATTGGGAACTGTAATCAGGAATATTAGATGTTATCATCTTAGTTCAAATCATCAGATGGTTTTAATCTAAACTCTTGGGTAGAAATCCCTCTTTTCTTTGAATAGTGAGCTCTAGGTAGTGTGCCTAAATGCAAGTGCATTCCCCTTTTGTAATCTTCATTTTGAGTATACTCAGAATCATAATTGTGGATTGGCCATCCACCATGGTTTTTCCCCTAACAGGGTTTCCACATAAAAATCTCGGTGTTATGGTTTTGTGTTTATTTTCTTGTTTATGCTTTATGATTGAATGTTCCTAATGCTTGGAATTTAAAGGTTAATAAAGTTAATTTTTGCACAACACTAATTCACCCCCCTCTCAATGTGGCGTGTTTCCAACAATTGGTATCAGAGCTAGTTCCTCAGAAGAAGAAGTCTAACAACTTGGGAGATCTTGGAAGAAATTTCAATGGATTCAAGCAGTCTTGAACAACAACTTATGGTGGCCCTAGATGACCTTGATCAGTCAAAAGTTGAAGTTCAGACACTACAAGCGAATCTCATTGAGTCTCTGAAAGAAAAAATCAACAAGTCAAGAGAGAAGAGAAAGGAACTCTGTGATCAAATTCAACAAAAATATAATAAGAGCACTGAAGATGAAAAAACCAGTAAATCCTTGAAAGAAAAGAAAGAGGAATGTGAAAATCTTACCCAATAGAATACAGTTCTAAAGGCTGAAATGGAATCCATCATGATGAGAATGACCAAAGAGGTTGAAGAAAGAAAGAAGAATGAAGAAATCCTAGCACAGTCCCTGAAAGATAAATCTGAAGTGTGTAGTTGATTGGATGATGAATTGGAAGTATCCATAAATAGTGAAGAAGCACTTGAAAGACAGCTAGATGATCTTAGAAATGAACTTGCTACTAAAAATGAGTACAAGGAGAATTTCAAAGCCAGCTCAGCCATGCTCAATGAAATAATTGATAATCAGAGGACTCATGGTGATAAAAGAGGTCTTGGATTTGAGAAAGGAGAAAGCTCAAAATCAAGACAAAATAATTATGGATAAAGGAGATTCAGGCAAGGAAATCAGATGAACAATGTTGGCAGGTATCCAGTAATACAACCTAATGCTTAGAGATTTAATGGATATTGTTTTAATTGCAACAAGTTTGGACACATGGCTTCTTAGTGCAGAAGTAGAATGAATCAAAGTAGTCCATCTTTCTCAAGTCAATGTTTCAATTGTCATAAGATTGGTCATAAGTTAAATGAATGTAGAACTATGATGAATCAATTTCATAGAAACATCAAATGCTATACTTGCATAGACCTGGATATATTGCTAATCAATGCAAATCAAGAGGAAATCAATGGAACAACCGGTCTGGTAAGAGGAATGTTGTATGCTACAATTGCAACAAAACTGGACACATTGCTACATTATGTCAGAATAGAAAAGGTCTGGTAAATCAAAGAATAAATATGAAAAAGGATGTGAAAGAAAAAGGTAAAGTCACTACAGATGAGGTCAAGCAACAAATGCAGAAAAAATGGGTGAGAAAGAGTCCCTCCATTGAATAAATTGCACCTACACCAGAACCTACCTCCGGTAATTCCTTTGGGAATTAGTCTTAAGCCTTTGGCCAATGGGGAGTAGTCAAGAAAATGATTAAACCCCCTAACTGGTAAATGACATTGGATGTAAGTACATACTGGAGATGGACAGATGCCCAACAAATGTCGTTGAACTCATCAAAGGAAGTGGTATACCGTATTAAAATTTTGTAGAAGATTTATTAGGTTTCTGTACATAGAAATGGCGCAACTGGATGAATTAGGGAAAATGCATTTATTACAAAAAAAAGGTCACTTTTATTCCTCATTTGTCTCACCTTTGGCCTAGGGGGAGCAGTCAAGAAAATCATTAAACCTTTTAACCGGTAAATGGCACTAGATGTAAGTATATACTGAGATGGACAGATGCCCAACAAATGTCGTTGAACTCATCAGAGGAAGTGGTATACCATATTAAAATTCCACAGAATATTTATCAAGTTTTTGTACATAGAAATGGTGCAACCGAATGAATTAGGGTAAATTCATTTATTACAACAAAAATGTTAGGTATGCGAGTAATAAAAGGTCACTTTTATTCCTCATTGGTCACTTTTCCCTTTGGAGAGAAATAAGTTGAAAAGCTCTAGGCAAATCAAGGCGAAAATCAAGTGTGAAGGTGATTCAGCGATTGATTTCGGGTCTGGCAAAAAAAGGTATTTATCAAGAACCTCTTAGATTTTGTGATTTGGGAAAGATGAATACTCCTTTAGTGGTTGAAGTTAAGGATAAAGCCCATCCTGAATTTAGATTGCATCCCTACAAGTCTTTAGAGACCAATCCATTAGGGGATTTTTCGTCAGTTTCGCACGGAGCCTTACATACAGAGGACATTAGGGTTTACATTCATGAAAATATTGAAGAGTTGGGAAGCTCTCAACTTATGAATTTTTACAATCATCATATCATTGATGAAGACTTCAGTGTAAAACTGGAACACCAAATCTTGGAAATGAATAAATTCACTCAGATGATTAAATTTCTCATGTTTATGGAATCGGAATGGGTCCATTATGTCTTGAGTCAAGTACATGATGAGTTTATGTGGCTTACTATTCCCTTCAAAATTACTAATGAAGCCATTAGTGCAGCAACCGGTATGAATTCTTCCAGTGGTCTACCTTTTTTGAAGTCCGTGAAAAATAAAACTGTCACCGACGCTATAGGCTCGACATATGATAGGAGAGAAATGACTGTTGACAATATTGCTGATATAAATGTTAGATTTTCATCTATGGTAATTGGTTATAAGATTTACCACTCTAGCCGAGAAAACTCTATATCTGGTATGGAAATTTATGTCGCCTACCAAATGGTGAAAGAAAATATGGAATATGATCTCTGCAAATTATTAAGGATTCATTTGATGGAAAACCTTGTGAATATCAAGAAAGAGAAGAAAAATTCATTCAAATATGGAAGTCTACTTTTATGTTTATTTTTTCATTTCATGGAGGAAGTTTTGGGTGTTGGCAATGTTCAATGGCAAAAGAGCATGTCAGTAGCCGAATAAATTAGGGATCTATTGTACAATCTTACAAATATCAAAACCAAAAATGCAGATATCTGGGGCTATTTCAAAATATTTCAAGCTAGCATGCAAGCTAGGGAAATAATTCCCATCACCATTATGGAGAAATACAAAGATTCAATCTGCTTTATGGTGAATGTCGATCAGTGCATGATGGAAGTAGCAAATCCAAGAACTATTTGGATCATGCTTATGGAATATGAGGTCGAGGAAAATTTTTTGGAAATGTATGCCCAACATCTATTAAACAAACCTTTGGATCCTACTAAAGAGAGTTTCAGTACCTATGCAGAGAAGCACACTCAAATTCATAATGAGCTTAAGAAACCGATAACAGCCAAAAGAGTAAGAAAAGAAGTTGAATTTCTTGCAAAAAGCTTGGGTATATCCGTGGAGCAACTAAGTGAAGCTAGGCAAAAAAGGGCAGAAGATGAAGCAGCAAGGAAATTTGTTAAGGAGGCAACAAAAGCACAATCAATTGGTCTGACAGCACCACCTGCCTGATCTAGAACAACTAGAAGCTCGGCATCTCACTCAGCTCCTGCAGCAAAATTTTCTCCTATGAAAATTGAAAGCAAGAGATCTAGAAAGGAAGCCAAAGGAAAGAAAATCAAAAGCTAAAGAGTGTACATGAATGTTTCTGATGATGAGGAAATAGAATTTGATGAAGATGTCAAGGAAATCAAACAGCAAGGCATTAAAGCAGCAATTGTGCCAAAACCCTCTAGTGTAGATGCTCAGGCAAAGAAGAAGACCAAGATTGATACACCTGGTATGACTGTTGAACAAATTGAAAAAGTAATAATCTCATATGGAAATCTTAAACTGCTTTATCAATGGTGTGAATCTTTTTCTGAGTTTGATAGAAGAATTCTAGAAGAAGCTACAATAAAGCACATGAATATCTTCAAAAAAAAATTGGTTGAAATCATGCCTAGCCTCCCAAAACGTTTGTATGATATTCTGGAATCAAGGAGATTAAATTCCCTAACTGAAGAAGAACGAATGAGAGAGAGAATTCTCATAGAACTGTGTCCGGTAATATCTATGGAGGACATGCAAGAATTCTTGAACAAAGAAAAAAGGAAGTTCAGAAGCAAGTCAAGGGTCAATAAACTGATGATTGGTCAAATAGATTAAGTTACACAAGAAATGAAACAAATTATGAAAGAGCTACTACTGAGTGAAAGAATTGAAGTTGTGACTGAGGAGACTCATATAGATGATGTCTCATCTGATCCAGTCAAAGATGCAGAAGAAGGAATTTTTGATGTCGGTGAAAACCTCGAGATTCCTCTTCCAGATAACAACATAGAAATCCCGATGGAAGTTGAAGCAACTGTGAATGTATCAGTTGAGACCGCAGAGAACACTGAAGAGAAATAAAAAGCTTCAATTGAGGAAGCATTGGTTGAGGAAAAGAAAATTGATGTAAATATGAAGACAAGAGACACTACCAAGGCAGTTAAGAAATTATTGGTGGAACTTAAGGAAGAGATTGCGCCAGAATTAATTAAAGGTCCCATTGACCTATCAACCTTGAGCCTAATTCAGATAATGAAGGTGGCCTCATTTGCTCAAGTAAAAGCTCAAGAAGAGCTGCTAAAATCTCATATTGAAGATAGTGAATTGTTGGCACTTGCATCTGGGGTACTGGAGAAGATCATGCCCTCCTTTGTGAAAGATCAGAATGAATCTTCATCTAGTGAATCGAAGAGGCTTATCAACTCGGTGAGTACTCATTTTGAGTCTCTTGAAAAGTCTGCTTTGGAAAAAGTGTAGAAGGAATTTGATGCTAAAAGGTTTAGTGGACTGAAAATATTGATTTCCAAAGACAAATTCACCTTAGCCACTTGTGTCAAGCACATACAGGATTCCCTATCTGAAGGAGGCAAGATTTACAAATCTTGTTTGTCTTTTTCAAAGTTTACAGAAGAAAATGAGAAGAAAGTGAAAGACCTGAAAAATTAGTTAGCAACTATCTCCGAGGCATTTGATCCCCTATCTGGTGGTGTTGGTAAGGTTGAAGGCGAAGTAATTTCTCTGCTAGATAAAATAAAAGGGTTGAAGCATGAAAATGATAAAATTGTCTCCAGAACCTGTGAACTTAGAAGCATCATTAGCCCCAAAATTGATGTAATGGGCAGTGCCCTAAAAGAAGGAGAAGTCACTATGGTATTCAATGATCCAACCAACTTGGAATCCATAGAAATATTGTCCTATCTGATTTGTGGACACATAACCATAATGGAAAGTCTCAAATGAGTTTGGGACTCAAACCTGGCATAGCTAAAGAAGGATTTTGCAGACATCTTTTAGCTTTTGTAAGGTAAAGAAGCACCCTTGTACAAACACAATTTTGATTGATTCTTTTTGGTATGCGACCCCTGCCTTTGCCATTGATGCCAAAGGGGGAGAAGAGTGAAAAAGGTATAATCAGCTCAGGGGGAGAGTAGTATTTTTAACATTTTGGATTCCAGTGAAGTTTATCTTGGTACTGATCTGGCACTCAGTCATTTTTCACTAAGTGTTGCCATCAATGCCAAAGGGGGAGATTGTTGGAAAGAGACACTGCAACTGTCATCTGGTTTTGTCATTGATGGAAACCCTATACGTTGATCAGGTACGCATATCCTCATTCGAGCATACCGGCAGATAGATTGAAAATCGACAAGGAAAAATAGAGTATCTGGTAACCCATCATTCATTGATCTGTGTAAGGATTTCAGGTTATCATTTTGTGTTGTGCATCTCAGGAAATGATTATTGGTGTATTATCTCTATTGAGATTGAAGCGCAGTGGCTTGTATCAATTCGTATGGGAATTAGAAAATCCAGTTGGCGTATTCTCAGTTTATCTTGTATTAAGGCCGACCTCATGAATGTATTAAGTCGCGGATGTATGAAAACTAATTAATTATTTATCTATATGTTTGTATATCTTTTTTTGGGTCCTAGCCAAGTTGTGGCCGACCATTAAGGGTACGCATTGCATATTTCTCATAATGTGAGCTAACAATTATAATTTTGTTATGTTCTATTAAATCCAATAAAGTGTAAATAAATCCTATGTTGCGGATATATACATGATCGCTTGTATCATTTTGAATGATGTATATGTTGAGTTAATGTCTGAATTGCGAGTTAGAGCAGAGCAAAGGTGCGATAAAGCGTAGTTTCACTTGCGCAAAGAAGATTTGTGTTGTGTGTATGAGAAGAGTAGAACAAAATTATAGAATCAGTCTGTAAGGTAGCAGATCTATTATTGTGCTTAATCTAGAACTATAATCAGGCATTTTAGATGCTATCATCTCAGTTCAAATCATCATATGGTTTTAATTTGAACTCTTAGGTAGAAATCCCTCTTTTCTTTGAGCAGTGAGCTCTAGGCAGTGTGCCTGAATGCAAGTGCATTCCCCTTTTTTAATCTTCATTTTGATTATACTCAGAAACGTAATTTTGGATTGGCCATCCACCATGGTTTTTCCCCTAACAAGGTTTCCACGTAAAAATCTTGGTGTTATGGTGTTTTTTTTATGTTCTTATTTATGCTTTATGATTGAATGTTCCTAATGCTTGGAAGTTAAAGGTTAATAAAGTTAATTTTTTCACAACACTGATTCTATCCCCCCCTCGCAGTGTGGCTTGTTTCCAATAGAGAGGCTTGATATTTTTTTGGTTTCTTGTTTCTAGATTGGTAGATCTTGGTCTTACAACTCAAAGATTCTAGATTGGAGGGGGATTGACCATTGGCCAATTAAGCTTTCTACCTCTTTAGATAGTGTATCCCATAATGCCTCTTTCAAGTTTCAACTTATGTGGTTGTGGGATCCCTCTCTGTAGGGCCATATGGTTGAGTGGTGGTAGCATGGTAGACCTAATTTTGGCATGACAATGTATTCTTTTGTCAAGAAATTGCATTTTGTGAAGTATTAGCTCAAAATGTGGAATAGATAGTGTTTTGGAAACATCTTTCATGCTAAGTTGTTACTCAAGCTAGATTGGATATCATTACTCATGGGATTCGAGAGCATGGACTATTTGAGGAATCTCTCATGGAGGATTCAAAGGCTTTGAAACATCTAGAGGAGTGTGAGCGACGTGAGGAGATTTATTGGAAACATAAGGCATGGGTTGAGTGGTTGCAAGAAGGGGACAAAAACACTGCTTTTTTCTTCAACTCTGTGAGGGCCAGGAAACATGGTAATTCAATCCCATATATTGTAAATTCTAGGGGTGATCATCTAACCTCTCATAGGGATATCTTTAGTGAGGCTTCTCAGTACTTTTCCACTTTTTTCAGGGAGGACTCCCCTGATGTGTGAGAGAATGAAAATCATATCCTTGGTTGTACTCCTTCTTTGGTCTCTAGGGAAATGAATGAGAATCTTATGCACCCTATTTCTTTGGAGGAATTGGAGGCTACTATTTTTTAGATGAAGAAAGGGAAGGCTCCTGGTCCTGATGGGTTTTTGATTGAGTTATTTTAGGAATTCTAGGAAATCATAAGCTTGGACTTATTAGAGGTGATATGTGAATCTCAAGGGAACAAATAGATGTTGAAGGATTTGAACTCTATGTTTCTTACCTTTATTCCCAAGTGTGATGGGGCAAATAGGTTAAGCTTGTTAATTCCCATAGCCCATTGTAATATGGTCAATAAGATTATGTCCAAGTTGATTGCAGAAAGACTGAAGCAGTGGATTAGCAGGTTGGTCTTAGAGGAACGGGGAGGCTTTATGGTTGACAAGAAAATATTGGATGGAGTGGTTATTACAGCTAAAACTATCCACTCCATGGAAACCTCTAAATAAAAAGCTATGTTTGTCAAACTGGAGATAGAAAAATCCTATGATAGGGTCAAATGGTCCTTTCTATAGAAAGTGCTTGGGGCTTTTGGTTTTGCTGAGGAATGGGTTATGTAAGTAATGAGTTGTATCATGTCCCCTTTTCTATATGTTAGTTAATAGGGATCCTTCCCCTTGTTCAGGGCTTATATAGGTTTGTGTCAAGGGGATCCTCTATCTCCATACTTATTTATTATCCTGGTTGAGGGTTTGGGGCAAGTTATTAAGATCCATATTAATCAGGGTTTGATCCATGGTTGGAACTGGGGCAATGGCTTACCTCCTCAATTTGACTTGATTTTTTTTTATAATATTTCTCTAATGGGTATGGCTAAGATCAAAGAGGCTACTAATTTTTGTAAGGTTTTGGATGTTTACCTCACAGCTTCAGGACAATTGATCAATGAAGGTAAATCCTATATCTTCTTCTTCAACACTCATGTTCCTATTCAACGATGGATAGATTGTATCCTTAGGTTTCAGATTGGGCAGTTTCCTTTGACCTATATTGGCATTCCTCTTTCCTCAAGTACCTTTCCTAGGGATTCTTGGTAGAATATTTTAGATAAGTTTCATGCGAAAGTGAACCATTGGACTCACAAGTGCTTATCTTTTGTAGGTCGGGTATTTTTTCTAAAGTTGATTGCACGCTCTTCCCAATTAAAGGTGTATATTATTGGTTGCTCCTGCAAGTTTTATTAAGGATTTAGATTATCTCACTAGGAAATTTCTATGGGTCGATAGCTTGGCATCCTTGAAGTGGATTCTTGTGAATTGGGAGACCTTTCTTATTTGAATTTATCTACCAAGCTATATTGGAGATGGTACATTGAACAAGACCAGGTCTCGGCCAAGATTATCTCTAAAAAATATCTGAAGGGGGTGGAAAAGGAGGAGGTTCCTTGATTTCCGCTCTTGGGTAAAGGCTCTATGATTTGAGAAACTCTTAAGAAAGGAGTTAAGTTGATCAAGGATGGTTTGTTTTAGATTTGCAACAGGGGTCAAATGCTCTCTTTTGGTTTGGCTCTTGGGATAGTTTTTCCCCAATCATGATCAAGCATCCTTATTTACAGGATCTTTTTCATTGCTTCCTAGAGGTTGGTTGGTCTTGGGTTGAGGAATTCAAATCTAATTATTTTGTGGGCAGGTGGAAGTGTCTAGGTGGAAGGATCCTAGTGAGTATGGGCATTTGGAAGAGGATTGTTGAATTAAGTAATATTCTTGCTAGTAGAGATTGTAGTTATATAAGGGAGAGGTATATTTAAGCATGGATCCCTAAACATAATGGGGTCTACACAGAGGCTAGTGGCTATCAAGAGTTGATTTATCAAAAGTACGAGGGGTTGGAAGTTTCATGGTGGAAAAACGTCTCGAATAAGTTTTCTTAGCCTAAGTGTAATTTCTTCTTATGGACACTTTCCTAGAATAGATGTTTGATGTGGGATAATATTCATAAGCATGGCTTCTAGGGTCCATCGATTTGTGCTCTTTATGGCTGATTGGAGGAGGATTTATCTCACTTGTTCTTTTGATGCCCTTTTTCTATGATTATTTGGCACCTTTGGTGGGGTATTTGGAGCTATCCTTTTGTTCATGATTCTTCTCTGATTGATTTCTAGAATAGTCTAGGGAGGCCTTCAACAAAATATTCTTTCCTCTATATTTTTTGGAATATTGGTCCCACTTTCATCCTTTGGCAAATTTGTCTTGAGAAGAATCATAAGATTTTTTGAGGTTGTAAGCTGACAATTCAACAATTTTGGCAAAGGGTTGTTAGCATGATTCAGGAGACTGTGGATGCTAAGTGTGAAGTGTATTTTTCCTTTAGAGAGAGGAGATGAAGAGATTGTGAATATTTTGGGCCTATCTGATCTGACACTTGACTCTTTTTGTGTTCAAAGGGGTCGTCAGGCCAAAAATAAAGTTCAAAGAGATGGTGGATGGTCACCTCCTTCGAGGGATGTTTTAAATATCAATACTAATGGCTCTTCTAGGGGTAATCTTGGGCCTATTGGTATTGGTGGTATTGGTAAAGACAATTCTGGTAGGGAAATTTTCTTCTTCTCCATTCATAAGGGGCAACAATCCAACAACCTCATGGAAGGTTTGGTGATTCTGGTAGCTATAGAGAGAGAGAGAGATTGTGCTCTTGGGTGGTGCAAGATTATTTGTGAAGCAGACTCTCAAATCATGGTCAATTTGTTGAATAAGCATAAGTTGGATGGGGTTATCTAGCAACTCACCTCTATTGTTAAACATATTTTGCATCTAAGCACCATGTTGGAGTCTGTATCCTTCAATCATATCCCTCAGGAGTGGAACAGGGTTGCTAATTGTTTAGCCAAATGGGCTTTTGAGTAGATTGATGGTTGGAAGGTTGAAGGTTGGGAGCAGTTATCCTAGGATTATTCCCAAGATCTTGAGAGGCTTATCTTGAAGGACATAGGTGGTTGATGTTTTGTGTTGAGAATTTTGGTTGAGTGTTCTATTTTTTCTAGGACTTTTTGTGGGTTTTGTGTTTCTTGGTTTTCTCTCAGGGTGTCTGTTTTGGACCCTAATTGCTTTGTATTGGTGATTTTATGGATGTAATAAATTTTTACCCTCTTTATTAAAAAAAAATCTTGAAATTTCAATTTTATAGACCAGTTTCCTTAAAATTAATTAAAAATAGAAAATATAATCCAATCATTAAAAAATTACAAATTTGAAAACTAGACATCATGATCTATAATGGGTTTTAATTTCATAAACCAATTCTAAAAAGGAAAAATTGTCATCTATATTGCAAAAGTCGGTTATTTCTCTTGGCATTACCTTAGTCTTTTAGTTGCAGGTCCAAGGCTAAGGATTGGGTTACCAAGCCTTTCCTGAGCCTAAAAAAATCAAAAAGTGATTTGGGATTTTAATTTTTTTAGAATGGGTACCCACTTTAAAATGAGTACCCGTTCTAAAAATAGAACATGTATCCATTCTATTTTTAGAATGGGTACCCATTTAGGAACGAGATCCTAATCTAAGGCTCAGGTTCCCATTCATTTTGGCATTTTTTTGCTGAAATTTATCCTCTTCATGGACCCAACTTCTTGTACCTACCCCATATGATAGGGTCAATTGGGAATTCCTCTTAGTAGTACTTGATAAATTTGGCTTTAGCAAAAATAGGTGCAAATAATTTTTTCTTGCATATCAAGAGCTATATTTTCAATCTTAATCAATTACTCATCTTGTGGCTCATTCCCTCTTCCTAAGGGGTTAGAAAAGGTGATCCCACATCTCCTTTTCTCTTCATAATCTTGGTAGAAGCTATAATCAAGGCAATTACAATTGAAAATAAATCAAATAGATGGAAAGGAATTCAAATAAGAAATTTTCCATCCCTACTGAATCTTGCCCTCTTTGAAAACAACACCTTTCTCTTTGGTTAAACAACATTAGATGAATTTATATCTATCAAAAAGGTACTATCCACTTATTGTAAGACTCCAAGACATGTTATGAATGAAACGAAGTTAAAAATATTTTTTCAAAATGTCCCTCCCAAATTCAAGAATAGAATTTCTTTATTATTGGTATTTTCATCTAATACCCTCCCATGTAAACATTTGGGTATTCCCTTATTTTCAATGAAAGCAAAGAAATAATTCTGAAAAAATATCTACTCTTTTATATTTAAAAATTCTCCTAATGGAAAGGAAAATAGCTTATAATGGTAAGAAAAATCACTCTGATAAAATCAGTTCTCATTGTAATTCCTATTTATATGATGTTAGTTTTGAAATTTCCCAAAAATGCAATAGGTGGCATTCAAAAATAGTTTAAGTCTTTCTTTTCGTCAAACAATATTCATAATAAAAAGAAACTAGCCCTCATTTCCTGGGGAAAAAATTGCAGTTCAAAATCAATTGGTGGTGTTGTTCTTCAAAATCTAGAGGCAAAAAAAATAGCTCTCAGAGAAAAACTGACTTGGAGAATATATGTAAACTTAGAATGTAAATGGTTTAGATTAATGAGGTGCAAATATTTAGATACAATAGATAAAGAAGGAATCTTCACATCCACCTCGAAGTTGTAAATATGGAAATTCCTAATTTATTTTTATGAACTATTTCTCCTACACCTTTCTTAGATAAGACATAATGGTGAAAAATATCTATTCTAGGAAGACTCTTGGAATTGCCATAAACCCCTTCTTGTTAATCCTAGTTTAACAAATATTCAAACTCTCTTGGTTCAGCAATAGGGAGTCAAAGTTAAATATTATTTTTTAATTGATAAATCCTCTTCTCCCCCAAATCATATTTGGAATCAATTGATTCCTTACCTCTCTATTTGAAAATTATAGTTTCACTAAATAGCTCAAGAGGAGACATTTTTTTATGTAGAAAACGAAGACGAATTGAAATGGATGGCCTTAAAATCTAGAAATTATTCAATTAGGAATGCCTAAACATCTCTTACGGCACAAGTACCTTGGAACAAATGGCCTTTAAATCTCTACTATAATTTTTTTGACCTTTCAAAAGTGGGTGCATTCTCTTGACTAGCCTTGAATAATAAGATTTTAAAAAGTATGAGAATGGATAAGTTTAGCATAACCCCTTTATTTTCTTGTGTTCTTTGTGGCACAGCCTATGAGGATACAAATCATCTACTTTTATCTTGTAATTGTGTCAATAACTATTAGAAATGGCTTCAGCAAAAACTTGGTTGGTCAAGTCCACTTCATAACTCTCTTTTTCTTCATTTTCAAAGTTGGTATGCAACATTTAAAGAATCAATTTATGCAGTTTTAAGAGAGATGAACCCTTCATTTCTAATTTGGAAAATTTATCTTGAAAGGAACAATCGCATATTCAAGAAAAAAATGCATTGGCTAGAGTGTTGGTGAAAATATAGATATCAATATCAGAAAATGTTGTCTTTCCTTCTCAAAGCCCTTCCATTGAACATAAAGTTATCATCTTGGGACAATCTTATTTAAAAAAATTAATCAAAATGGAGCATGTTTAACAAAAAATACCAATCCATAAAAAATTAATTAGATGGGAATATCTTCCATTGAATGTGATAAAACTCAATTTTGATGGTGTATCAAGAGGGAATCCAAGAAAATCAAGTGTTGGTGCGATTCTAATAGACCATTTCAACCATTTTTTATTGGTTGTATCCAAAAAACTTCTAGATGTCACAAACAACATAGCAAAAGCTAATTCATTGCTTATAATATTGGAACTTTCTACAAAAATAATATTTCTAACCTACAAATTTAGGGTGATTCAATGGTCATTATATACATCTTGACTCATAAATCCTCAACCAATTAGAAACTAGACTATGTTTTTTACCATATCATATGGATTTTGTAGTTCATTAGTTATGAAATCATGCACTACTACAAGGAAGCAAATACTATGGTACACAAACTTGCAAATTGTGCAACTGATCATTACTACTGGTATATGGAGATGGATCATCTTGACATTTTTAAAGCTTCAAAATAGTGAAATTTGATCATTATCTCACACAATTCATAGATACACTATTATTTATTCATAGATATTGATGTTGTGGTGGCTACTACTCAGGGGGAGTACTTTGATGATTTAGATATTTTGTTCAGAGCTTGTGTACCTTTATCATTGAAATCAAAGGGGGAGAAGTGTAATGTGAAAAACCTTGTAAAAATTAAGGGGGAGAAGAGTATTGTGTGAAGAGTTAGTTGTGTTGATGGTATTTTTCACATCATGTGTTTCCATCAATTCCAAAGGGGGAGATTGTTGGATTTTTTGGTTGTGTTGTTGATATGTGGTTGTCGTTGATGTCAACACTATTAGAATTGATGATTTGAAGGCTATATATGTTGAGGATATTGAGAAAATTATATTAAACATGTTGCAGGCTGTCTATGAAGCTGTGAAATTCAGTGTGGTGTAAAATTCAGTATGTTGGTATTCATAAGTTTTGCTTTAAAGGGTTTTTTTCTGAGCCTATCTAGTTTATACTCCGGAAGTTTCAGAGGTGTGCATCAAGATTGGAGCAAGTTGTGAGTTTTTGTGTTCCTACAGTTATTTTGTTACTGTAGCTAGGTGTTTTTGGAAGAAGAGAATATAGTTCTAGTAATTCTAGTTGTTGTGTATGCTCATGCGATGTTCATTGATGTTTCTAGATCGTGCTCTATCCTTTTTGCACGTTCGCATTGATCGGTGTGATCGTGATCAGAGATTTTTCCGTTGTGTGTTCGGGTTTTCATGTTCTTGGCCGACATGGTGGTTGTAGCATGTTGCAGATCCTCATGGATAAATATTTTAATGTTTGACATGTTCGAGGATGTTGTTTTAGGTCTTCATTATGTTGTGATCGGCTTCGGTTGGTACACATTGATATTTGTTCATAAATTGGGCCAACAATTTGTAATTCAATTATTCTTTTATTTTTGGCTGACAAAGTTGTTGATGTGATTCCATGAAGCGGATATATAAGAGCGATTTTTTTCTTCATTTGGGACATGCGAGTATGAAGTGTGTATGTGAAATGTGTGAATAAACATCAAATCATTTGATTGCAGAGCAGAGTTTGAAAGAGGTTGAGTGAAGTGTGGAGAAGTGTTTTTGTGCCTAACCAGAACTGTAATCAGGATTTTGTAGAAGCTAATTTATCAGTTCATATTCTTCAGATGGTTTTAATATAAATGTTTATGTAAGGTAGTGGGCCTTCTTATTTGTGTAGTGAGCTCTAGGCAATGTGCCTGAATGCATGTGCATTCCTTATTCATTTTTCTTGTACTTCTAACAGGGTATAACTTGTGGAATAACCTCCACCATGGTTTTTCCCTAACAGGGTTTCCACGCAAAAATCTTGGTGTTATGTGTGCTTCTGATGTGTTGTTGATTCATGATTTCACTGTTATTTATTAGATCTGAGATTAATTTTTAATAAGGTTAAATAAGTGTTAAATTCTATGACAATTGATTCACCCCCCCTCTCAGTTGTATATCCTTGTTTTGCCAACATAAACTTGGTTTTGCAAAGATATATCATAGGTATTTTCTCTTAGAATTGGGGTATCCAAATATGTCATCTCTTTTAATCGGCCTTCTACAAATATTGAATTATCATACTACTTCAATGATGTAATGTATTTGTGAATAATCTTGCAACTTGTGCAGCTATCATTAACCACCAATTTAAGGAGATGGATCATGTAGATTTTGACAGGCCTCAACAATCAACATATTGTATAAGATATTTATAATCTTAGGTATACTTAAATATCCTATGATGATATTTATCTTAATGACCTCCAACTTCTCTAAATTGAGCTTATTTTTGCTAACTTTCTATCTTTGCTTGCATTAATTGCATAATGCAAGTTATCATTGAGATGTTAAAAACAAACTCCTCCAACAAGTCACTCGACATCTTAGCTTTTTTGGATATGTCTCTTCTTATACTATTTGAGAATTGTAGTGGTCTTGTCATGTAGGAATTGAGGAAAACCCATCTAAATCGTCAACTTTAATGAATCCTACCTCTTGTCACTCAAAGTGTGTTGTTTTAATAATGCTTCTAAGACATTTTTCGATATTTTCTTCTCCTTTTGGATTCACTTTTGTTAGCATCAATGTTAAACAATTGGGTTCATGTTTTTCAATTAATGGTGTCGGAGGTCCCTATTTTGTTTGGTTCAAATTATGTGGAGAAGTTGAATATGGTCTTTAAATCTGATTGTAAAAGAGTGGAGAATTATATCCTCCAAGTCATATTTTTGGATATCTTGTCGGAGCCTTTGTGCTTCTATTCCTATTCTAAAGTTGTCTTTTCCTTTTTATCAAATATTATGGATTTCTTGAAATGCTTATATTTTTTGTGCTCGCTTTGTTACATGTTTGGGATTCCATATTTAATTATTTCTATTTGCAGCTTTCCCTTGATCAATACAATGTGTCTTGTAATGCCCCGAGCCATACACCTAGGATAAAATCGATCAAACATTTTTTTTTAAACAATGACAACCAAGTTGTGACAATAATATGTTTCACTTACATAATAATATGCACACAAGTGTCATGTAAAACACAACACAATGATGAAAAAAACATGGACAACCTCACCATTGCTACAAGAAAGGTGGTACTAGCAAAAGACTTACCAATCATGAGATGAAGCCACCACAATGAAACTACAAGAGGGAAATTGACACCCAAATGACGATCAATTACTAACCAAGACACTCTTAAAAACTTGAACAACAACCCTCAACTAGACAACTTAACCGTTGATTTAGGAACAAAGAGTAGGACAAGGTTAACAATCACTTATAATCCACTCAACAAAAAAAATCAAAAACTTCAAACATAAAGGAAAACCTGCACCAAAGGTTGCCTTACTTAGGAGTTACAATCCCTCTACCAACTAGAATGATGGCAGGTCATCTCCAAGTAATGACACACTTCCCAAGGAATATAGGTGTCATAAATCTTGAGGTATAACACATTTTGATGAATAAAAACTTGGGAAGACTCTATAAGCCAAGAGGAACAACTTTCATATACAAATCTTCCTCAAGAAATGATTGGAAGACGACAAAAAATGATAAATTTATGGAAACAAGGCACCAAAGGACACTAGCACCCAAAAAAGACACCAGTGCCTAGGCAAGACACTAGCATGAGTGCATAGGTGTTCAAGTATGGCACTAGATACCTATTCTAGCACAAGTGTCCTATTTTGGTGCTAGGTTCCAATACATGCGATAGAGTCCTTCATCATTCTATAGTCCTAACTCAAGTTCTAGTGTCCTACCCAGTGAGAAAACCTAGGTTTATTTTTAGTCCCTAAGACAATCACAACCCTCGAGAACTACAAGGAAGGATCCATTATTAAAATAGACAAAAATAATTAAAACAATTGAGAAACAAAAAAGGTCCTAGACATCCAATCTCACCTCACACTACCCCACGAAGGAGATAACTTGCAAGGGTTAGGGAGACCACAAGAGGCTCTAACATGGAACAAATGACACAAGGGATGAAGGGAAAGGTGACTTAAACCTTTTTTTCACACCAAGACCACATGGATAACCCCTAAATATTCCCTCAATGAGGTGGATCCTCACACACTGAAATAACACACAAAGGACAAGAGATTCCATTAACAATTGTAGGTTTTATAACTTAATTTTCATTTTTAAACCCAAATTGAAGTGATTCACATTCATTTTATACAAAGTTGCAATGAATTTAAAAAGAAACAAATAAAAACAAGTGTGTTCAACTCCAACACTGAATCACATAAAGGCATCCACATAATCGATACCACTTATGTGGTTAAATTAAGATCAATCTTTCTAGGAGGTTGCAATATATATTTCAATTTAAGAAGAGGACACAAATGTACTTCAATTACATTTTACAAAATAGAATAGCTATAAAATAATTAATTGAAAATAATTTACCAATTTTATCATGATCTTTGAGCTCCTCGCAAGATCCTTGAATCCCCAATGATGGTTCTACACCACCCAACCATGTAGTACCCTTAGTTCCACTCTTGCCATGCTAGAAGTTAGTCACACGAACCACAAGAACACTCACACCAAACACATGAGAGAAGGATTACACACATACCAAACATGGAGAAAACACACAACTTACACATAGTGCAAGAATCACTCAATCAACATCACATGATAGATAAGAATACAAATACTCATTGAGCACAAATACCAATGGCACAAAATAAGACTCTCATTGGGCACAACCACCAATGGCACAAACAAGAAACTTTTAATTGGCACACACACCAATGGAATAACAAGAATCTCTCATTAGGCACACACACACAAATGGCACAAGGATAAGATGCTAAAGAATAGGTAGGGAGTTTTATCACAAATCTCGAAGGGATGGATAAGAAAATTTGGGTATTATGTGTAGTGAAATAACATATTCAAAGACTAAGAATCATAATTAAAACCTAGAAAACACATTAAATCATGAAAAAATCAAGATTATGCTTAGAAAGATCATACCTTCTCCAAATTTGATGAAATCGGAGTATGTCAACGAGCTTGATGAGTAGATTTCCCTGGTGATGACGGTTTTGATGTGTTCTTAATACTATTTTGACAGCATAATGATATAGGATTCTCAAAGATGTGTGTTATGAAAAATTGCTAAGTTTTTTAGTTTTTTGAAAGGGGGTGAATCGGATGGAGGGATGAGACTCAAAGTTGGAAACCAAGGGTTGAGATGAGTTGATACATCTCAACTCATGTGGAGGTGACAAGTGGTGTCATGGGAGAAGAAAGGGGGAGATTTGACCTCTCAAGGCCTAATATGGTGACAAGTTTCACCAAGTGAAGCCTTGAGAGGACAATTAGTACTTTGCAAGTACCTTGAGAGATGGACAAGATATCCCTCATAAAGGCATTTCTTGTCCAATCTTCCATAATGATTGGAAAGGAGGAATAAAAAGGAATTTTAAATTCCTCTAGTGTACTTTGGGAGAGGTAACCCATGTGGGATTACTTCTCCAAAAAGATAATTCATTTAAGGTTGATGGGACAAGAGTGGAAGCCATAAATGGAAATATTATTATCCCTTTCTTAATCAAGGGATTAAGAATGTGCAAGTAATTAGGAAGGTGATTAGGTGGGGATTAGGCTAATGAAAAGTATTAAGAGGCGAGATGCAAAAGTTGGAGGATGTGACACCTCTTAATCAGGGATTAAGTGTGTGCACATCCCTGATGAAGGGATTAAGGATAATAAAGAAGTTATGGAGGATGTGACAAGGAGAGAGAAAAGGAGAAGAATAAAATATTTAATTTATCTTATGAGAGGATAAATGATTAAATTAAATAAACCTGAGTATTTATTTAATTTAAAGAAGGGATAAAAGGTAAAGTACTTAATTATTTAATTAAAAACCTTAGGAATTTAGAAGACCTTAGGAGAATAGATGATATTAATTAAATAAATGCAATATTATTTAATTAATGTAGATAAGGAGGAATTTAGACGAAATAAGGATAAATTTGACCAAACACGAGTGGTCAAATTTAGGTTTCTACATTTTTTCCCTCTTTGAAATAACATTAGAATAATGATGTTTCAAAGAATATTAAAATATAGTTGACTCAATAGAAGAAACAGAGGAGAGATTCTTGGGAGCATGGAGAAAAAAAAGATGGTGTAGAAGAAAAAGCTATGATGGGAATGATGGCCCCTCGAGAGGATGGATGGGAAAAGGGGCCCAGGAAACCTCTCAAAAGAGGAAAAATGAGAATAGCAACAGATCTACGATAGAAAATGACAAAGAAATGAAAGAACATGGAGTTACAGGGAGGAAATGAAAGCGAAAATAAGAAATTAGGGTTTTTTATAAGTAGGGATTAGCGGCTAATCACTATTCATTTGAGTATCGAGAACCCAAGAGATTTTAGAGAGAATAAAGAGAAAAATGGAATGCAAGAGGAGCATTCCACATCGAGTCGAAGTGGTGAGGGCATGAGCATGGAGAGGAGAGCATGGAATCCAGGTATGACCTCTTACTTTGACTTGTATGGTTCATTTATTAGCATTTACGATAGGTTAAAGTGGTCAGTCGAGCGAATACACCTATCACAATAAGGTATATTTACCCATGACAGGAAAATTTTCCAACACTTAGGCAAATGTGCCAAAAGGTGATTTCGTGAGTGGATGGGTGGATTCACCAAGAATGGGTGGATCTACTAGAGAAGGGGTGGATCTACAGAGTTGTATATTTGCACTGGATGGATGGATATGCCTAGCATAGGCGGATCTACGAGAGTAGAGGTGAATCTACTCAAAGGCGGATCCACTGGAAGAAGGGAAAATATAGAAGATGGACATATTTGCTACATAGGTAGATCTATTGGAGCAAGGGTATATTTAATGAAAGGAATTTTCATGGGTGGATGGGAAAATTCACACCCACAAGCATGAATTTGTAGGAGGATGGATGAATTCATCAAGGGACTAATCCGCTCTCGGGATAGGAGGATGCGCCCAATAGGAGAAACCACTGAAAAATTTGTGAAGGAAGATATAATAGAAAAAAAGATAGAGAGACTTGACACGTGGATGGATGGATGCAGACAACAGCAAGTCTAGGGACTCGAGATCAAAGGTTGATCATTCTACAAATAGTGATAGGATTTGCAAATGCAAATTGGGCACTCCTAGAGGTGTGTGGATTGGCATATTTCACCAAGATGTCTGTGATCAAGGCACATAGGCCTTTATTGATTGCATTGGTAGATAGGTGGAGCTCGGAGATGAGCACATTCCACCTCCATACAAGAGAGATCATGGTGACCCTAGAGGACATCTTGAGGATTCTTCAACTACATAATCGAGGGCCTAGGGTATTTTCTTTGAGCTCACATACCATACCATAGCTATTGTAGGTGATATTCGGTAGGACAAAATTTTTGACCTGAGGACAAGCACTAGATGTAGATGGATGTGGGGAGTTAGTTCCTAGTTTGGCACTATATCTATGTGGTCTTATTAGCAGGTGCACCTTCCAAATAGGAGTGGATGATTATTTAGCCTTACATTAGGGAACATCATGATCGACATAGTAGAGAGAGCTCGAAGGTATGCATGGGGATCATGCTTGTTGGCACAACTATATTGGGATATTCATTTGGTCTTATATAGAGGAGGACTAAGTCTTACCCATATCACATTGCTACAGGTATGGGCTTGGGAGCATATAAGTGTGACTCGGCCCATCAGTGATAGGATAGCAAGAGAAGATGACGAGTCGATGGTCTTTTGCTAGCGGCTCGAATTACGGTACAGAGATTTTAGGAGCATGGCTCCATGGATGAGGATGCTAGATGAGCTTGATGTGGGGGATATTGTATGGCAACCTTATAGAGATTTTGAGGACTGGGTGGAGGATGGAGAGTATCATGGAATATATATTCTTTAGGTGATACATCATCAGTCGACAACCATTTTTGATCGAGGGTTACAGACTAGATAGGGTTGCACGCCAGTTCACTATGATGTAGGATATCCCTAAGGCCAAGGATATATTCACATGAGTATCTCAGGAGATAGGACTTTGGGACTCTCAGATCACATAGTGGTTAGTAGCAACCTCGTGGAGAGACCTATCAGAGGTCATTTTGGATAGGCATCATTTTGGACAGGTAGGGAGGGGTAGATGACCCAGGGGTCACCTCAAGGTATGCAGAGTGGTGTAGAGGATGGAGACCAAAGGTAGTGATGTCATCGAGAGGAGCGCCAACTATGATGAGGATAGATGCTACAGTGGGTGAGGCATGGCAAGTGCAATGGATGGGAGTCTTGCTTAGAGAGTAGAGATAGGAGGGAGAGGATTTGATAAAGGAGGATATTTTTGAGGAGGCAGAGGAGGATGAAGGAGAGGAGGAGAGATGAAATGAAGATGGAGAGGATGAGGGTGATGTAGAGTGGATGAATGTATACCAAGAGGAGAGGTCACCCACCATGTTGATCCTAGAGGATGTTTCGTTGCCACATCAGAAGGAAGGAGATGGAGATATGGATGGGAGGTTGGTAGCAGCACTTACCAGGATTGAAAAGTTACAAGGATTGATATTGTAATCATGGGATGACTTAGAAATAAGGACAACAAAGAGAGACAGTATACAAACACAATTGGATAGTCTAAAATGACAGACAGTGATTGTAGAGAGGGATAGTCTCCGATTGGATCAAGATGTTTGAGGCATTAAGAGGATGCACCTACAGGCCGATAGGGATTGGTATAGATAAGAGAGGGACATTTTCAAGGCATAGAGGGGAGGTGGAGTAGTAGAGATGGTGCAAAAAATGGTACGATTGAGTAGGGAGGTTCATTGCTATAGGGATTTGGGTAAAAAGTAGAAAACTTGTGTCACACTTTATAAAGGAATCAACCAGCACAAACAAAAATTCTCAACTTTAATTGTTAAAAGTGGTATTTATGTTTCAAATTTCAAAATGATGTAAACTAATGAAATGTATAGCTCTTGATGAAGTTTATTCCTGTAATTTTTCAACAAAAAAAAATTGTTTTAATATTTTTTATATAAATTTAAAAGCAGATTTTGAATTTCTAAAAATTTCAAGAAAAAGTGGCATTGAGTTGATGTCAAGAAACAAATAGAAAATAATTTTATTTAGTCTTTTTTTCCAAAATAGATAACCTTCAATATCTAGTGCATAGAAAAAAAATTGATGGATGTTTTCCTTGTAATAATGTTTCAAAGACAAACATACCGGAATTTGATAGTTTTCATTTGACGTCAACTATTGCCTAATTTTTTATCATTTTCTAAAAATAAATTATACCCTTTTGGAGAGGATTCTCTCCTCTAGTGCACCTATGTTTTTTCAATTTTTTTAATATGTTTTAGTATTTTTTTTAACTTCTAATAAACCTCATTTTTTATTTTAACAACCTACTTTCATTATTCAAAATAAAAAACATATTAAAACTAATTAAAATATCAATAAAATTATATATTTGGATTCTTGACTTCGAGCTCTACAAAAGGTATTTTTATTTTTTTGAAAAAATTCATTCTAATTAAAAAAATATCATGTTCAAGTGGAAATTTTTAGAAATTTTTGAAAAAATATGAGCTGGCTACCAACAAGGATGCCACATAGACAACTTCGAGTGAAAGGGTGTCAAGCGAAACCCTTTCTATCGAAGCATTACATACAAATTGAGTCGCATTTTAAAGTGACAAAGATAAAAATTCAAATTTGGTAGTTTCGAGCAAAAGTGTTTCACCTGAAACTCTATGTGCCCCTTATGGCTACGTAGTTTCGAGCAAAATAGTTTTGAGTGAAACAGTTTTGACTGAAACTGTTTCACTCGAAACTATTTAGTTGGTCGAAAGTGTGGCATAGGTTTTGTTGATGGTGTTTTCTACATAGCAACAACACAGACAGAATATAAAATATCCCATCTCTCTTGAAATGTTGATCTCTATGAGAAAATAGATAACCCCAAGGTCTCTCGGGTGTCAGGTCATGACAATGCAATGGAACCACTCAGTGATAAATGTGAATATGTTGGTAATCACAAAGGGACCTTATGAAACAAATGTTGGAGACTCTAAACTTATCAGATTTTGCAATAGAGTGATACTTGAGTTCCTACTTTAACCACAGTTCAAAGAAATAGCAAAAGGTAAGGGTTCCAGAAATCCTAAAATTAATATTACTCCTAAGATCAAAAATACCAATGAAGAAATACTTGGAACGGACCAATCCCTTTAAAACTACTTTTTGTTTAACCCAGGTTATACCTGCAATCTCACAGAAATAGTGCAATCTTCTGAGGAATTAAAGATTTTCATATCATGGACATTCATTCAATAGAACTGGATAAATGCCCACAATTGAACTAAGCACATAAATAACATGTATAGGTTGACCTTGCATAGTAGTCCCACAATCAAGAAGCTGCCCAAAGTATGTACCAGAACACTCCAAGCATTAAATCACAAGCACCATTAAATTATTTACTCTAAACCTAAAATACATTCAGATATTTCCAAGCAATTTTGAAGATAGAATGAGAACCATGCAAGACCAATCAGTTCAAATAAGACACCAATAATAACACAATGTCTTCACTTGTATTAAATCACCAGTAATAGCAACAATTCTAATGTTTGTGTTACAGCACTTGCTTGAAATATGACTAACTCCTAATTCTAACTTCTTACTCTACTTGCTAATCTACTTATAAGATCTAGTCTTCTAACTTTTGTTCTCTCTCTAACCTTCTAACCCTTACAAATGAGGCAAAATACCAAAATTATAGAAATTTTGTTTCATGTTGGCTTGAGCTAGGGTTACAGAGAAAGTCGACCACCAATCCAATCGGCCCAAATAGCCCAAAATAAATAGCCATCCTACAATGAATGCATGTTCAGATCGGCTTGGAATCTCCACAAATCCTGATTCAGATCAATCAAACCCCATAGGCACCTTTGCCATTAATTTCCCACCGACGTGAAGCAGAAAAATGGAAACGCGTGTGCCATATGAGTGTGAATACGAGCCACCAACCAACAGTTGATTTGGGCCTCTCCAATGACTTTCGATCGATTCAAATCAATTTGAACCCCCCATGTCAAGCCCACCTCGAATGAACAACCCTCGAGCATGTTGACCCAGCCACATACGGGTGAGTTTCACCTGCCCACAGCCGCAAAATGTACCTGGGTGCAATCCCACAAATCTTGCAACATCTTCAACGTACATCCACCTCTTTGGCCTCGACAGCAACAACTTGCCTAATCCAACCTGCACAACAAATGGCCACTATTAATATTCATTATAGCACCAAAATTTGTGATAATTAAACATAAACAACATGTTAATCATCAAAGAGATCCAAAACAGCCACCATAAATAATTAAAACTTCATTAAAGCATCCCTATTAAAGTTTGGGATTTTCACCCCTCTGCGGAATTCAAGTCAGGAAGGAAATTTGGGAAATTCCAGGCCAGGCAGATTTAGGCGAGGGAAGCACAAAAATCACCAAAGGGCCAATCACTCATCAATCAAAACTCCAGGAATTTCTTCTCATATCATTAAAACATCCAAATCCATCATGCAATGCAAAACCATTAACAACTAGGCCATGAATCCTCTTAGTTGTTGACAAATAGCAAACTTTCAGAAAAATCCGACAAGGACGAAAATCACTGAAACTGGCAATACTTAGCACACTCCGAAAAAATGAAGCAAGGACGGACAATCGGGTTTTTCCCAAGGCAACGAACTCTTACAAAGTCAACATAATTCACATGTCATTGACCGACAGTCCTGACCTCCCCCCAAAACGACCAAAACCGCGCTACCGCGAGCCAAGCATTCGACCACTAAGGTAACGCGATAACTGCAGCAACGCAAGCCAAGCATGAAACCCCCGCGGTATGGTGGTGAACCATACAACTATGGTCGGGCTTGGAGACACCCATGACATCGAGGTAAACCGCACTACCGCACCAGATGGACCAAACCCGTGCAACTGTGTCATCGACCAAAGACCCCTGCGGTATGACGGTGAACCGCACAACTGTGGTAGGGCTTGGAGACACCCCCGACATCGAGGTAAAAATCCCCAAAGATGCAAACCGGGAAAACAAAGGAACGAAGTAAAATTCGGAAAAAAACCGAGGGACACGAAAATCCGTGAAGCACCAAAATCCCCGAAGACAACACAAAACTAGCCCCATCGAGTTTTCCAGGTAGCCAGGGAAATCCGCCCGAAGGGAAAATTCTCGAAAATAGGGAAAAACCCAAAATTGTCCAAAACATAGAATTTTCAAAGTGTTAGCATAATGGATGAACTTTACAAGCAAGATAGGCATCAAGTAACATTGCAAAGTAGCACAAAACCAGAACCAAAGGACCAAAGCACCCAAAAACCAAAAACTCAATATTTTCAAAGGCAAGCTCAAAAAGGGCAGGGCCACATAAAAGAGCCAAAAGGCCAGGAAAAAGAGGGTCCCTACATTCACTGGGTCGTGTGTGCAAAACTACACAAAAAATGGTGACTCCGCTGGAGAAATGCTCCAGAGAATTTCAATGACAAACTAGAATCAACCCAGAATCTCTGGTTTCACAGACCAGATATGGATGGATCAGGCTACCTATGGACAAGGTTTCAGAAATCACAAAAGAGAAAAAATTTCCTATACCAGGGTCGAAGTGTGTGTATATGCATTCATTTCTTTTTTCCTCAGTGGCAACAGGGACCAAACTTAGTCTAATAGGGCTACATAAGGATTCCAACTCCAAAAGCAACCTAGATAGAGCCTTGCTGCCAATCAGGCATCCATAGCACCGGCAAGGTTATCACTATGACCCTCCCTAGCATAGCTCTACTGCTAGCCAGGCGTCCATAGCCCCAGTAGAGATACTAGGATACCCTTGATAAAGTGAACATTTCCTTTGATTTTCAGCATTTTTTATTTTTCTTTTTCTTTTGATATTCTCTTTGAGATCTTTTAAACCTTCACTTTTACCTTGCAAGCAATGAAGCCCGCACTCAGGGATGAGAACCACAGTGGCACTAGAGCAGAATATAATATTTTTCACCCAATCAAACCTCACAAGGACCATATGCAACCTCGAAAACCTTAAGATTTGTGTGTACATATGAGACCCAAATACGTTCCAGAATTTGACTTAATCAAGTGATTCCAATTCCAAGAATATGCAACATTAAACAAAGGAAATCCACCAACTGACTCTGAAAAGATGATTGGATTTTGTAAAAGAAATTCCCAGAATGACCCTGGGCAAACAACCAACCATACAGGTGCAACAAGCCCAGAAGAAAGCAAGAAAACCCAAAGCAGGAGCAGAGCAAAAAGCAAAACCAACCGAAGCAGACCTACCCCAACCAAAAGCAAAAAATAGAACATAAAGGAAACCCTAATCTACCTATGTACAAGGATAGAGTTGTAAACAACTTAGGACTGGAAATAATGCTTCAAATATTTCCCATTGACATGCAGTGGGATATCCTCTCCAGTGAGGGTTTTCAAATGGAAATCATTGTCTCCCAAAATCTCTGCAATCTGATAAGGGCCGAGCCAAAGTCTATCAAATTTTCCATCCTCCCCTTTTCAGTTATGGGCTTTGTCCCAGTAGAGAACCAAGTCAGAGATTCTAAAGGCTTTCACCTTGGCTCTCCTATCAAACCATCTTTTCACTACACCCTGATGTTTGGCAAAGTTTTTTAAGGCTTCATCTCTTCTCTCTTCAAGGTGTAATAGTTTCGTTAAGCGGGCTTCACGCTTATCCTCTCCATTATAATATTCATTGATAAATTGCATGGTAGGGATCTTCAACTAGATGGGAAATACAGGTTCCAAGCCATATATTAAGTGATAAGGAGAGGTTCTTAGGGATGTTTTCTCTATGGTACGGTCTTCCCAAAGAGAAAATCGAAGTTGGGTGTGCCAATCCTTGGGGTTTTTCTCTAATAGTTTATGAATGATTGTCAAAAGTTTCTTATTAGAGGACTCAGCCAAACCATTACCCTATAGATAATAATTTAATGCAAACTTTATGACAATTCCATGATCAAAAGCCCAGCTAGAAAATTTCAATGATGCAAATGTAGGACAATTATCACAAACTAAAGCCAATGGACATCCAAAGCGATTAATAATACCTGACTCAATGAAATTTATTACCACTTCTGAAGTGCATTGTTTGCATGGAAGAGCCTCGGTCCATCTAGTAAAGTAATCAATTACAGTAAGAATATACATGTGGCTTGTAGAGGAAGGTGGATTGATTGGACCTATGAAGTTCATTCCCCAATGTGCAAATGGTTTTACCTCTATAACTGGCTGGAGTGGAAGGGTTGCACGTTTCTCCTTACTTGTTGCAGTCTAACACACATGACAAGTGCTCACATGATTATGTGTGTCTTTGAACAGGGTAGGCCAATAATATCCTGCCCTCAAGATTTGATTTGCAGTGGAAGGTTCTAAGCCATGGCCTATGCCATATTTATCATGAAATTTAGACATCACCCTTCCAGCTTCTTCCTTCCCTAGGCATCTCAAATAAACCCCCTCATGATTTTTCTTGTACAAGACAGCTCCCTTCATCATAAAACTACCACTCCTCAAATGCAGATCTCTTCTTTGTATGGAATTAAGGTGTTCAGGACACTGTTGGTTCAACAGATAGTAAATAATTTCATCATACCAGTCTCCTGGGGACACCTCTTGGAGGTGATATTGTTGAGCTGTGAGGTCGGGACCCATCTTAGCCATTTTCTTTTTCAGTCCCTGCCCTTTCACCAATTTCATGGGTTGGATCTCAATACCATATTCTTGTAACATAGTTACCCACTTAGCCCTACGTTCTCCCAATTCATTCTACATTAATAACAGCTTTACTACAGGATCAGGTACTATAGCAAAGACCTTATTTCTCAAGATATAGTGTCTGAATTTCCTTACTACTCAGACCAGGGCATAAGCCTGCTTTTCTACATTGGGATATCTCAATTTCGCATCCTTCAAAGGAGCACTCATAAATGCTATGGGATGTTCATTCCCTTGGTCGGATTTCTGGGTTAGCATGCCTGCACAGGAATGTTCTGAAGCAAACGAATATATATAAAAGGGTTTGGCATAATCAAGACTTACCAATACTGGAGCTTCAGTAATAGCTCTCTTATTTTTTGCAAATTCCTCCCTATCTTCTGCACTCCATTCAATCTTTACTTCCTGTTTCAACATGGCATTCAAGGGCTTTACTATTTCTACAAATCCAGTGATTAACTTTCTAACAAAGTTAATTTTCCCAAAGAATGACTTCATTTCCTTTTTGCTTGCAGGAAGCTGAATTTTCAGTATAGCCTCTACCTATTTTGGATCAATGGCAATACCCTGTTCTAAAACACCATGCCCCAATAGCTTTCCTTCAGTGACCCCAAAGATACACTTCTTTGGATTAATTGAGATGTCAAACTCTCTGCACCTTTGGAATACTTGGCATAAATCTGCAATATGATCACTTCTCCTCTTAGAAAAGACTTTCAAATTATCCATGTAAATGATGATGCACCTACCAACGATGTCTTTAAAAGAAATATCCATTGTTCTTTGGAATGTAGCCCAAGCATTGATTAATCCAAAGGGCATCCTCATGTAAGCAAAAGTTCCCCATTTTGTAGTAAAGGAAGTTTTGTGCCTATCCTCATATTGTACCATAACTTGATTGTATCTAGAGTACCCATCTAGAAAATACATCATCTGAGATCCATTAACAATATGAAGTACCTCATCCAACGAAGGGACTAGATAATTATCCTTTTCTGATTCCCTATTAAGGTTCCTGAAATCAACACACAATCTAATTTCCTCATTTTTCTTCCATACTGGAACCAGGTTTGCAACCCATGTTGAATGTCTTACTGGGAATATGATTCGTGCTGAAAGTAGCTTCTTCTCCTCCTTCTAAATGATGGGCTCTAATAGAGCATTAATTGGCCTCTATCTTTTCCTAAATGGCTTAACATTTGACTTCAAGGGAATAGTATGTGTAATGACTGAAGTATCATATGTCTTTAAGTCATCATAGCTCCATGTTATCACATCTTGATAAGTGTGCAAGGAATCAATAATTCATGTCCTTTCCTCTGGAGTGCACACCTTACCAATAAATACATTTTTGACACCATCTCGGGTCCCAATGTTGTATGTTTCACATTAGCTACTGAGAGACTCCCTTTTGGCCTACTGCTCCTGATCTTTTATCTTATCCAGATCAAAAATTTGTTCTAGTTACACCATGCCTCTTGGGATAGTGTTAGCTTTCAAGTTAATAAACCCTTCTAGGTCCATTTCAGCCTCTTGAGGTTTTGTCTCATCAATCACTTGAGAAGCAAACACATCACAGCTAGTGATGAAATCAAGAATATGTTTTTCATCCTTAAATACCTAGAAATTAGTGACATTGTCAAGCACTGAGGGTACTGGGGTAAGCTCCACAGTGAACTTCTTCAAACCTAAAAGTGATAAAGGTTGCAATGTACTTGCGGCTTGTGCTAGAGAGTCAACAATTTGATTCTTACTTCGGGGGATCAATTGAATTTTGAATGCATCAAATCCCTCAATGAGATCCCATACTTTGTGCCTATAGTTCGTCATTCTTTTGTTATGGCACGAGTATTGCTTCCTTCCTTGTTTAACTATCAGCTCAGAATCTCCAAACACTTGCAAGATCTTGACTTCCTTTCTCAATGCCATTAATAATCCATGGACCAAAGCCTCATATTCAACTACATTATTAGTGCACTGGAACTGGAGTCTACGAGCAGCAAAATAGGTTTTACCTTTAGGCCTAATCAGCTCAAATCTTGCTCTAGCACCCTGCTTTGATTTGGATCCATCAAATCTCAATGTCCAGCATCCATTAGCTCCTAGTTTCTTTGAACTAACCTTGTCCTTGCTACTACCCGGAGGCTCTTCAAGAGGCCTTGGGCTCTTTCCTTTTAGATCATTTTGAATGTTTTGTACATCCAGCCTAACAGCTGGGGTTGGATTAATACATCTTTGTATCTGATCCACTACAGTTTGGCACAAGCAACATTCCAGCTCAGAGTGAGGGGCGTTGTGAACTCTACACCAATTGGGTAGCAGCAATTCCTTAAAATCCATATGTCTACCCAATTGAATTTGATCCTCCACACACTTCTAGATAAACTCTTGGAAATTATCCAACAAGTTGAGTTGTCTATCTTCTTGATCATAAAGTTCCTCTATTTGTTCAATTAATGCTCTAGAACTATTGGCTCTTGATGTGGATTCATCAGAGAAGCCTTGCAACATAAAAACTTCTTTTGTATCTAAAATAGGGGTGGCCAGGACATAGTTCCCCATGCTGACTTCTAACACCAATATCTCATTTGAAGTATTCTAATATTCCGTGATCACATACTTCATTTTGGGTTCTCTCTCAATTCTGATTTGATTTGGGACTCCTTCCCAGGGGAGCCACATGTGAGAATGATTTGTGGATGTATATCTATTTAGTACCTTGGTGAAATCTCAACCCAAGATCAAACCATAAGTGTCAGGAATATATGCCACCTAAATATTAAGTACTTGTTGCACTCTAAGATCCGAAGCAACTTGCATGGGGATCATGTTCAGTTCTCCCACTATATTTACCTTTGTTTTTTCCAATTGGGTGACCTTCTGAGAGGTTGCAGGAGTAATTCCTAGAGCCCTACAAATAGCAAAAGGAATAATGTTTGTAGATGCCCCTGAATCCAGAAGACAATTGTGCAGATTCTTCCCAAAGATACGAATAGAAATTAGGAAGGGAGGGGTTTCCATCTTGCCCTGGAACAAACTCAATTGGGTGTAAACTTGTGCAACTTGGTTCTTATCATTTTTTTTACCCCTGTCTATAGGTTGTGCTTGACTTGGACCTTTAGGTGCCTGTGAACTAGGAGGCATGCCAACTGCCTCATGAAAGGAAAATCAGAGGTGTGGAATACGCTTTCCTAACACTAAAACCATAAAGGAGAAGTGAAAAGACCAGTTTTAAAACATTAAAACACTTAAGATGAACACATGCAGGGTAACAAGAGTAACATAAATCAACGATTATAGAGATAACACCAGATTTACATGGGAAAACCCTTTAAGGAAAAAAACCTACCACACCAAGAGAAAGACACTTTGTATTATAGTAAGTAAAAAATTACATACAAAGTTACAGTCCTTACTCTCTGATAGTTAGCTCACAATAGTAGTCAATTTTTCATGAACTCACTGTTACAATGCTTATTTCGGCATACAGTGAATACAAAACTCATCAACCCCTTTTTCAGTATTCTATTTTTCCTGATTGTTCAACTTCTAGTCTAAAGTGACTATTACAAGTCTCTATCCAACCACCAATTTAGGTGCATTAATTGCAGTTCTTCACCGACACGCCAAATCGATCTCAGATTGGATCCACCTACAACCTTGCATTGACCCACTCCTACAATAAATTTGTTGCACAAAATTTACCAAATTCGGGCTCTGCCAACCACCAAAATCCGATCTTATTTTGATTGCATAATATATCGCTTTTCACCAATCTAGCTTCTGCCAATAAATGTTGTTTTGCAACAACGATGCAGAAACAACCAATGAAAAAAAAATGCCACATCTCACACTGCTATTCGTTATGTTGTTTGATCGAGTAGTGATTGGTCAACTATCATCAGGCTTTGAAATCCCTTCGCTATCGTTAACCATTTCATCACATTTCAGGTCGGCAATAATCTGCTATCACCAAAACACCGACCGCCAGCTTTATCGGATCCCACAAGCCACGTGTCCACCGCTCAAGAGGTTTTGGTGCATCCAAGAGGGAATCTCCAAGATTCCCATGAGCTTGCCCAAAATGAGCTTTTGAGGCTGCCACATGTAAGCCGTTGGAGCTCCTTCAGGGAATCTCTAGCGACATCCACTAGATTCCCCAAGGAACTCTCGATGCGATGACATGTGTCCCCTGTAATGATCTAAAAAATCCTGCAAGATAAGATTCAAACAATTAGCTGTACCTACAAGTTAGTTTAATATCAAGCAATGAAACACATAAGAATATAAAAAGGAAAATAAAGTGAAATGGAATGATCTCACCAATCTTCTCTATTCATGATTGCTTCCATTGCACCTTCTCAAACCTTGCTGCAATGATGGAATGCCCTCAGATTTCTTTGTGAGCAAACTTCTCTAATGCCTAGCCTTAACAATGCTTTTGAAGGATTTTAAAATATCAAACTATGCACACTAGAAAGCAATTTCTAATATGCAAATAGTAAATAAAGTCTATGATCTCTAGAATGCCTATAATAAAAGTTTATATGAAATGATCATGGATGCGAAAATGAAATCAAGATTGTCATTTTATAGAAAATGCAATCTTGAATAAACGAACAAGATGAGAGATTGAAGAATTCCCTAGAATCAAAGGTCAAGATTCAATAAGGCAACCCTAATTAGGGTTAGGGTAAAATACCCATAGGTGTAAATAAGATTTAATTAAATGAATTAAATCAAGATTGAATGTGACAGTTGAGATGAAATTAGTAAAAATCAGAAGACAAGAGGATAAGACTTTAGAAAATCAGTAATTTTAGAAATTACTTGATTTGTAGAGGAATAATTCCATTTTGAATTAAATTAATTCAAAATAGAGATTTTGTGAGATAATAAGTAATTGATTTTTGAAATCAATTACTAAATGAAGAATCAGTTAACTATGTGAAGATATTTTTAAATGATTTTCTTTATTTAAAAATATAGAAGTGTCACATAAGGCAATTAAATAATTAATAATAATTATTTAATTTTAATTAAGAGACAATTACTTAATTAAATAAATAAATGAATTTATTTAATTAAGAGAGGATTTAGGAATTAGTGACATATTGAATCAATATATTAAAATATATTAATTTAATAATCAGGAGGACATTAATGATAAGGATTAAATAAATAAATTGATGACTTTATTTAATTATTAGAAGACTTTGACAATTAGTGACATATTAAAATAAATAAATAAGATTTATTTATTTAATAATCATGAAGAATGAGAGATTATGAATTAATTAAATAATTATGAATTATTTAATTAATAGTTGAATGTGGGTTAGAAACATAATTAAAATATCATAATTATGCTAGGGAAAAAGGTGATAAAATGTCCCTTGTAGGCCTAAGTCATTTTTAGGTGTCTACATTTGCTCCTCTTTGTCATAATGCAGCTTGTCGCGTTATGGCAAAGAAAACAAGTCCAGAACATGCCTCAGTGCAAAATAAGTTGAGGAAGAATGACGAGGAGGTAGCGGTATGCCCCCTCGAGAGGACAGTTGGGTTCCAAGAACACGGGCGTGCTCTCGAAATTAATGAGAAGACTAGAATATGACGAGACAAAGAAATGGTAGAGAGAAAAAGATGAATGCTAGGATAGAAGGAAATGCAAGTTAGTGCGGAAAATGAAATGCATGTTAAAATCCTTCAATATTTGCCAAGGTACTAATACGTGTTGCTCAAATCATCATTGGGCAGTAAAAATGACACAAATGCACAACAAACACCAGGGTATGACATAGACCAAGGTGTGCAAGGTCATCCAATTGCAAAACAGACAATCGCAGACAAGGAATGTCCTAACTCATACTAGAGGCCCATTTGCCCCAGTCTTTTTGTCAAGACAATCCATAGACAATAGTCAAAGAAAATAAAATAGGTCATGAGACGTCATCGCACCTCTAAATCCTTTAGGGGACATCCTTGAGGTAGCTAGTAACATGACCAAAAGACAAGTCAATAAAAATATAAGACAAAATAGCCAAAAATTCACAGTCATTTACTTTGTATTGCCAATGTTTGTTTGTCGAAGATTAATTGTTTGAAAGCTTGATAGTTTTGCTGGTTCTAATGGTTTGACGGTGCCTGAGGTCAGGAAGGACACATCCTAAAAAGGCAAACGACACTTTGACGAGATCCAAATCCAAGAAGGACACATCTTGAAGAGGACCAAAAAGTGATGAGATTGACATTTTGACCAATGTCTTGGCAAGCTAACTAATGCTGACTGTGTAATTGATTTACTTATGCTGTCTGATTTGGACTTGATTTTGACGTTTGACATTTCAAATGACTGTTTTAAAAGACGTGACCAAGTTTGACTGACAATTTTATTTTGACAAACCTAAAGGACTAACCTAATGTCTCGGGGATTCAAAGATGAATCTTGCCTACGTAGCAAATGCACAGAGACAACGTAGTTCGGACAAATGACAAAGATTGACCGAAAAGACTGATTGGACTGACCAGACAAAGATTGACTTTGACTCTGTTTTTGGGATTTTGACACTTTTTTGAATGTTTTTGTGTTTTCTCAGGACAATTTTCAAATTTTTATCTTTTTTCAGGACTTTTTGTAATTTTTATGACTTTTTGATGCTTTACGAAAATTGTGACAAATGCATGTGGATGATGCCGACGCACATGAATCCAAGGACAACCATGATTTTGCTGCTAGCCAAGTTGAATACCGATGGATAGGTGATGATGATGATGACAACGTTGTTTGACGTGGGAAGGACACATCCCGAAACAACGTGAAAATGACAATGTTGTTTGACGTGGGAAGGACACATCCCAAAACAACGTGAAGATGACAATGTTATGACAAGAGTATAAAAGTCTGCAGCAGGTCTAGGGACAAAGCCAAGGAATGTTTTGGATAATGTGCTAGGGTGCCATATTGTTGCATTTGAAATGACTTGGATGGAATGACGAGGGATTTGTAAACCATTGACAAGGGAAACCAAGGTGGGTGACAGGTATAAGGCAAGAAAGATTGATGACTTGGACTAGGAGAATTATCATATGGTCTCCAAGGATGATGTTTCATAGTGAAAAGGAGGCTATGAAGATAATGACATGGTATTTTTTGACTAGTGTATGACCAAAGGATGGACATGTCAAAAGTTTTCCAAAGTTTGATTTGTGTTTGCGCCTTAGTCTTTGTCAAGATCAAAGTAGGTAGAAGAATGGATGAACATGATAGAGCCAAGATGGATGAATGGAAAGATGTCATGGGAAATGCATGGGAGATAAGACAACTTGCCCCCAAGTGTAATGGTCCACATAGATGATTTATTCTACACATGATGCCTGTTTGCCAGGTTTTCATCATGGTACTTATCCAAAGCGCCTGTTTGCCAGGTTTTCACTGTTGGACGAAATTTTTCTCTTCACTATTTTTGATATTTTCTGAATTTTTTTTGGTGTCACCAAGACGCCTGTTTGCCAGGTTTTCATCAAGGGACGATTTTTTTGATTTTTGATTTTTTTTGCATTTTTGCATTTTTGTCGGATAGCCTTGATGCTTTATATGACCACTGACTATGCTGAAGCCTTTGACGATGCCGATGTAGAGACTGGTGCCATGACATGCCAATAGTGACCTTTCTGAAGTAGTTGCCTTGTCAGGATGATAGCGCTTGCATACACCTGATTGATGTCATTGTGATCTTTGTTGATACTAGAGTTGGCTTTATTAGAATACGCACATCATGATAGAGTGCCATGAGAGTCCTTATGATAGAGAGTTGTTGCCAAGATGCGACGAATTTTTGACATGGGATGTTTGGACTTTAAGGATGATGTAGGATTATGATGGATGATGGTGGACGTGGACGGGTTGGTTGGATGTTTGGATGTAGCTATTTTTACTCTCCAAACTTTGGGTGTTGGGTTAGGATGTTGGTTGGAACCAACATTTTCATATGTCTTTCTTGATGGCCATTTTGATGGAGGTGGACATGTATTGTATGTGGGAATCCTCTTGTGCTGTGGCTCCACATTTTGATTGACTTTTGAATTTTGCATCTTTTCTTTGCCTGATTCTTGACTTGATCCATTTTGTTTTGGGATCCATTTTAGCTTCATTTGTCCACTTGACTTTTTGTCTGATTTGATGGACTTTGACATTTGATTTTGTATTTTGTAAGAATTTTGTTGGTTCCAAATGGAAGGTTTATTCATGATGGAATGATGGTTTGGGGTGTGGAGGGAAGGGGTATTGGCAACAATCTTATGACAAGGACTACTCATGATACCCATTTTGACATTTGTATTAGATAAAGTTGCCCCCAGTATTGAAGAGGGACCACTAACGTCTTTTGATTTTCTAACTAATGAATAGCCAAGACCTTGATGTCTGTAATGTACTTGAACTTGTACAGGTTCCAGAATTTCTTGTTCGTGTAAGCCTAATCCTTTGCCTTGATAATGCATGTTCTGACAGATTTTGTTGGCGATGGGATACTTGTCATTTTGGAAGCAAGATGCTAAACCATCCTTATTGGGAAGATTAATGCTTGAAATCTTCTCCTCTATAAGAAAGCCTGCTCTAAAAAACTTAGATGATCCTAATTGATAGGATGTTGTAGCTTTATTGATGTGTTGGACAGGTTTTTGATTTATATCTTCAGTCTGATCAGGTGACATGTCGGATTCCGATGATTCTCTTGGTGCTTCCAAGTCTATGTCAAAACCGTCTTCATGGTCATTGTCATAGAGCCCACTAAATTCAGATATAGCTTGATTATTTTCAAATATGTCCATGCTAGAATATTTTTGTTCTAGTGGTAGATCATCTATGTGTCCCATGGAGGCAAGTGTCTCACTTTTGGGAGCGGCATTACTTGAATTTTGAATGGAATTGTCTTCAAGCATTTCATTGTGAGTGGAATAGAGGTCTAGGAGTGGATCATATTGGACTTCTTGATCAAAGATAGTGTCTTGATCAAAGATGGGTGCATTTTGAATGTCATGATTGGAAGTAGTGTCTTGAAAGAAGATAGGTTCCTCTTGAATGACATGGTTTTGGATGGACTCTTGACCAAAGATAGGTGTATTTGGTATGCCATTATTGTCTAGGAGGACTTCTTGAATGGACGTAAAGATGGAGTCATGGAATGGACTACTTTGATCTTGACATGACGATGATGTTATAATGTTGTGCTTTGGACTTGCCTCTTGACATGTTTCCTCAAGTTTATGAGATGGGATGGGACTTTGGAGACCATGACTAGATATGCTTTCATGACCCAATGGAGTGTCTTGAAATGGATTGGTGTATGATGGACTAGAGTATGACATGGAGCTTTGGACTTGGTTGATAGATGATGGGCTAGAATAGGACATGAATGTATGACAAGGATTTGTCGTGGATGAAGGACTAGGATTAGGATATGACGTGGGTGGTGGGCTAGGATACGACGAAGGGCTAGGATATGACATGAATGGAAGACTCTGATATGACATGGATGGAGGACTAGCATATGATGAAGGACTAGGATATGACATGAATGGAAGATTTTGATATGACGTAGATGACGGACTAAGATAAGATGAAGGACTAAGATATGATGTGGATGCTTGGAATGGATTAATGGAGGGTTGGTTTCCCTTGTCAAAGTTAGGGTGGGTATGACTGATGGAAGTTTGTTGTGACTCGGTGCCATGGATGGTGTTATGGGACCCTTGATAGTAGATGGATAGCGGACTAGGACTATTGGACTATTGGTAAGAGGGATGGATGGACGGAGGACTAGAGGGTGAGGTGCGTTTGGACTTGCATTGTAGGTATAGCATTTTGAAGTCCCTAGCAAGTTGTGCTTGACCCTTACTATTGAATTGGTATTCAATTTGACTAGCAAGTATGTCATCATGACTTGAAGACATGATGGTGGATGAAATGAGACTAAGACTATGCAAGGTGAAAATGCAAAGTGATAAAAGGGGATGCCTTATGTCGAATGATTTTTAGGAAAGGTTTTCTAACCACTCAAAGTCTGGTTAATGTCGCTGATTGGATTGTCAAAGGACTGATTTGTAGGACAAGATGACAAAATGATAAGGTGAAACTTCCACACTAGGCTTATGAGTTGGAATTAGCTCACCAAAGGACGATGACTTAGGATCGATTTGTTTTGACCTGGTCCAATGAGAATGTATTTTTGAGACAAATGCTTTGACAAAGGAAGGAAAGTTTGCCTATCCCAAAGGTGTAAATTTGAGGACTTAAGACTTTTCCTATGAAGATGAGGATGACGGATTGCAAGCTCGATGAAGACTAAAATACGAAGATGGATGACTTGGACAAGTGCCTTGCTGGTTTTTGACAAAATTAATGTTTTCCCAATTGACAGGAAAATGCGTCGTTTAAGGTCTCATATGCGGTGCACTAAAGCAGATGCGTTGCAGGATTTTGACTTGTTTTTGGAAAATGGCAAATGCAGCATTTTAGACAACAAATACAGTTTGGTATGGCAAATGCGGCTCAATTAACCGAATGCGGCTCATTGAATGGAAATGCGGCTCTCTAATTGTCAATTGCATTTTGACAGAGCGAATGCAGCTCCTGATGGCTCAAATGCGGCTCATCAGATCGAATGCGGTTTTTCAGATGTCGAATGCGGTGCAGCAGAGCGCTTGTGTCGCAATATGCAATTTTTAGGGAAAAACCCAAACACAATTTGTAGTTTTCAACCAATTTTTATGATTCCAATTTGTGATTTTGTAATTTGTTTGAAGATTTTTAAGAATTCTTGGCAAACACAAAAATCAAAAATATGAAATGCTTGTTCAAACAGACTCATTCTTAAAATTCAAGTGGGTCATCCTCGCAATCACAGCCCACATCTTAAAATCACGTCGTCTCACACAGCCTTGTCACCCCCTAGAGGGCGCCTGTGTTTTTGTCTTTTCCAGGTGCGTACTCAAGGTGACGGAAGTGGATACCGAATCCCCTGAGCAAACAATTTGTGGTGATTATATGGTGAGTTTCTTGGGGGGAGATTCTTCCCTCCCCTTGCACCGTGATTGAAAGGATGTCTAGTTACTGACACGGCTGGCTACTACACTAGGTTCTTAGTAAGTCTTTCTGTTCAGTGTGACAATAGATATACTCCCTCGAGAGACCTCCCAACCTTTAGAACAAAGGTTTTGAGGATGGTTATCCTGTCAACTACTGTCAAGTTGGATTTTCATCAACAACTTGCTTTTGATTACAGTGGGTTGGAAACCTTGGCTTTAGGTGTTCCCATAGGGTGAGTACTTTTTCCCACTACGGCAGGCCTGCTAAGGGTTGTATGAAAGTAGTAAATGAATAAGTATGAAAGAAAAGATAGTTCTGGCTTTTTGATCACCCCGTAAAGGGGAGAGCATATGCCTACTATCCAAAACACACAAAGCAAGTGTTCAATTTTAATCCCATAAAAAATATTTTCTAATCTAAGTGAAGATGTTGCTTCACACAGACATGGTGTTAATTTTAATTCAACAAAATTTTGTGTGGTGACTATCCTAGATTGATAAATTCCAAGTTAAAAAAAAATGCCTACCCTAGGGTTGATAAATTTAATCTTTAAGTGTGTCTACCCTAGGGTTGGTTCATTTAAAACCCAGAGAAAAAAAGACTGGCCGCGGTCGCGTCAGATCCAGATTACAATTCTAAAAGGCGAAATTTTTACCAGAATTTTAAAAAAAATAGCAAATAGTAAAATGACCATAACTTTCTCAAATCTTAACAAAATTTTAAATCGTTTGAAGTTTTGGAAAGCTAGAAACAAGGCCTACAAAACCTAGATAATCATTTTTTAATTTTTCATTCACCCATTTTTCTGTACTCTAAAGAAGATGACGGGATTTTGTGTGAATTCTTGGCTGTAACCTGCAAAACAACAAAAACAAACAAGAAAAGCAACAAATCTGCAAAAAATGTGTTAAACAAGCTTGTCGGGTTCACCAATGTAATGATCTAAAAAATCCTGCAAGATAAGATTCAAACAATTAGCTATACCTGCAAGTTAGTTTAATATCAAGCAATGAAACACATAAGAATATAAAAAGGAAAATAAAGTGAAATGGAATGATCTCACCAATCTTCTCTATTCATGATTGCTTCCATTGCACCTTCTCAAACATTGCTGCAATGATGGAATGCCCTCAGATTTCTTTGTGAGCAAACTTCTCTAATGCCTAGCCTTAACAATGCTTTTGAAGGATTTTAAAATATCAAACTATGCACACTAGAAAGCAATTTCTAATATGCAAATAGTAAATAAAGTCTATGATCTCTAGAATGCCTATAATAAAAGTTTATATGAAATGATCATGGATGCGAAAATGAAATCAAGATTGTCATTTTATAGAAAATGCAATCTTGAATGAACGAACAAGATGAGAGATTGAAGAATTCCCTAGAATCAAAGGTCAAGATTCAATAAGGCAACCCTAATTAGGGTTAGGGTAAAATACCCATAGGTGTAAATAAGATTTAATAAAATGAATTAAATCAAGATTGAATGTGATAGTTGAGATGAAATTAGTAAAAATCAGAAGACAAGAGGATAAGACTTTAGAAAATCAGTAATTTTAGAAATTATTTGATGTGTAGAGGAATAATTCCATTTTGAATTAAATTAATTCAAAATAGAGATTTTGTGAGATAATAAGTAATTGATTTTTGAAATCAATTACTAAATGAAGAATCAGTTAACTATGTGAAGATATTTTTAAATGATTTTCTTTATTTAAAAATATAGAAGTGTCACATAAGGCAATTAAATAATTAATAATTATTATTTAATTTTAATTAAGAGACAATTACTTAATTAAATAAATAAATGAATTTATTTAATTAAGAGAGGATTTAGGAATTAGTGACATATTGAATCAATATATTAAAATATATTAATTTAATAATCAGGAGGACATTAATGATAAGGATTAATTAAATAAATTGATGACTTTATTTAATTATTAGAAGACTTTGACAATTAGTGACATATTAAAATAAATAAATAAGATTTATTTATTTAATAATCATGAAGAATGAGAGATTATGAATTAATTAAATAATTCATAATTATTTAATTAATAGTTGAATGTGGGTTAGAAACATAATTAAAATGTCATAATTATGCTAGGGAAAAAGGTGATAAAATGTCCCTTGTAGGCCTAAGTCATTTTTAGGTGTCTACATCCCCGACAGGACATCCCTTCACATAAAGAAACTCGAAGCCCACCTCCTCTTTGTTGTGCTCACCACTTTGACAAGCCACCATGATATGGTTGAAAGGCCATCGCTGTGACGCGGTAAGCGGCCTTCGCTTAACTGTCGCCGACCACCACTGCCACTGTGCCACCAATGAACAACCTCCACGATATGGAGGTAAGGCTTCACACAGTCAGCACCCATCAACCGCACCACCACAATCCTAGGGAGGTGACCCCCCAATATGGCAGTTCCACCACCCAACCGCAGACAAACCAACAGAGGCCCGTGGTAAAGCAATAAACCAATAGAACGTGTCTCTATGAAAGACTCTCAGCAGTAGAGTGGTAAAGGCCGAGAATGGTGATAAACTCACCAAGTCTATTCAGAGGTTCAAGCCAGAAGTTGAGGCACATGTTCCCAACAAGCTCCCACTTGACGAAGACTTCGTGGCTTCCTTTAGACTTCAAAAAATTACTGACGATCATAGGCCCCAAGGCCCATCGAGTTTGTGCACCATCTGAACTTTTTTGTGCTCACTGGCTTTGTTAACACATCTGCAACATTCTTCAAGGTGTCAACCTTTTCTAAACAGATCTTTCCATCTTCCACCATATCCCTCACGAAGTGATACTGCACATCAATGTGCTTTGTTCTGGCATGGAAAGTTGGGTTCTTTGCCAAACAAATGGCAATCTGACTGTCACAGTAGATTGTAATCTTCCCTACATTAAAACCAATATCAGAGCACAATCGACTCAACCAAATTGCTTCTTTGCAAGTGTGTGTTGATGTCATGTATTTAGCCTCTGTAGTGGATAAATTGACTACAGCCTGTCGCTTGCTCATCCAACTGACTGCGCCACCATTTAACATGAAAGTATATCCACTGGTAGATCTTCTTCTGTCAATGTCCTCTGCCCAATCAGAATCCACATATCCACGAATGCTGAGATTTCTCTATGATACGACCAAGTTTCCATGGTAACACAGAGCATATTTTGAAGAACCCTCTAAATATCTAAACACTCTCTTCATAGCATCCCAATGTGACCTTCCTAGATTTTCCATAAAACAACTTAGAACTCTCACTCCTTGGGCAATGTCTGGTCTTGTACAAACCATTTCATACACTAGACTACCAACAACACTTGCATAAGCCACCCTGGTCATGTCCTCCATCTCAATAGAAGATTTTGGACAATCTTCGACAGATAGCTTTGTTCCCTACATAGCTGGAACAACTAGCTGCTTGCAATCATTCATACCAAATCTATCCAAAACTGTATTGACATATTTACTCTGACTTACCCAGAGCTTTCTGCCTGTTATGTCCCTGGTTATCTCCATCCCCAGAATATACCTTGTTGCACCCAGATCTTTCATTTCGAACTTTGCAGACAACTAAGATTTAAGATCAAAAATCATAGACTTACTATTTCCTATTAACAACATATCATCCATGTACAGGGTAATAATAAGCACACGATCATTTTCATATTTATAATAAACACAATGATCAGATTTTGATCTCACAAATCCCATAGACAACACAAAAGTGTCAAACTTCTGGTACCACATTCTAAGCAACTGCTTCAAACCATACAGAGATTTCTTTAACTTGCATACTAGGTTTTCTTTACCTTTTTCAACAAAATGCTTAGGTTGGGACATGTAAATTTCTTCTTCCAGCTCTCCATGGAGAAACATTGTTTTCACATCCATCTGTTTGATCTCTAAGTCATACACGGCTACAAGTGACAGCAAAAATTTGATAGATGGTAGCTTAGCTACAAGGGAAAATATTTCTCCATAATCAATTCCCTCTACCTGGGAATACCCCTTTGCAACCAACCTTGCTTTATACTTATCGGCACTGCCCTCAAGACCAGTCTTCTTCTTGAATACCCATTTACAGCCAATAGACTTTCTTCCTTCAGGCAAAGGTACCAAATCCTAGGTTTCATTCCTTTTCAATGATTCCATTTCTTCATTCATGGCTTCCAACCAAGAATTTGCATCAGGCATATTAATTGCCTCTTTAACAGTCCTAGGCTCCTTAGTGCTAGTAATTAAAGCATAGGCACAATTTGAATCCAAAATAGAGAAACCATACCTATCAGGTTATCGTTTTTCACGTGTAGACCTTCTCACTGGTTGAGGTTGTGGTTCTTCATCTTCAGAACTCTCAAAGCTGCTTGAGCTCTCCTCAGTTTCAAGTACACCATGCAGTTCTCCCTTTTCTGGAGTTTGGGGAATCTCAACTGCATCATTCTTCTTTTCTCTTTGATCTATCTCTAGTTGTGGATCAGTTGTACAAGGTTTTAGCTCACGAAATATTACACTTTTGTTGTACAAAAATTTCTCAGTAATGGGGTTCCAAAGCTTGTATCATTTCACACCAACACCATAGCCGATGAAGATACATTTAATAGCCTTGTTCTCCAACTTTGATCTTTTCTCATTGGGCACATATACATATGCCTCACACCCAAAGACACGAATATGTCTAAGAGAGGGCTTCTTACCAGACCACGCTTCCAAAGGTGTCCTGTCAACTAGAGCAAAACAAGTTGAACGATTTACCAAGTAACATGTTGTAGCCACAGCCTCAACCCAGAACTTCTGCTCCAGACCAGCACTGCTCAACATACTTCTCGCTCTCTCCGTTAGCATTATGTTCAACCTTTCAGCAACTCCATTCAGTTGTGGAGTATAAGGTGTAGTTTTATGCCTTTTAATCCCATGGTTTATGCAGTACCTTTCAAATTTTGTAGAACAAAACTCACAACCATTATTTGTCCTCAAACATTTGATTTTCTTTCCAGTCTGATTCTCAAACAAGTTTTTGAACTCTTTAAAATGACTGAACACTTCTGATTTAATCTTAAGAAAGTATATAAATGACCCTCTTGAATAGTCATCAATAAAATAAATATAATATCTAGACTTCGATAACGAATGAACATTCATTGGACAAACACATCAGAATGACCATAGTCCAGTACACCAGAAGATTTTATGAGAATATGAGGAAAAAGAAACACGTTGTTGCTTTCCATAAATGCAGTATTCGCATAAATCAAACTCATGATTACAATCTACAAGCCCTTCAACAAGATTTTTATTTTTCAAGGTTTTAAAACCTTTCTCACCTATGTGACTGAGTCTATGATGCCACAGCATGGTCTTCTCTACTGGGAGTTTCACCTCCAAATCATTTTTAGACAAAGAAGCATCTTCATCTTCCTCTACAAAAATAGCTTTGCTTGACTTTATAGAGACGTTGTTGCATTGAACAGGACGTGCATCCAACTTGTACAGAGTGCCCGTACGTACACCCTTAGCCAGCACCATTCCACCTCTAGCCATCTTACATCTTTTACTCGAGAAATAAACTTCTACACCAGCATCATTCAGCTTACTGACAGAAAGTAAGTTACGAGGCCAACCTGGTATGTGTAGTACGCCACCAATCCCTTTGATTCTACCATCAGGGAACTGTATCTTGACTCTTCCATAGCCAACAATCTCCAATGTTGAATCACTCGCCAGGTACACCTTTCCACCATCATACTTCTCGTACTTAGTGAACCATTCTCGATGAGATGTCATGTGAAAAGATGCACCCGAGTCAACCAGCCAGACATCATTTGATGTCTGAATCACCAGGGCTGCAATGAAGGCATCTACATCACTCTAAGAAGAGTCATTTTCTAAAGCAATACTCTTCTTCTTCTCCTCCTTACAATCCTTTTGAATATGACCAAACTTCCCACAGTTCCAGCATTTCACCTTGGACTTTTTACTAGGAGACTTTGATCTCCCTACAAATTTAGATTTGGACTTCTTGTCCTTCTTCTTTCCTTTCTCCTCCAATCTACCTCGAACAGCAAGGGCCTCTTTGGCCATCTCTAAATACTTCCTCTGCATCTCTTCAGACAGCAGTAAGGCAACAACGTCTTCCATCTTGAAATTAGTGGTCATAGTTCCAATAGCCATTATAAGATGATCCCAAGTGTCAGGTAATGAACATAATAGGAGCATGCAATGATACTCCTCCTCAATCTTTACACCCATAGACGCCAACTGAGCAACACTCATATTAAACAGGTTTGGATGGTCTACAACAGATGCACCTTCTTCCATCTTCAAGGAGTACAACTTCTTCCTCAGGAATAACTTATTTACCAGAGACTTTCCCTGATAAATATCACCAAGCTTCTTCCATAATGAACTTGCAAACTTCTCCTCATGGACATTCAGGAGTACAGAATCGACCAGACTAAGTCTTATCATACCTCTCACTTTTCTATTTTCAAGGTCCCAATCTTCTTGCTTCATACCTTGTGGCATAGTTCCAGACACTGCTACCCAGAGGTCTCTATCCACTAACAATTCTTCCACTTTGAGTTTCCACAACTCAAAGTTGTTGCCATTGAATTTCTCAATATCAACTCTTCCTGATGTACTCGCCATCTTAGATAGAACTTGCTCCTAACTTTGCAAGAATCCCACTGGAACAGTATTAGCACAAAAAACCAGCCCTACTAACAAGGATAACACAACTAGCCAGGCTCTTATACCACTTGAAAGGAAAAGCAGAGGTGTGGAATACACTTTCCTAATGCTAAAACCACAGAGAAGTGCAAAGACCAATTTTAAAATATTAAAACACTTAAGATGAACATATACAGGGTAACAAGAGTAACAAAAATAAACGATTACAGAGATAACACCAAATTTACATGGGAAAACCCTTTTAGGAAAAAACCCACCACACCAAGAGAAAGACACTTTGTATTATAGTAAGCAAAAAATTACATACAAAGTTATAGTCATTACTCTCTGATAGTTAGCTCACAGCAGCAATTGAGTTTTTATGCACTCATTGTTACAATGCTTATTTCGGCATACAGTGAATACAAAACTCATCAACCCTTTTTTTCAGTATTTTGTTTTTCCTGATTGTTCAACTTCTAGTCTAAACCAACTATTACAAGTCTCTATCCAACCACCAATTAGGGTGCATTAATTTCAATTCTTCACCAACACGCCAAATTGATCTCAGATCGGATCCACTTGCAAACCTGCATCAAGCCACTCCCGCAATAAATTCGTTGCACAAAAATTACCAAATTTGGGCTCTGTCAACCACCAAAATTCGATCTCATTTTGATTGCATAATATATTGCTTTTCACCAATCCAAATTCTGGTAATAAATGTTGTTTTGCAACAACAATGCAAAAACAACCAATGAAAAAATACCACATGTCATGTTGCTATTTTTTTTGCTGCTTGACCGAGTAGTGATCGGTCAACTATTATCGAGCTCTGAAATCCCTTCGCTATCGCTAACCATTTCATCACATTCTAGGGCGGCAATAATCTTCTATCGCCAAAACACCGACCACTAGCTTTATCAGGTCCCACAAGCCACATGTCCACCACTCGGGAGGTTTTGGTGCATCCAGGAGGGAATCTCCAAGATTCCCATGACCCCACCCAGAACGAGCTTTCGAGGTTGCCACGTGTAAGCCGTTGGAGCTCCTTCGAGGAATCTCTAATGGCATCTACTAGATTCCCCAAGGAACTCCCGATGCACTGACATGTGTCCACGATTGGACAGCCCTTCGCATAAAGCAACTTGGGGCCCACCTCCTCTTCGTTGCGCTCACCGCTTTGACAAGCCACCATGGCTTACCGCACCACCGTTGCATGGCCAAAAGGCCATCGCGGTGAGGCAGTAAGAGGCCTTTGCTTAACTTTCTCTAATCATTGTTGCCACCGTGCCACCAACGAACAACCTCCATGGTAGGGAGGTAAGGCTTAGCACTATCAGCACTCGTCAACCGCACTACTGCCATCCTAAGGAGGTGACCCCGCGATATGGCGGTCCCACCGCCCAACTGCGGACAGACTAACAGAGGCCCGCGGTAAAGCGGTAAACTGCCAGATCAAGCCTCTATGAAAGACTCTCAGTGGTAGAGTGGTAAAGGCCAAGAGTGGTGATAAATTCGCCAAGTCTTTTCAGAGGTTCAAGCCAGAAGTTGAGGCACCTGTTCCCAACAGCTCATTGAATGCTACTCCTTGTGGTGTTGTACTTGAATTGAAAGACCCTAGGACTACATTTCTGATTTCAGGAACCCTTAACAACTCAAAAGCAGAGAGACTCACCTTTACTTTCCTAAGTTCTTTAGTTACATATTCACCTAATTGCCTCACATTCATGTCAGTGTGGGTCTCCTTGGAATGGCTAGTTTGTTTATCCTTTTCTGCATCGACATTGCTTCCTTTTGACATATCAAGTTGTTCTCCTTTTGCAAAGTATTGTGTTGGCACCTGAGGGTAAGATGGATTATTACTAGCATGTGGGTCTGATGGACTGGTAAAATTGTTAGGAGGAATAGATGTGGTAAATGGGCCTCCGACTTGTGGATTCTTGTTAGCCTTGTTCCTCAAATCATACTTTCTTGTAGGTTGCTGAAACATCTGTACTTATTCAATACCATTTTCCTCTTCATCTAAGGGACCATTATCATTTTCAGTTCCCTCATTAGATAATTGAGAGATTTCATCTTCATTGAGCACTTGCTCAGCCTCTTCTCTCTGGCTATTTGACTCATCCTCTAGTTTACTCTCTTCATTCCTAGGAAAAGGAGCATGATTGGGGAATCATACGGATTTGAGGGCACCAACTCTCAACCAGTGGAGTTGTTTTCAACTTCATACTGAAAGATGGAAGCAACAGTTTGAAATTTAGAACAATCCAGCTCAGAGTGTTGACTTGTCTTGTGCAGCCTGCACCACCCTGACAAAGCTACTTCAGCTAGATATACTCCACTCAGAGGTTTCTCTTGATTGGAAGGTTGGTCCAATGGAGTGGGGACTCCTCCATTATTAGGTCTAGTGTTCCATGGCCTATTCTTCCTAGGTGCTTGTCTCCTTTCAAATCCTTGTCCACCTTGTTGGCCTCTATCAAAGTTTTGACCAGAACCTTGGCCTCTATCAAAATTTTGATTTCTGTTAGAGTGTTGCCCTCATGCAACATCTTGATTCTCCCTATTGTAATTTGATCGCATGCTCCTCTTAGTAGCTTGGAGTTGGTTGTTTTGGCTCCTCAAGTAGGTTACCTCCATATTCAGCTTCTTCACTTGCTCGGTTAGCTCATCTAACCTTTCCTTATCAGGACTACTGTAAGGCACTGAATTTGAATTGTTTGGGGGCATCTTGACACTCCCCCAAGACCCATAGACTGATTCAAAACTTCTGAGTTCTACAAATATGTAGGGAAACTAGCTTGCGGTTGTGGATAAAGGGGTTAATTGGCACCCTGCTGTGGATAATTAGGCATTGGGTGAGCCTGACTTATTGGATGACCCGGGTGTGGAACCAAGGGAAGTTGTGGAATGGGATTCATAATGGGAGTGTGATTAGTCAATGCTTGGTTAAGAGCTTGGACTTGCCCAAGGTGAGTAGTTGATCCAAGAGATGGCAGGGGTCCTGACAAGTGTTGTCTCAAATCAGTACTGACCTTAACAGCCTTTGTATATGCAGTGAGCAGGGTGGTTGGAGGATTAGTTCTCCAGTTAAGGAAGGTGGATGTAAGACTATCTAGGGCCTCAAAATAGACTTCTAAGGCAGTGGCATCATCCACAGTGTGAGGTTTCTACAATCTAGTGTATGCGCGGTGGAACCTATTATTGAATGATCCTATAGGTTCATTGACTTCTCTCTTAACTCTGATAAACTGCATGTAGAGCTCACTGGAACTGATGGGAATTTTAAACTTCTGCAAAAATGCAGTCTCAAGTTCAACCCAATTATGAATGGATGCAGTAAGCAAGTGGTTGTATTAGTAAAAATCCTCCTCTCCCAGAGAGTAAGGGAAAAGCCTACATGCAACATCTTCATGATTAATCCCTCTATCCCTTAGACAGGTCTGAAAAATCCTAATATGCTCCTTTGTTGTTCTATTAGGATCACTCATGTGAAACTTAGAGAAAAAATGCTCAGGGTTCTTGGGCATAACATTGTAGTTGTTGAAGGATAGAGGTGATGGGTTGTTTTCCAAGAAATCCATTGGCGGAGGTGGAGGTGGTAAAGGCTGAGTGATGACTGGTTGGGATTGTTGAATGGAATCAGCCTCAGAATCGGATGAAGATGAGGTGGATAAGGGTGAAGATGGTGGGAATAATGGATTGGATGGTGACTCATCCCTTCTTCTGGTACTTCTTGACCTAGTTGGAGGTGGCAGCTCTTGAAACTCTTCTTCTTCTCCTAGGGTAGATCTGGTTCTCCTTCTGAGTCTCTCAGGAGAAAGGGAATTTAGAAAACACTCCAGCTTGCTTATTCAGGACCCTCATTCTAGCGCCAATCCTGTTGATGGTGTTTTCTGCATAGCAACAACACAAACAGAATATAAAATATCCTATCTCTCTTGAAAGGTTGATCTTTATAAGAAAAGAGATAACCCCAAGGTCTCTCGAGTGTCAGGTCATGACAATGCAGTGCAACCACTCAGTGATAAATGTGAATATGTTGGTAATCACAAAGAGACCTTACGAAACAAATGTTGGAGACTCTAAACTTATCATATTTTGCAATAGAGTGATACTTGAGTTCCTACTTTAACCACAGTTCAAAGAAATAGCAAAAGGTAAGGGTTCCACAAATCCTAAAATTAATATTACTCCTAAGTTTAACAATACCAATGAAGAAATACTTGGAACGGACCAATCCCTTTAAAACTACTTTCTGTTTAACCCAGGTTATACCTGCAATCTCACAGAAACAGTGCAATATTCTAAGGAATTAAAGATTTTCATATCATGGACATTCATTCAATAGAACTGGATAAATGCCCACAATTGAACTAAGCACATAATAACAGGTACAGGTTGACCTTGCACAGCAGTCCCACAATCAAGAAGCTACCCAAAGTATGAACTAGAGATTGCTACAACACTCCAAGCATTAAATCACAAGCACCATTAAATTATTTACTCTAAACCTAAAATACATTCAGATATTTCCAAGCAATTTTGAAGATAGAATAAGAACCATGCAAGACCAATCAATGCAAAGAAGACACCAATAATAACACAATGTCTTCACTTGTATTAAATCACCAGTAATAGCAACAATTCTGATGTTTTATGTTATAGCACTTGCTTGAAACATGACTAACTCCTAATTCTAACTTCCTTCTCTACTTGCTAATCTACTTATAAGATCTAGTCTTCTAACTTTTGTTCTCTCTCTAACCTTCTCTATTCTCTAACCTTCTAACCCTTACAAATGAGGCAAAATGCCAAACTTATAGAAATCTTGTTTCATGCTGACCAAAGCTAGGGTTACAGAGAAAGTCAGCCACCAACCCAATTGGCCCAGACAGCCCACAATAAATCACCATCCTGCAATGAATGCATGAGGTGCCCCTTCAGATCGGCCTGGGATCTCCACAAATCTTGACAGATCGATCAAACCCCATAGGTCACCTCCACCATTAATGTCCCACCAGCACGAAGCATAAAAATGGCAATGCGCACGCCATATGAGTGTGAATACGAGTCACCAACCAATAGCTGAGCTAGGCCTCTCCAAAGACTTCCGATCAAGTCAAATCAGTTTGAAACCCCCATGTCACGCCCAACTCAGACGAATGGCCCTCGAGCGCATCGACCTAGCCGCGTACGAGCGAGTTTCACCTGCCCATGGCCAAAAAATGTACCTGGATGCAATCTCGCAAATCCCACAACATCTTCATCGTACATCCACCTCTTTGGCCTAAACAGCAACAACTTGCCCAATCCAACCTGCACAAAAAATGGCCACCATTAATATTCATTATAGCACCAAAATATGTGATAATCAAACATAAACAACATGCTAATCATCAAAGAGATCCAAAATAGCCACCAGAATCAATTAAAACTTCATTAAAGCATCCCTGTCAAAGTTTGATATTTTCACCCCTCCACAAAATTCAAGTCAGGAAGGAAATTCCGAAAATTCGGGGCCAAGCAGATTTAGGTGAGGGAAGCACAGAAATCACCAAAGGGTCAATCACTCACCAGTCAAAACTCTAGGAATGTTTGCTCATATCATTAAATTATCCAAATCCATCTTGCAATGCAGAACCATTAACAACTAGGCCATGAATCCTCTCAGTTCTTGACAAATAAAAAACTTTCAGAAAAATCCGACAAGGACGAAAATCATTGAAATTAGCAATACTTAGCACACTTCAAAAAAATGAAGCAGGGACGGACTATTGAGTTTTTCCCAAGGAAATAGACTCTTACGAAGTCAACATAATTCGCACGTCGTTGACCGACAGTCCTGACCTCCCCCCAAAATGACCAAAACCGCGCTACCACGAGCCAAGCATTCAACCACCGAGGTAACGCGGTAACCGCAGCACCACAAGCCAAGCACGAAACCCCCACGGTATGGCGATGAACCGCACAACCGTGGTCGGGCTCAGAGACACATGCGGCATTGAGGTAAACCGCACTACCGCACCAGAGGGACCAAACCTCGCTGTCGACCAAAGACCCCCACGGTATGACGGTGAACCGCACAACCGTGGTCGAGCTCGAATACACCCACGGCATCGAGGTAAAACTCCCCAAAGATGCAAACTGGGGAAATGAAGGAACGAAGGAAAAGTCAGAAAAAATTGGGGAAGACAAAACTCCGCAAAGCACCAAAATCCCCAAAGACAGCGCAGAACAAGCCAAAAGATGCAAACCGCGAAAACGAAGGAAAAGTCAAAAAAAAACGAGGGAGATGTAAATCCGTGAAGCACCAAAATCCCCGAAGACAACGCAAAACCAGCCCCGTCGGGTTTTCTAGGCAACCGAGGAAATCCACCCGAAGGGAAAATTCCCGAAAACAGGGAAAAATCCAAAATTGTTTAAAAGACTTAGAATTTTCAAAGTGTTAGCATAATGGGGGAACTTTACAAGAAAGATAGGCATCAAGGAACATTGCAAAGTAACACAAAACGAGGACCAAAGCACCCAAAAACTAAAAACTCAATATTTTCAAAGACAAGCTCAAAAAGGGCAAGGCCACAGAAAAGAGCCAAAAGGCCAGGCAAAAGAGGGTCCCTACTTTCAGTGGAGCGTGTGTGCAAAACTGCACAATAGTTTTATGCTTTTATCCATTTATATCAAGCATCCATCCCCAAGGTCGAGAGGAGGCCTTCATTTTCACTGGCAGTGAGCTCAGGAGGGAGTAGATCATGATCATTATGGTTGAGATCTACGAGGAGTGGATATATGGGGCCACCACATGGTGGTGGAGGAGGACCATCAAGATTTGTGTCACCATACTTGAGACACTCGAATGTTGGGAGCAGTGGCTAGGGAGGCAAGTGGCAATTTTGGTGAGTCGCCCAGTTTTTTGTGACATATGAGATAATTCTCCATGTACATGTGGCTATTGATTCATTGATCAAGACATGAGTCTTGATTATAGCATTTATTGATTATTTGGTTTATGGCATTATTGTATCATATTAATTCAGGACATTTGATATATCATGTGTATATATACTTTTATTTTGATGGATTTGTACACTAACATTTTATTATTTTGATGATGCATATGGATGGATATGTTGATTTTGATATTGATATATGACATGGACTACTATGACTTTGTAGATTATAGATATGGATGTACATAATGTGTATGTGTTTATGTATGGATGATTTATGTGGATGATGTATATTGATGTTCATGGATGTATGACTTATGTGTATGATTATGATTATGATGTATGACATTGATTATATTTATGTGATGGATATAGGATGATGATATGATGTATGCTACTGACAATTTGGGATGCAATATGGAGTGATAGGTATGATATATAGATATGATGGAAACTAACATGTTTGTTGCGAGATGGATATATATGCATATATGTTATGATTTCTAATGTGAATGTAATGATTTATGATATGTATGGATGAAATGTGATATGAAATCATGTATACAATGTGTATGGATTCTAATGTTAATGTAACATGATTTATGATATGTATGGATGCAAATGAAAAATGTAACATAACTAATTAAAAATGTAATGAATAAATGTAATGACACTACCTAATAGATAAAAATGATGATGCAATATAATTTAAACACAAAAAAAACAACTAATGCAATCTAAAATGATAATGGAATGTGAAAAGATGCTTAAAATAGTTCATTTTAAACAACTTTAATGTAACTAAATGATTAATGGCATGATGAGAAGATGCTTAGAACAAAAAATTCTAAATGGTCTAATGTAAATGAAATGGTGAAAATATGCTTAGAATAACAAATCCTAAACAACTTAATGCAAATGAAATGTTAACGAAATGATGAAAAGATGCTTAGAATAACAAATCCTAAACAAATTAATACAAATGAAATGATGAAAAGATGCTTAGAATAAAAAATCCTAAACAACTTAATGTAAATGAAAGGATTATGAAATGACAAAAATATGCTTAGAATAACAAATCCTAAACAACTTAATGCAAATGAAATGATAATGAAATGACGAAAAGATGCTTAGAATAATAAATCATGAACAACTTAATGCAAATGAAATGACGAAAAGATGCTTAAAATAATAAATCCTAAACAACTTAATGCAAATAAAATGATAATGAAATAATGAAAATATGCTTAGAATAACAAATCCTAAACATCTTAATGCAAATGAAATGATAATGAAATGATAATGAAATGATAATGAAATGATGAAAGGTATAATCATAGTATACCAACAAAAATTGAACCAACTTGATGAGGAAAGTGAAATGGGGGACGCACTTGAACATTCAAAACCCAATGATTAGGAAAGGAATAATAGGAAGGGAAATGAAAAATGAAGGAATGGGAATGGTAGATGGTAGGATGGGGGAATTGAGCAATTTGATGATATGCATTAATCTACCATGTAGTGAGCACTTAATTTGATATAGCATGGGATATTATGCACCAGGGTATGAGGAACCAAGGTGACTTTGTATCGCATGCATAGGACTGATACAACAAACAAAACATTTGTCCAAAATCACACATAGTCATGAAGGGCTTTGCAGGGGTCAATGTTGGGAAACCACAAATAGAAAAGGATGACTCAATGTAACACAAGATCACAATGAAACTTGGCGGGTACAACACGAGACAACCAAGAAAACACGACAAATAAAAAGCCATGAGGTACCCCTATTTTTACCAATCAAAGCACACCATGGTATGATGGATCGTGGCGACCCTGAGTAGGTATAGTAGGGAGCTCAAAAGATTAAAAAAAAATGAAAAAGCACCAAGAAATAATGATAAATCTTAAATATGCTTTGTCATGAGGAGGATGGGTGGATTGATGTGAGGAACGATGTATCCTACAAAGACCAAAGATGGATGGGGTAGATTCTAGGATCAACATGACAACGAATAACCAAGATGGGTTGAAACCTCAAGGGGCTATTGAATTTTGTTATGAGAACCAACTTAGAGGGGACTCTTGGTGATACACAAACACAAGGTTGAGACCTAGTGATAGGTTTTTACAATGATGGAGCCTAGATGATGACACAAGATTGACCATATGTACACTATAGACAATCAGTGATAGCCAACAAAAGCCTAAATGATAAAAGGATAGTGAATCTTAGGAACATGTTAGGATCTTGCAGATGTATTCCAAAATAAATAGATGAAGCCCAGGGATTGGGATAGTAGATCCAATTTATTGAATGCTCAACCAAGATATACCATGAGATGGATAGCAGGAATAGGATGGATAATGGATAATGTGTGGTTGGCATGGATAAGATGGATAGTATATGTGGGTGGGTGAGGTGAAAGCACATAGAAAAGAAGGATTCTAGGTAGATATTGATCGAGACCTCTATGAATGTTGCTTGTTACCAAGTTTTTCACCAAGCTCACTTGTCCAAGGCACCACCAGGGGTGGTTTTCACCATAGGGCGATATACAATTGACTTCATTTTTTTTTTATATTTTTTGTATTTTTTGTATTTTTCAAGGTGGGATAACTCAACTGATTCAGGAATAGAACTGCTTGAGATGGATGATGTTGATAGGTTCATCCAGGGTTTCACCTTCAGATGTAGTTATTTGATAAGCTCCCAAACAATACTTTGCAGTAATGACATAGGGACCCAGCCAATTAGCCTCAAACTTTCCTTTCTTTTCTCGATCTTGTTGAGTATGTTGATTTTCCTTAAGAACAAGATCACCAAGTTAAAATTGGCGAGGTTAGACTTTCTTGTTGTAGCTTCTCTTCAACCAGTTCTGATAAGCTTGGAGATTGTTGTAGGTGTTGAAGCGTCGTTCATCTAAAATCTCTAGCTGACTCAAGCATGCAACTTGATACTCCTCATCATTGATAAGATTCTTTACTGAGATGTAGAGTGATGGGAGTTTGACTTTGATCAGTAAGATAGCCTCAGAACCATAGATAAGTGAATATGGAGTGGCATCAGTAGGGGTATCGATGTTGGTACAATAAGCCCAAAGAGCGAGATTCAGATGGACATGCCAATCACAACCTATATCATTGATAACTTTCTTGATGATTTTGATTAGGGTCTTATTAATCACCTCAATATTGCCATTACCTTGTGGGTAATAGGGGGTGGACCAATGGTGTTGAATGTGGAATTTCTCACATAATCAGCGCACATGTTGGTTTTTGAAAGGCTTACCATTATCAGTAATGATGGTCGATGGGATACCATATCAACAAATGATATGATATAGGATGAATTTAGAGATTTGGACTCCAATAATAAGGATGAGTGGAACCAATGGATAAGAATCTGCTAAAGGAGTGTTAGCTAGTTGATCTACAATCACTTGACCCTTAATATCTTTGCAATCTACATACTCAATGTCAAACTCACTAAGAAGCATAACCCATTTAGTCATACGGCATGTTAATGATGTTCTTGCTAGTAAGTACTTGAGAGGATCAATTTTTGAAATGAGTTTGACTGAATGACTAAGCATGTAGTGCCTGAGTTTTTTAGAATTGAAGGCCACTATCGAGCATAATTTTTCCATAGGTGTGTAATTGAGATCATTCCAACAAGGGTATGGCTAATGTAATATATGGCTCTATCTTTCCCATTCTCGTCATGTTGTGCTATAAGTGCCCCCAGTGCCACTGAGGTAGCTAAAATGTACAGCAATAATGCTTTACCCGCTATAAGAGGCATGAGGATGGGTGGATTATCAAGATATTATTTGATCTTATCAAACCCTTGTTGACATGAAGCATCCCATTTGAAATTTGTGTCCTTATGAGGCAAGTAATTAAATGGTTGACACTTATCGACGAGCTAAGCAATAGACCACTGAATGGATTGTAGCTTACCCTATAGACTTCTCAATTGTTTAAGTGTCTTAGGAGGAGGCATATCCAAAATTGATTTTACCTTAGCGAGATCAACCTCAATGCCTCTCCTAGATACAATGAAACCCAATAGCTTTCTCGAGGTGACACCAAAGACACATTTCTTAGGATTGAGGCATAGCTGATATTGTTCCAAATGGTTGAAGATGCATTCCAAGATTTTAGGATGTCCTTCTGAGGTTTTTGATTCCTAACAAGTCATCCACATAGTCTTCCATGATGATGTGAATGAGGTCATAAAAAATAATGGTCATAGCACACTAATAGGTAGCCCCTACATTCTTTAGACCAAAAGGCATGAATTGATAACAAAATTTTCCCCAGGGAATTGAAATTCGTCTTGTGTTGATCCTCAACTGCGATGTAGATCTGATTATATCTTGAAAAGTCATCCATTAATGACAACATAGCATGGCCCACTGTTAAATCAACAAGAATGTCAATGTTGAGAAGCGGGAAATCATCTTTTGAACAAGCTTTGTTTAAATATTTGAAGTCGGTACAGATACGAATGCCCTTAGTTGGCTTGGCAATAGGAACAATATTAGATATCCAATCAGAATAGTCAATAGGTCGGATAAAACTAGCTGCCAATAATTTTTCCAACTCCACTTTGAGGAGCAAAGACACCTACGGATGTATTTTATGAAGCTTTTGTTTAACGAGCTTGGCATCATGACGAACATCCAAATGGTGAACTAATAATGCGGGATCAAGTCCTAGCATGCTAGAATATGACCATGCGAAATTGGTTGACCCATTCTAAAGGATGCTAGCAAATATTTGATACTCTTCATCTAACAAGGAATTAGCTACATATGTGATCCTTGGTTTTGTTTTAGTGCCCAAATTAATTTCCTTAGTTTCTGTAATCAAGATGGAGGACCTTTCTGACAGTTGAGTACCCATAAGAGAAAGATGAACATCCCCATCCTCTACACCTCATAGAGGTTTTCATCAAAAGATGCACCCTTTCTTTTTAATTTTGATTGGTCTAGAAATTTCTTAAGGAGGTTTTCACTAAAAGACCTTGAATTGTTTTCTTGTTTTCTATGTTTCGGTTAAGGAGTTCATCTTCCTCAAAATAGGCATGTTGATCAAAGCTCGTAGACAAAGCCGGATTGATATTCCTCATCTAAACCCATGAAATGTATAAATGCCTCATCATTTGGAAACACGTCAATAGGTGCAGATCCAAAGTGCAAAAGGAATGAAGAAACAAGAGAAGAGAAAAATACCTCCAATTTAATCACACAAACTCACATTTTCTCCCAATTTCATGTAAATTTGGTGGAGGAAAGAACACACAAGATCAAGCAATCTTTGATGAATCCAATTCATATGGAAATCCCTATTCCACATAATCGACAAGGGCCAAATCCACCAAGAATTCAATTTTTGAAAGGAGGGTTTTGGAGCAATTTTCTTCCAAAAATAATGCATAACAAAAAGATTTGTTATTCTTCCTTTTCAATCTTTTTATCTATTTTTTATTTTTCTATTTTTTCATTTTCCCTTTTATTTTTTTTATTTTTTTATTTTTTTCTCATTCTTTTTCCAAATTTTTCATTAAAAAAATAAAGAATTCAACATTTGTTCAATTACAATATATTTCACCAAACAATTAAATTGAATATATAATATGCATTCTCAACTCAAGGAATTTGTCCAAAAAAATTAACAACTTATTTTTCCTTTTTTCAAAATATTGAAATATTTTCATGGATAATAAATGTAGCCATTTAATTTCTAAAATTTCATTTAAGATGATTGAGGAATTTAAAAATACTTAAATCAAACAATTATTGGTAATTCACAACATGAATGGATTGTGAAATTTACCTCTGATTTGTATCTGGGTTAACACAAGGTCAAACATGACACATCTTGTACTTTATTTTAGTACAATCAGTGAATAACAAAAGGAAGGCCCAATGTGACATCTCTAAATTAACCATCATTAGGGAATAACTCAAACCTACTTAACAAGGTGGAGAAATAACCATGTACTTGTATCCACTCAACACACATGTCAAGTGTATCTGATCAATATAAATAGTTGAAGCATAGCATAATCACCCAACGAGGTACAACATCATATAAAATACAACTCAGTGCATCCACGTGTCATGAGATCATAATACATTTATTCATAGCACAAGCAATAATACACATATCCATAAACTAAATCATTATGATAACCCAAGCATATAAGCATCACACATGCATCTCAAGATATACCACAACAACGGAATACATTAATTCCTAGCAAGGCACTTGGCACATTACCACACATGCATCTCAACGTTTATTGATCATCAACAACCAACATGTTAAGGAACCACATCTTGAAATATGCAAGTGATCCAAACACACCATGCAAAGCAAGAACAAAGCCACAACCAAAACTCACAATGATAAGTACCTAAAGCAACAAGCACAAGAACAATCTATGCATCCCTTGATACATAGTCGAAAAACAGTGTCAAGATCCAATCATCTCGAGGATGCAAATGGGAGGTCATTACGTCTTCCCCATTAAGTTTAGGCTTACTCCTAGAAGCATGCACAAAGCAAGAATAAGGTATATTTGATACTCAATCCTTTGAACACAACAAATCTCACAAGACCAACCCCTCTAGAGTTCTCACCAAGTCTAGGCCTCAAGCACACAAGACTCGCACATCTCTAAAGGTGCACAAGTTAGGTGAACACTAGCCAATAGGTATGCAACCACTTCATAGATCACAACACTCCATCCTCGAGTTACGATTACAACCGAAAGCAAGATCAACCCCATGGTCTAACTGACCATGAGACAACCAAGGCCATTGCCACTACTAGGAACTCTATCTAGCTACCACTCAATTGAGGAAAGGCACGCACAAGACAAAAAACCTTACCTCACCATGAGGCTAATGAACACAAGACTGCACTTCTTATGTTCTCTCCTAAGACCAAAGCCTTAATCCTCAAAACTACAACCCAAAAGCTAGGGAAAAACCATCCCACAAGTCTAGAGGCAACACTATATAACATCCATACTCACTAAGAGCATGCCTCACTTCTAACCATGATCTCACTCCATGAGGCCTTCCCTCAAGTACCACTCTAGAAAAGCAAAGATTTCATTAACACACTAGATTTTTCAACACAAAACTAGGGACAACTTAGTGGTTCTTAGAGCCAAGAATCTAGAAAAATACCTTTGAAAAGCATAAGCAATTCCAACAAAAGAGATTTAACAACCCCAAAACTCACGAGGAAACATCCAAGGAGGCAACTAAACATAAAACATAGGAAAAAACTTGAATTTATGCCACAATGATGCTCAACTATGACCAATCCAAGGGTTAAACAACCCAACAAGATCATGAAACCACAATCAACAAGAAAACAAAGAACCTCTACAAGGCTCAAACACCAAGTATCCTTGAAAGAGGATACGCAATATAGCCAATTCTTCATACAAGAATTGCATCCCCTTCTAGCACAAGGCTAGGAACACCTCTAAACTATTAAGGAGAAACTCCTACAACCACAAGGCTAACCTCAACTAGCAACCCAATAGGAGATAGATAAATAAATATAAATAATATGTGCCAAGGCACTTACTAACACACCACCATACCCTACACTATGTCAAACATGAGTGTAGCTAGGGAAACCACGTCAAAAATGGCTCTCAATGTCTACAACACTTAAACAAACACTCAACTAATGCCAAAACACTAGGAGACATGGTCACAAGACCAAGACAAAACAAGAGCAAGACAAGCAAAGGAAAGCATAGTTGGTGGACTAAATCAACAACCAAACATCTACTAACAAACAAAGCAAGCACAATCCAAACAAGGAATTTCACACATCTCATTCTCAAGATTAGAAAGATAGAGAACTACAATTAGTGTCATGCGGAGATCCAAACACACATCACTCAAAGCCAAACACAAGGGATTCACACCAATTCACGAGCCAAAAGATCCATATGCATACAAAGCATTTCAGAAGAAAAAAAATCCAAACAATGCACAATGTATTCACTTGCATTTGACTAGGAGCAAAGGATTTCAACTCAACATAGTTCTAATTAACACAAACATCAAGCACTAGTATGTTCCATGTGATCTACTCCCTTATACATTATATCAAGGGTTCATCGTGAACATGGTAGAGCGACACACAAAATGGGATCGACAATTCAAAACACTTTAATATAGCCATCACGAAGAATAAAAGAATGCTAAGGAGAACTATTAATTCCAACATTAAAGCATAAAATGAGCTCAATTGAAACAATAAATTGAGCGTGACCAAAGGTCACAAAATAGTCAAAAGGGAAAATTTTGGTGACTAGAGCACTCAAAAGAAGAATAAAAGTCTTAATGTCAATCTTAACAACAACTAGAGAATTCACCAATAACCAAAATAAAGCATCAAACTTAGAAGGCACAGTTACATGAAATGTATGACTAACACTAGCCATAATAGAGGGATTAAAAAGTTGCACGACACCCAAGGTACATTAGAGAACATGCTCAAGCACACCAAGCAAGTGACTCTTCTAAGACTCCAAAAAATTACACAACACAAAGCACCAAATTCACTTAACCATTCTAACATAAACCAAACTTTCAAGCACTTACAACTTCCATCACAACACAACCAATGCACAAAAACAATTACCCTACAAAAGTCACCAATCACATAGGACATCCATTTGCTCACATCATGCATCTCTACAACACACTATAACAAAATAATATCAACATACTTCACAAAGCAAGATAACACAATTGGGGACTCTAGTCCACACCAACTCAATGCTCCTACAATGCACAAATTCTTTAATGATTTAACATGGACACTATGAAAGAGAGGAACAATATAACTTTGCAGTCAAAAATGCAAGGCTCACAAATGCATTATTTATTTCATCAAGCATTTTTCACAATCACAATGCATATGACTCACCCCTTGCTTTAACTTTTCAAATGATATAATGCAATTAACATATAGGTTCCCCCAAGAATCCTAGGAAACAAAAACAATTGAGGACATACGTCATTGACCCAAATATTTTATTACAAACAAATCAACATTTCTTTTCATGCACTGACATAGTCATTTCACGCATACGACAATGCACTCACATGAAAACCAATGCACAATGCACTTCAGGCAAGCATTACTACATCAACACCTTTTCCCACATATCAAGCATATGAACATACATCACCTCTTTCACATTCAAATGCATCACTCAAATAGGATAATTCACAATGCTCAATCATTAGCCAAAACATCAACATTCCTTTTTAAATCAAGAAGATTTCCACGGTTACACCATCCACATGGACACACAAATGGACACACAAGAACAACAGAGCCACACAAGGAATTGTGTTCGTTATAAGGTTTTGGTGCATTTGGGTGCAAGACAAAGTCTTACATGCAGAAAATTGAATTGCAAGGTGGTCAAGAGAGTCAAGACTTACCCATTTTGTGTGCTTCATGTTTATCATTATGTTATCAAGCCAACGGTCCAACACTTCGCATTTTCATTTTTGTTTGTTTGTAGTTAGGCCATAATTGTCATCTTCTTGTTAATTCCCAAGCAGAGTTGGCAAATGTATTCAAATTGTTTCTAACCATTTTCGCTCATGAGTGACAGCCCCAATAGACCCCTTATTTTACTAATTTAAAAAAAAAAACATCAATCTAACCCATAGTGTAAGCATTCCACTACGTAATTCATCAACATGAATCTTACACAACCTCAATCTCAATATCCATTTAATAATTTAGTTGTTTCTTATACAAAATGCAATGAAAATGGTCCATGTGTCCTATGTTTAAAATTGTTTTAGTGCAATGTCATAAGAAACATGTATAATCGAAGTAGTGAGCATAGATCACATAAAATGACATATCCAACAGTGATTGACTCAAAGAATCCCAAAATAGGAGAAAACATTATCTCATGAGCTATTACAATGGTTCACTTCCTTGGCAAGGCCTTCGTGGACACTTCATATTTCCCAATAACTACACAAGCGCTACAACTACTCTTGCTCCACTTATCACACAACTTCTCTAAGACTCGATTGCTGAAAGCAAAATAGGCTCTACTCAACTAAACTAGCCAACAGAAAACTAACATGCTATAAAATGTGAATTACAAGAAATACCACAAAGTATCCCAAAATTCTTTTGACACACTCTCAATCTGAATCGCTTCAGCTTCTTGAAACCCCCGACTCTAATATTTTCATCCTTTCTATGATTATTTCAACAACTGTCAAAATCAACCCTTACTCTTTTGTGCAATGACAAATTCAATGACAATCGAAATTGTATAAAAAAATTACTGGGGTCAAATATATCATGAATACCAGGATTGTGACATCAACATTTTGAGCATCAGGCTCACTCTGCAAACCTTCGCCTTTTTTCTACTCTAACAAGTAGTCTTTTTGCAATTATGCAAAACAGCCTTTTTGTTTAAATCAATCTTCACAAGTGTATAATACGAAGGAGAGTCTTCACAAGTGTATAATACAAAGGAGAGTCTTCATGAGAACTTATTAGTGACCAAGTCCGCTGATTTCACAAATTTAATTGATCTATTTCAAATGAGATTGGTACCCCACAAGAAAAAAATGCACCTACCAAATTGATTTCGACCTTCCTATTCGCCTGTCGCTAATCCTAATTTGGTAAGCCTATTCCAGCCGCAAGCCACACAAATCTCACGCCTACATGTTGAGTCAATTAGAAGATATAGTAAAACTCACCTTGTGTTCACTTAACTTAATCAAAATAAACTATTTTCTGGTATAGTCATCATTTTCAATAATCTGTGCATTTTGAAAGCACCATATTTCTGTTGGTGTGTTCATTGTTCAGATTAACGTGCAATTCCATTTTTCCACATTTTCAATTAACAAATACGCTTGGTTGACAAGGTCCCCACAGCACTTACATTTAACACAAATTGAAAATCATAAAAATGCTCTTGCCCACCAGATTGATAAATAGGTCATTTAACATTCTCAAGGACCTCAAACCATAAAATGCTGTTAATCTTACATCAGAACTACCTTAAATTGTGTTATATTTCACGTAATATTATATTGAGAACAAGCGATTGTACTGGTGATTTAATTATATCATTACATAGAACCTGATCATTGAATGTAGCCATAATCACTTAATACACATCTAATATGTGGCTAACAATTTCAGCCCTACTGAGGAACATTTGGTGGAAGAAACAAAAAATAGATGCTCCAAAACAGTTCATGTCATTTGTAAACATAATATTCTTGGCAGGTGAAAACAAGTGAATCAAATGAAATTTAAAATTGCACCAAAAATAGTTCTTTTGAACTTAACTTGCGTTGCTAGAAAAACAAAAAACTAATAGAACTCTAAAACATCTTGATTGTGAGAGGATGGTCAAACTAATGTACTCAGACTCGTTATATTCTTTCAGATATACCATATGAATGCCCATCCTGATACATACAGCACGTGCAGTAGCCATACAGAAACCAATTTCTGTTATTACCCCATTCAAAATAAATAATAGCAGATTTTGTCTCTCTACTTGCCACTCTATATGCAAGTAAAATGCTACACTTCTTTCATGCACGTTCTACAAGTGAACAAAGTTGCAAGTTAAATGCAGTGAAATTGAATTGGAAATATTTCCACTACTTCTGAAGATTTAACAATTTAACTGTATTACTCAGCCATTGCAAAGAACTGATCTCCAGTTGAATCAGTGCATCTATGTATGCTGTCAAATAACCCATTTCAAACGATGATAAAAACAAAAATGCCAAAACCAAGGGTACTCAAAAAAAGTAGCCCTATTAGCCTTACCATATAGGACCAATGTCCAGATTATTTAACAAAATTGAAATGCCAAAATCAAGGGTCCTCAAAAAAAGTAGCACTGTCAACCTTACCATATAGGACCAATGTCCAGATTATTTAACAAAATTGAATTGGAAACATTCCATACTTCTAATGATTTTACTATTTAGATGTAACACTCGGCTATTGCAAGGAACTGACCTCCACTTCTGTTAGTAGATCCATGTATGATGTCAAATAACTCTTTGCATGCCTATAGGCAGTAAAGAAAAAAGTATGCCAAAACGAAGGGTTCATTTTGTCCATTTCCAAAATTACCCCTATGAGCCATGCCATATAGGGCCAATGCCCCAAATATTTACCTGTCTTTAATCCTCAAAACGATAAAGACAACATGAGACAAGAATCAACTGATACAATACAAAACTGTAGGTAGCTACATTTGCAATAGAAAATATGCTGTGAATTGCCACATCTTTGATTAATCATACTAGTCATAATCTTTTCCTGATTTGAATGAAATATTTCATTGCTGTTTCATTGAAACACTTGTCTGTTCACTTCTTACGCCCCCGTTCTTTCTGTTGACCCTTGTTAACAGATTTCCTCTTTGATAGGTGTCTATTCCGATTAGATGCTTTGGAATGACCTCCATCCTTGTGTGTTTTATGAGCATCTCTTTCTTTTTTAACATTAAAAACAGTAACAGCCTGAAAGAATACATGGCAAAGTTTGAGGGTTATGGAAAACAAAAGGAAATATACAATGGACATTTATCTCAGTTTCAGAAATCGATCTCATAAATAAGGACAGTCAATGATATCACTTTAAGCATAGAAATAAGCTCTTTGAAAAAACCACACCTTGTTGATGTCAAGTATATCATGATTATGACTGGAGAGCACTTTCTGGAGAATTTTATCACTCTGCTGCTTTTCCAGATTTCCAATTCCTGATCCTTCCACAACTGGTAGAAACTGTATAAAGCAATTACAGTTAAAGACTGAAAAGGAAAACAGCATTAAATAATGGGACGGAACACAGAAAATAAAGCTGCTCATGAACACAGCACCTTACGATGCTTCCCAGGGTGTTTTGGAACTTTCTCCCCTGGAAGCTTCTTATCAAATTTCCCAATGCTGGCCGTTGAAGAGCTTGCAAGGCCTGCTGCATAACCTAATTCATGTTTGCTCACTTTCATTGGGGTGTCCTTTGTCCCTGTTATAGGTAAGCTCTTTGCTGCTAGTTGAACAGTACTGTTACCAAAATAAAATAAGAGAGAAAAATTCAAAACATTAGAAAAAAATAATTTTGAGAAATTAATCAGGATAGAAGTTAAAACAATAAAGTTGCGTCATTGTAACTGATAAAATATGCAGTAAATGCATCCTCATTATTTTTTTATGAGATGCATGTAAGAGAAAAATACCTTGGTAGAGCATCAACTTTTGCTGCTTTTTTCAGGTTCTCTACCTGATTCTTCTGATTCTTCTGAATCCTTTCTTTCTTCTTACCTTTTCTGCGATTGAAGGGATCTTCACCAGGTTCTACATAAATAATGAGTGCAAAATTGTTATGCATTTGACAAACATAATGTTGTACATATATACATGGTATTCTCCTACTAATGTTTTATGCATAAGGAAATACAGAACAAAACAAAAAAGGGTCAAATGAGGTTGTGATATGACCTTGCCACTACAGAACATATATGGCATATAAAGAACGTTTTTCAAATTTCTCAATTACTGTAAAAAGTCCCAGGCCATGTAAAATATGGACTCTATCCAGCTGTAAATGGTGATCAGTTGCTTGGATTATTACAATAGCTTGTGTGTTAGCCTTGAAGAAAGAGTAAGAATTAAATAATGCAAAGAATCTAAGAACAAAGTGATGCTCAAAAGCTGGTAGATGCAAAACTAATGAATCAGAAATATTTTAAAATTTGAGAGATACAAAAATTTGAATGGCACAGACAATATTTGCTCGAAGATCAGAACATTATGTAAGTAAGACAGAAAAATAAAGTATGTTTATTAGAATGTAAAATTACCATTAAGGGAAAGCCCTCTTGATAAAAATAAAAGATACGAAAGAAAGTAGATACAAAATTCCCATTCAATTTTTTTATTTTTCAGATAAATCAAGCATAGGACAACAAACAAAATCATCTAATATTATGCACTTTTTAACAATTATAATATGTTTGGTGAAATATAAGCAAGCAAAACGATGAGTAAATATGTGATGCTTTTGAGGGGAAAGAAAGACAGACGTGCAGGAACTCATTATGTCAAAAGAATTAAGGTCTACGGATGAGCTAGAAGACAAACTCTTGGAACTTGCATGAGGGCTGTAAAGGAGAAACTACATTAAAACTTTACTCAAAAATAATTTCAAATGATCAGAGTAAAACTTTCTTTCCAGTAACAAAGTGGATAAGAAATAATGCCTGCTTTGTAAAACAGTAGCATATGGTTGATAAAAATATATGTCGTGACACAAAGAAAGGAGGATGGGAAAAAATGTTATGCCCCTAACCCTATAGTGTGTATTGGGTTATGAGTAGTCAGCTTGTTGCTACCTTAACTCTTACATAAGTTGCCTAATTATTATTATAATCATATATAAATATTTAGAACATCCTAGAAGATATACTTAAGTATCTAAGTCAGCCTGGGTGGCATCCAAAGCATAAGCATGGTATATATAAGAGGTATAGGTTAGTTATTATCGTCATGTCTAACATTGTGTTCTTATTTAAGAATATTGAAGGTATCCCCCTCAAAGTTGATTAGGAGGTTTTGCCCCCTCGAAGTGGCATATTATTATCAAGCATTTGCAACATATTTATTATTACATTCTTCTATTGTAAAAGTTGTTTCATAACAGGTGGTATCAAAGCATGATCTTGGCACCATAAAGGAAAGGCATATTTTTCAATTTTAGAGGTCATTTTGAGAAGCACATATCTCTCAAATTTTGGCAAATTTTTACTAATTTTTGGAGAGTTTTTCAAGGACACATTGAAGCATCTACAGTACAAATTTCAAAGAAATTAGAGTAGAATTAAGTGATTGTAGAATTAAGGTTTCTACCAAATTTATTTTGGGAAACAAATCTCTTAAGATTTTGGTGAGTTTTTTCTTGATATTTTGAGGGTTTTTCAAGAACGCATTGAAGTGTGTACGGTCCAAATTTTAGATAAATTGGAGCAAAATTAAGTGATTTATTGCAAAATTAGGGTTTCCAACTAATTCGCTCTTAAGGCTTCAAATCAAAAAAAATCTAGGAGATTTTTTTTGGGAAGTGAGATTCATGAGCATTTAAGCTTCAATAAAAGTTTCAAATTGATTGGGATTTCATTTGCATGATTTATTGTAAAATTAGGGTTTGCACCAAATTCACCTCCAAGGCTACAAATCAGTAAAGTTCTTGGATATTTTTTCTAGGAGGTTAGTTCACAACAAGAAGTAGTAAAAGAAGAAAAAGAACAAGCAGAAAAAAAAAAGAACAAGAACAAAAGCAAAAGCAAGAGCAAGAAAAACAACAAGAACAAGAACAAGAGCAAGAGCAAGAAGCAGTAGAAGAAGAAACAGATGCAAAAAAAGGTGATGAAGAAGAAACAAAAAAGAAAAAAGAAAATAAAGATTTTGTGCAGATGCATCCATAATTTTAATTAGCATTGTACACAAAGCTTTTGTAAAGAGGGGGGATGTTATGTCCCTAACCCTATAGTGTGTATACTGTATTGGGTTATGAGTAATCAGCCTGTTGCTACCTTAACTCTTAAATAAGTTACATAATCATTATTATAATCATATATAGAAGGCATTTAGGTCATCCTACGAGTTATACTTAAGTATCTAAGTTGGCCTAGGTGGTATCCAAGGCACAAGTATGGTATATATAGGAAGTATAGGTTTGTTATTATCATCATGTGGAGTATTGTGTTCTTATTTTAGAATTTTGGAGTTATCCCTCTTGAAGTTGATTAGGAGGTTGCCCCCATTGAAGTGGCATATTATTATCACATATTTGCAGCATATTTATTATTACATTCTTCTATTGTGCAAGTTAAGTAACATCAGCTTAAGTCCATGAACAGCCACAGTACTCAAATGGCAAAACTAAGTAGGAAGTTGGATGTGTTCTGTGAACAGTTCATTCACTTCATAGCTGAGGGACACACTGGGTTAACTCCTGTCGCATCCCAAAAAGTGTCCTCATCTGTCTCCATGATCCTGATTCTGTGTTATCTGAAAGGGCTCAGAAAATGAGAATTAGAATCTGGGTCTGGAGCTGCCTCTGGAACAGTTAACATGGGAGCAGTGTTAATGTTTTCTAATCAAGACATACTAGACCTGGCTTTTACTGATAAGTAACATAACATCAATTTAGCCTGCTCTGAATCAACTGGATTTCTGAAACCACATTTCTGGGGCAGAAGAACACACTTTCACAGCCATTGCGAAAAGAAGCTAGAGGATGCCTACATTACGTCCTCTTGAGCTGTAAAGAGTAGCAATAAATTAATATGTTATATGATTTGGATGACTAATCAGATTTAAGATGTTGTTTAGTCATGTGCATGTGTGGCTGTGTGTGCACATGTGTGTGAGATCCTCAAAAAGTGTATGTAGTGTTCTTAGATGATAACATTTCCTATAAACCATACTAACAATTTTTTTGTCCTGATTTTCATATGGTATTTTCTATGCCAACTAAGAAATGCTCTTTCAATTTGGAGGCTGACTCCCTAACAAAAGAAATAAGGAAAAATAAGTCCTAATCTAAACTAAGAAAATAAATGCACATTTAACCAAGAGAACTTGCATTTAGAAATGTAAGAATATACCTACAGCAGCTATATAGTTCCACTAGTGATGAGTCAAACTTTCATAACTTCAAAATTTTCAAAAAAAGTAAAGTTTCCCTTCAATTAAAGTAAGCAAGCAAAGGTATAAATTGTACTCTACTAAATTCCAAATTCTATCCTAAAAAAATTGAAATTTGTCCAGCAGAAGAGGAAAATACCTAGAATAAGGAAATTATTGGCCATTACCTAGTTGATTCAGTGCTGAGACCAGTTCTCAAACTATATAAAACCTTTTGTCAAACCTTGGACAAGGCATATAAATTTATGAAATTTGAAGCAAATGAACGAATTTATAGAACTCCTAAATTTTGGCAGTTTTTCAATTTTCCAAAGTAAATCAGGACACCTGTCTTGATTTGGTAATGGATTATCTCTGTGCTGGACCACTTCACTTGTTTGACATTTATTAATACTTTACAAACATCCAATTTTTAATTTGCATGAGTATCTAGGAGGCAAATGAAATATCACAAATATCAACTAGGTATTATAACCTTAACTTATGCATCCCCTAGGACCCAAAAGGACTTTAAACCAAATAGCCCATGAGATGAAAAAAAATCATGTTTTGACCAAAACAGTAAAACATAGCTCAAGGTGTGCCCCAAATTTAGTGGTGTATATGCATGCAAGTGGAAACTTCACGTGACCTTTGAAACCTTCCTTGTATTGCTTGAAAACAGGTGTTCAAAGACCACAATTACCTGTAGGGATCTTGTCAAATACCTCCATCCAAGTTAAGACAATGAAAATTAAAGCATACTTTCAAGATTTTGATACTGACATTGCCCCTTCCCCCAAAAATGGTGTTTCTAGAGATAGGGACATCCTCATGCTGGCAAGACACTAGGAAAACATCCCACTGCCACCAACAGGCAAGAGACATCCCCAGGATGTCTCCCTCGGAGAGGTGACATTTTTAAGGCATCTCTCCTAATTTAGCCATTGAGGGATGCCAAGACATCCCAAGGACCCTCAAGAAACTCACGATGTCCCTTAAATGTTCCAGAAACCTGCAGCCATCCCCAAGTCTAGCACTTCAAATAAAAGTGTTTTAACTTTTTCTTAAACAGGCATGTTTTGAAATTTGGACCACTAACCCGAAGATAATAGTCTAATGGCCCCACTCACATCCTAAAAACTAAAAAATCTATAAAAACTGCATAGTCCTCATCATTTATACAAGTCAAATTTTTCAGCTAAGATAGTGAGATACAAGGGAGCCTGATAGCCCTGACATACCTCCCCCATATTTCTTTCTATGCACAGGAGCAGATACACAGGCAATGTGCTGTTTCATTGGTGACTATCCTCTCCAACAGGTTAGTTGAAGTGCAAGAAGCAACATAAGTTGTGCGGGGAACACCTGTGCCACATGCATCTAAAGAAGCTCACAGGAAGGCAGATGTCTGCAAAGATAGTGACACATTGCAAAACTGAGACTGGTTTGTGGATGGGTAAGAGGAGTTTTGTGAGGTCATGATCTTCATGAGCATATTGAGCAACTACATGGTATCTCTTTAAGGCGTTGTAATGATCTAGGTCTGCTAGCGACTCAGATCTCGGGTTTCTTGTTAGGTGAAATTGGAATATGTGCTGTAATTAGTAAACACACTTCCTAGCTTTCAATATTCAAACACTGCTCCACTCAATGCAAGAGGATCATGAACCAATGTTTCTGAAACTTTATTACCTATCAAATATTAACAGAATTTGTGCAGAGATGAGTTTATAACAGATCATGTCACCTAACACATTATGCAGTCTGTTACAGGCTACAGCAGTAGACATATGAATATTTGACAGAGTACAAATGCTACCAGGCTGTCAGGGATACTCCCAGCCATAGAAGCAAAAATTGCGAAAAAATCGCAATTAATCATAGAAATCGCAAATCACCATCAGTCACAATTTTTTCTCTTAAATTGCTGATTTTTTCTGAAATCATGGTCAATGACTTTGACCATTCATTTGCCCTTTAATTGTGTTTAAATCACAAAAAAACTGTCGCACGCCTTGTGTTTTTCTTCTGTTAGGGTTTTCCGTGCAAACATAGAGAATCATTTTACTGCTATGGCCTATTTTTCGGGCTTCTGGGGTTTCCAGTTCTCTTCGACCTCATATCCTTAAGGCTTAATGTCTTGGAACTCTGAAGCTCCCATGAATGAACATTTGAAAGCTCATTCTTTGAACATCGAAATTCACTACTCCATTTCATTCATTGAGAATGATATCCTTGGCAGAGTGTCCATCTTGAGGCAGTGTTAATTTTCTTTTTTCTGGTGAGCATAGTTATTGTTCTTCTGGTATGGTATGGGTTTACTAATTCCCCAGGCTCCTTTCCTCTTTGCAGGGATTTTTTCCTTTTTTTTCCTTCAAGAATATTTGCCTTGATAATTGAATTCAAATAACTCTTCAAGTCATTTAACATTTAATATTTAATGTATTATTATTAAGTAATATTTAAATATTATCATATTTAATATTTATTATTAAAAGTTAAAAATAAATATTTTAAATTGCAAATTTTAAATCTATAGATTTTAAATATGTATTAAATTTAATTATTTTTATTTTTATTATTATTAAATTTAAAATAATTTAATATTTAAATGTAAATTTTAAGTTGATGTCTATTTGACATTTGAAATTTTACATTTCTAAATTTTAGAAAATAATATATATATATGGTGTCTTCAAATACTTGTCTCCTACTCTGTTAAAAAGAATGTGGTTTCCAAGGGGATCCAAGGGCTGCCCAAACAAAAAATAAAAATAAAAATCCTTTTTTAAAACATTCTTATAAGCAAAAATGTGTCAGAAACCTAATTCACCATTAAGTGATAAAATTGTGAAAATAGTGTGCACCATAAAGGTTTTTGTGGTTTCAAAGGCCTTAATTTGGGCTTGGTGGCAATGGCCATGCCACTCGACCCACCTTGTATCACAATAGGGAATGCTTCACGGATGCTGCCCCCAGACACTCTGAGGGGTACTGCCACTTGACCCCACTAGGGGCATTGCCCCCAAACCTCCACGAGGGGCGTTGCCCCTCAACCGCACTATGGGCATTGCCCCCGAACCCCATGAGGGGTGCTAGTGAAGTATGGATTATGCAATGCAATGTGATCAACAATACAAACAACAAAAATCTGTATTCCATAATTGATGGGCTAAACTCTCAATTTTGTTTGCTCTTTACATGAAAGACCCTCCGAGGGGTGCTGCCTCCAAACCCCCACAAGGGGCACGGCCCCTCAACCTCATTGGAGGCATTGCCCCCAAACCCCATGAGGGGTGCTAGTGAAGTATGCATTATGCAATGTAATGTGATCAACAATACAAACGACAAAAATATTTATTCCATAATTGATGGGCTAAACTCTCAATTTTATTTGCTCTCTATATCTATATACTATTGAAATACCATTAAATTTTTTATCCTTTTTTTCTACATTTTTTAATTTTTTTTAAATCCAATTTTTTTCCCATTTAAATCCCCTTTATTTTTAAATCTTAAACTTTTGGTTTGCCGATTTTTTCCCCAAAAGATTTTTGCTGCTATGCCCACAGCGACTAAATCAATACCTTCAAAACTCAGTTTACCAGTGTAATTGCGCCCAAACTGATCATGACCCTCCTATTGGTCTAGGTAATGTGCTCGAGACTGTGACAGTGGTTGATTTAGGCCTGCTGCACCTTATTGGCAGGTGCACTGAGTGGAAAACAGGGGTTTCTAGCTCGGATCTGGACATGCACCACCAAAAAATGATAGACATCCTGCACTAGCATTAGGGTTTGCTGGCATCGTTGTGGACAGCTGACTTGCCTCGGGTTTTGTAAGCTGGATTCTGCCTTATGAACTGTTCTAACAGCTGTTTTGCCCTGTGATATGCTCTCCAAACCCGTAAGTGTCACTAGGACTCCGTTTAACATCAAAAAGCCTCACAAATCTGGGCAGATTTCTCACCAATGTTGTTCCTTTCCCTGAAATCCAACAGTTTCTGATGACACATGCAAATACCTTACATGAATTTGCTCAAACTAGAGATTTGGGATTTTGTCCACACCTCCAGCACTCAGCCACAGAGGGTTTCATCCCTGTTCCTGAGAAAAAATGATTGCAACGGCAAGTCTACATCCAAAACAACATAAACTTCACAATGGCACCCAGGCCTAGATAAATAACTCGCTGTAGCTTAGGTCCCAAGGCCCTAATTTGGATGCCAAGCTTTAAAATTTGAAATTTAACTTATTTTATTTGATTTTATATTTATTATTTTATTATTCTAAGTTATTGGTCCACAGGTACCTAGGCCTGGGTCTCGGTCTGGTCCGGCCCCAATTCAATTCCCTGTGGGTCCGAACAGGGTTCGACCCACAACTTGTGGGTCCGGCCCTGCCGAACCCAAAGGGACCCGAAACCTATTTAGCCATCTTTGGCCCCTTTTTTAATTTATTTTGACTTTTTAAATTGTTTTGACCTTTTTTTAATTTTAAAAACTCCAATTCGCCCCCCTAACCTTAAAATGATGTTCACCATGAAGGTTTGTGTGGCTTTGAAGGTCGTAATTTGGGTCTTATTGTGAATGCAAAATGATGTATGCCATGAAGGTTTGTGTGATTTTGGAGGTATTACTTTGGGCTTGGTGGTGATGGCTCCACCCCTCGACCCCGCCCTGTATTGCGACAGGGGGAGCACTAAGGACGCTGCCCCCGGACCCCATGAGGGGCAGCCTACCCCTCAACCCTGTTGAGGGCATTGCCCCAACACCCCCACGAGGGACACAACCCCCCCCACTGGGGGCATTACTCTTAAACTCCCATTGAATTCATTTGATTTGCCATATACTCTCCAAGTCCAAGTTTCCAAGTTTGTCTACAAATCTTCATCTATAATGTCGTCATCCAATTGTGTTGATGTTATTAGCAGCTTCGGGCTGCTTCTTCCAACTTACACAATTTGAGAATAAACCAAATTAAATAATATCCTATCGGCTATTTAATTTGATATTGAGATCATTAATATTTATTTATATATGTGAAGGGGCACTTCACAAAAGGTTAATATAAATTCAGTTTGGGCCGACCTTCCTTGTTGATGATTATAAAGTATCTTGTAATTGGGCCGACCTCCTTGGCAATTATTGTAAAATATTTATTTTCTTAGGTGGCCGACCTATTTGAGGAAACACCTCATTTTGTATAAATACAAGGTCGCTTTGTTCATTTGCACAACACAAGTTCATCAAGCCTAATTCGCATTGCAAGCAGAAGTTCGCCCTTAAGCAGCAGAGTATCATCTTGTAGCAGCAGACTGATTTCAAGGAGAAACATATTCGCACTTAGGAGAGGTGCTAATAGGAGAGGTGCTAATATTTATTGTATCAAATTCGCCTATGTGCTGGGCCTGACTTGTAAGCAGATTTCTGCTCTTGTTCTTCATTATATAAGAGAAATATTTGCTGGGTTTTTCTCCCTCAGGAAGAGGGTTTTCCCAGGGTATCTTGCTGTGTTTATTGTCTTATGTGTTGCATTTTTCTGAGTGCTTTCAGTTGTTTATCTGATCATTAAAACACTAACAAATTGGACAATCTTCCCTGATGCTTACCTGCAAGGTTAAATGCAGCAATGTAGTTAATTTTAATATATAATATATATCATGACATTCGAGTTTTGACTAATTGACATTCTAATGTTTTTTATTTTTATGATGGTTTTGTTTATTATACAATATATGATGATATGTGTGGTATTTTGAACTTAATTACTGTTGTAAATATGTATATATTTCTGGATTTTATATGATTTTGTATGGACAAACCCAAAACGAACCCAACCCCAAAAAAATTTTGAGCAAACCCGCGAACCAAATCCTCGAACCTGAACCCCAAGCGGTAACTTAGTTATTATTTATAATTTATATTAAATAATTATTAATTAATGTGCTAGTGATGTTGATAAACACTTTGTTAAAACAAATGAGCTGGGAGGGCCGACTCATTTAGGAAGGGACATAACAGGCATGGTAAAGGTTCTTTTCACAGATTTTCCTAAGAACACTACAGATCTGTTGAATAAGCCAGTTAGGATTGTTGCATAAAGAATACAGGTGTTGACCATTCACCTTCGCTGCCACTGCCATTTGTCTCTTTAATTTTTTTCTGTGTTACACAGGAACACATCCCCACCCCTCAAACCCCCATCCCTATCCCCTTAGGCGTTTTGGGGACAGTGGGACAGTAAGGGACATCCCCTAGCTGTCTCCAACAAGCAATTTCAGAAAACATTTCAGAAACGCATCCCCATTTTAGGGCACAGCAGGAAACACTTAGGGGATGCCTAGCCATCCCTGAGGGGGCCGCAGACACCTCGAATGTCTCTTGACCATCCCAGGAACAGCCAGGTGTCCCATACAGCAAAGCAATTTTTTATAATATTTATTAAAAAAAAATCTTCTGAAACATAAAAAAGACTGTTAAATATATCATGACAGCATTATAACAGCAATTATATCGTATCAGTAGTATAACAGCAATTAAACTAATCATAACAGCAGTGACAGCAACAACTGTAGTATAACAGCAATAGATATGCCATGATTCAGATTCATAGTTAATGATATAAATAATATAACAGTTAACACTAACAGCAATAATTTGGATTTCTGATTTCATTGTCTAGAAAGTCTCAAACTTCAAATGGTATTAAAATCAGTTATTATTGTCAGTTGCAAAAGAGATTAAAGGTGCATTGGCCATGGTCTGGTACAGGTGATATTGTGTGATGAGTGCAAACAAACAATTTATTTTTGGAGTGTGGTTGGCATGCAGGCTTCTGCAGATATCATCCAACATCATTTTAACAGCTCTCTCTCTCTCTCTCTCTCTCTCTCTCTCTATGCTTTCAATTAAATAAAAAAAGCCGAGACTTTGTGTACCTTGTTGGATAAGGTGGTGATGGAAGTAGAAGTGAAAAATGTTTTATAGATAGTGACAGACAATGCATTTGCATATGTGGCAGCTAGTACACTACGCACCCTACACTATTTTGGAGCCATTGTACTGCCCACTACCTTGACCTTCGCATTAAGGACTAAGGGAAAATAAGTTGGATAAATAACATGGTGGAAGATGCAAGGAATTTGGCCAAAATAATCCACAACCACATATGGGTCCTAAATCTCATATGAGAGTACACTAATAGCAAGGAACTCATGCATATAGGGTCACACGCTTTGCCACTAATTTCCTCACCTTGTAGAGTATAGCGATTGCATTTGCCTGACCTTAGACACATGTTTGTGAGTGAAAGATGGTTGGAGAGTCTTTATTGAAATAAAGATAAAGTGGAGAGAGTCGTGATGACCATTTTTTATGATACATTTTGTCAAAACCATAGAAAAGATCAAGGTAAGTTCTCAATCAAAATTTCTTCTTCTTCTTTTATGTTACAAGTTGTTTTTGAAAAAAATGATATTTTAATTTGCTGATTTTAAGTTTGTTATTAAATTTTTATTTAGTTTAATTTTCTAATTTCTTTTTAATTCACTCTTGTTTTAGGCATCAGAAGCACTGTTAGGATTTTGTGGATGGTGGATGGGGATAAAGAACCCATAGAATATACATATGAAGCCATGGATAGGGCCAAAGAGGTAATTCAACATTTATATAGGTCGAATAGAACAGAAATGAATTCATATGGCACATGATTGGGAGGTGGAATCAACAACACCACCAACATGTTCATACTACTGCGTACTACTTGAATCCCAATTTTTTCTTTACCCCTTCAGTCAGAGCAGACGAGGAGGTTATGCTTAGCCTCAACACATATATTGAGAGGTTGGTCCCTAATGAAAACCTTCGAGACATAATTCATGATGAGTTACAGATTCATAAGGTGGTGGAGTAGATTATTTTCATATTTATGCACTTGTAGGATAACCACTCTATAGCCTTAATTTTCATTTCCTATTCATTTTAACTTTTAAATTTCCTAAAATATTTACAAAGTTCTAAATGTTATACTTGCAAATTTGTGACAGGAAGATTTTGGTGCCTGAACACCTAATCTTCAAAAGCTTGCCATCCACATTTTATCCCAGCCCAATAGCACTTACATTTCTGAATGCAACTGGAGCATTTTTTAGGGCATTCATACAAAAAAACACAAGTTCATTCCAAAGTGCTGGAATGACCTTCATCTCTGTGCAGTACAACCTTAAGTTGCATGAAAAGAAGGTAGAGGGGCAAGATACACATCATATACTTGACCTCAAAGAAATTGAACCATTTTTAGAAACGGTTGCTGAGGATGTGGATCCACTATTTACTACTAAAGATATGTGACTGATTTGACAAGGGATGCAATAGAATGGGAAGCGGATGTGCAATATATGAGGAGGGAAAAGGCGAGGTTGACAAGCCATCTAGAGTGGGTTCACCACATACACAACTTGATCTTATGCATTAGGCTCCCATTGATAATGCTACAGTTGTACCATCTAGTTCCACAACACTCACACAACAGCCAGAGACTTTTCCGAGCCTTAGCCATAGAAGAAATTTATGATTTGTGATTTTTATTGCTATTGAAACTTGAGGTTCATATGTATTGAAAATTTAATCTTGTTTTTTGGTACATGACATGTATTGAACTCTAATTTTTTATTTATATTTGAAGGAAGTCAATAATGTCTTTGAAAAAAAATTAAAAAATTATGCATTTTTAAATGTTCGATAATTTTGTCAAGTTTTTCCCTGAGTTTTTGCTGGGTCCCAAGTTTTTAAAAATTTTGGGTCAGCTGATTTAAAGTTTTCCAGCTATGGTTAGACCATGGTCGTGTGACTCAGACTTAGCAAACCAGTTTTTGAGTGAGACTTGGCCAAAAAGATTCAGCAGTCACTAGAATATAAATACTAATACAACATGTAATAACTTAATTTTATGTTTTTTTTGTTGTTTTCCTGTTTTTTGCAGCAATCACACCAAGTCTTATAACTATGGTCTAGACTCTAGACTATATAATAACAATAAAATGAAACAAAAGAAACAACCAACAGGTTGCCTACATCTATCTTCAACCAATAGGAATATTATAGGCCTTCCTTTTAGCTTTTCCTTGCCTCTTCCAAGAAACTCTGGCCCCTTCATGTCAGATTCATAGCTTGAAAGAGCAATAGCATTTGAGGATAGAGCAGGGAAGAGAAAGATTTTGCAGGTTAAAAAAGATGAGAAGTTTTTTAATTTTTGCAGGTTGGTGGTAAAGAAAATACAAGTGTTTCTTGTTTTATAAGAGAGTTCGGCTTTTTGGTCTTAACTTTTTATTCAAACTTACTTGTGTCCCAAAACCCAATAGCTTTGCATTCTCTGACCAAGAATGTGGCACTAGCAATGGACCACATACAAGAAGTGGTACTCAAGTTGAAAGAAACCCAGACAAAGAGCATGGGCATAAGAGCTCTGTTTTTTGTGAAACATGTCAAAAAAGTAGCTGACAAGGCCAGAAAGAGTTACAGGGAAGCTGTAAATGGTATCACAATCGTTTCAAAACAAAATTATAATTTTTAGCTTTTGTTTCATTTTCGAGGCTGGAAGCTCATTATCTTACAAATCTGTGTATAGAGTCAAAGTGTGCATGTCCATATCTACAAATGACAGATCAACATAAGATAGATCAAGCAGAAGTTGATCCAATGAAAGTTGGACATAAAAAGCAAGCCTCCTCTGCCAAGAAACCCCTAGTCAGAAGTACCTTGTATAATTGAGTAATTTGGCAAGAGATTAAACACTGAACATTGAAAAGTTAAAATGGTGTTGCATTCAATTTTTATTTTTTAAAATTAAAGTCAAACATATAGGAGTACTTCAACTTCTGAACTTAATATTGACAACTTCTAACACTTACTGAAGAAATGCAATCTCAAACAAAATATCACTAGATAACCATAACCCTGTTGTTGAATAACCAATCCAAGAATAACAATACACTCAATTAAAGCTAATATTTCTTTTAAGAAGTAATTGAGAATCTTGTAATACAACCATTGTCAGCATTTGAAACCAAGCAACTACTTCTAAACATATTCACTGCAATACAAACATCTCTGTTAATTACTCTTTGTAAAATTAAAAGAAGTGGCTACTTTTGAAAAAGGTATCAAATTAATGCATAAGAATTACCATCAGAAGGTTTCGCTACAATAATTGGAATGGCATCTTCATCTACAGCGCTTTTGTAACCATGCCTACGTTTCCAATCTCCAGACTGTTCATCATATACAGACTTGCTTCTTTTACGCTTCTTGATACCTAATGGCCAAAGGATGAGCAATTGAAATGAGACAGGTGTACAATATAAAATATCCTGTATCATGCTTTCACAAACATACAGAAAAGGAGATTCAACTAGTCACCACAAGTTGATTGAGATGCAATAAATCTAACCTTTCTTTTGAGCAAAAGTTTCCCATTTTGTTGGTGGCTTTGGTCTTGGAAGCTGTACATGGAAACATGTCAATATATATTTTACAGCAACAAGTGAACTTATAATGAGCCCAAAAAGTAAGACAGTAACAAAAAGATTTATTTTCCATAAGAGCAGCCACTTCAAAGCTTTGTTCTAGAAAGCAGTAAATGACAGTGCATTATTCTAAGAATCTCAAACTTACTAGAAAATAAACAATTAGATTTCACTGTGAAAGAATATTCCAAAATTAAACGTGCTGATTAATTAAGATGACACCTGTTGTAGACCAAGGGCCATGAGCTGCTCTCTTTACCTTCAGGATGCAAAGACTGTACATTTAACTTAACATTGGGATCTCATTCTGCAAAATTTCTATCTGATCACTATAGTTTTTTTCTTAGCCTCCAAAAATGAAAAAGGTCATTCATCAAAGATTGGTTCAAAAAGCATACTCTCTATTTAAATGGAAAATCAGCTATGTCTAAAATCTAGAAACATTCACCAAGAAATTTAATTTGAGTATACAAATCCAGGATCAAACTTATCTTTGAGAGAGAGAAATCAAGTATTTTGTCATGTCCCCTCATAACACAAATCAAAGATCGCACCATTGGAAGAAGCAGATCGCATCCACTATCCTAATCAAATGTATTAAAGTAATGATTAAAATTGATAAGGTAAAAGACAATATTAACAAGTGTTAATTGTCTTTTAAGGATAAACGCTATTATTAAAGGAATGACGGGTTGCATCCCAACAAAACAATATGGCCAGAGGATGTGACCTTTCATATGCTTAGATATAGACGTAAGAAACCATACATGTGGGGGGCATCGAAGAGGACAGAAAATAAAGGAGATAAAAATAAAGAATTCGATAGTGTCTGAAGGAGGAGACTAGGCACACCAGTCAGGTGAAACATTCACTTAGCCATTAGCAACTTGGTTTCTGAGTTAGGATCACGGAATCAGTTAAAGTGATATGGGTTCTGAATTATATGATTGCTTGTTCAGATGTATATTCATGATTTCGTTCTGTCTGTATAATGCGATCTGCTCTAACTATCAAATTGCTTAAATTTGTATATGTGCGATCTGAACTGCCTTCATTATGCAAAACTGATTATCGTATTAGATAATATATTCAATCTGATCTGACATTGTAGCAAACTAAAAAGTGTATGCATCATTTACAGTCTATTCCTAGCAAATGATCTGATATATATATATATGAATGCAAACTGGTTATTTTTTATTTCTGATTGCCGGATCCATCTGATTGCATTCAGCAGATCCAACTATCTGTTCATTGTCATCCTCTGACCAATAAATGCACTTCAAACTTGTGTAATCTGATTACCAGTATTAAATGATTGTAATAACTAATAAGTCTAGTAATATTCATGTGTAAATGTTTCTTTATCATGTCAGTCTGAATGTGTGTACAAATCAGTTAATACCACAATAACAATCTGATTATAAGTAAGATGATCTGCATAGCTTTCCGAGTATTATTATTATTATCATCATTATTCTAGAAGTGGATCTTAATGTGTCTTGAAGAAAGAAAATAGATGCTATTGTATTTTTAATGCCTGAAAGCTGTGTGTTTGAAAACCTGCTCGTGAGGAAGGGCCTGAGAAAGTGGTGTGTGCCTAGAGACCCCACTTAAGATCCACCCAATCCTAATGCAAGGATGGGCCATGGATGAGTGGAAATTCCACTTAAGATCCGCCCAATCCAAAGGCAAGGATGGGCCATGGATGAGTGGAGGTCCCACTCAAGTCCGCCCGGACCAAGAAAGGGATGGGCCATGGAGGTGTGGTAGTGCCTAGACCACTTGTGAGCTCTGCCGCTTCCACCAGTAGGCAAAGTGTCTTCTGAGGTTGTGACATGGGTGGAGAAAGCAGTTACAAGTCGCCAGCAGGGAGAGTTGTGGTACACAACCTCTTAGGCTTGGCAAATGGCTTCGGGCAGATCCATCCATGTTACTCCTCCTAGTTCATAATAGTTGCATTTGTGATGAATCTATAAATGGATACCATGATGCTAAGGCTAACAGATATGCATATGTGTGGAAATATTGTTCATGTGGTGAATGCAGGGCTCAACTAGGAATACATCATTAAAGAGTTATCCAATTGACAAGGTAAAAAACCCAAAACCCTAATCAATAAGCGAATTCTAGGGCAAAGTAGGACAGGGGACATTACATATTTGGAAACAGAAAAAAAATCTGGGTTACAGTAACTGGAAATATCAAAGCAAAGCTCTGCTAAAAGATCCATGTCGGAATAAAAAGAGGACTTGATATTGTGCACCCTCAGTGAACAAGAAAAGGAAAACCTGTGTCAGTGCTGACTTCACAAGGAGTTCTGTAAGTTTCTTGGTAGTTATTACGCAGTGTTTGAATATATGGATTTGCATCATTTTTGTCAAACAGAAACGAGAAAGAGATTACCAGGATAGATTATAGGGTAACTTATCATTCTCATGATTCTTCCAATGTCTTTGATTTCGTTCATGTTTAGTGTTGTGTCTCTGTAGCTGACCTCTTTGTGCAAACTCTACTGTTTACATGTATTTCACATAATCTTTGATTGTAAATATTTCCTTTGTTTGTTCTCTAGGAACATTTGAAGGCATCAATTTGGTTATAAACAAGTGTTTTGGTTTTGTAAGGTTTTGGTGTATGAAGAGATTTTTCAAAATTTCTCAGAGGTCATTTTCATTAACCAGGCTACAGACCCTGCAAGCTTCCCAATCGACTGGCTTTTGTATCTTTACAACTTCAACATAAGAAGAAGACAGAAAGTCTTATTCTGTTAAGAAAAGCATACACATATGAAACAAGTAATCGTCGAAATGGATGCATACATTGCATGATTCCAAAACGGTTAGTTCTCCACATATTTATCACAGTTTTCCTAAAGACGTATTCTTTAATACTTGTATAGATAACAAAAACAGGATAACTTTGAAAATATCAATAATAATAACAATAAAAATGAATGCAATAACTTCAGGTTTTATCATGAATGCAGGGAAAAAGAATACTCGCATGCTTTTCACGGGGTATTGGAGTAGTTGGCGGTGGCAGTTCAACAAGGGGTCCTTCTCTGTCAGGGATGGAGGGTAGGCTGAAAAGCTTATTGGTGAGTGCCTGGACAAGCTTCGTGCCTTTCTCCAGGCATTCATTCAAAATTTCTTCCCTGAAATAACAAAAACCATCAACAGGCTGTAAAAATAAATACAAAATCTATGGAAAATTTTCAACTAACATTGATCTTCAGCTTCATTTTTGTTTGTTAAAAAGCCTAGTAAATAAAAATGTAATACTCTATTTTCCTTCTTGAAGGGTTTAAGTTTACAGCGGCAAGCTTACAAATGAAATGTAATATCTCATGTTTTTAAAATTTCGTCGCGAAGAATTTGAAAAAAAAACTAAAGGAGCAAAGAATCTTCAATAACTCTGTTGAACGAGAATGATAAGAAAGGAAAAAATAGAAAAGAAAGCGTTAATGCTAAAATACCGTGACGATTTAGTGGATGCGCCAGGGTCCCCTGCATCAAAAACCATTAAACTTCCTAAATCTATCTGGTATGCATTTGCTTCTTCCAGAGCAGCCGCCATTAGGGTTTTAGGTTTAGATTCTCTGCTCGTAAAGGGTGTATTGATGTATATGTTATATACTCCTGATATTAAAGGGTAGGTAATATAGCACCTTGAAAGTCAGTTTGCTCCCTTCTGCAACATGATATTTTGGAGCTTTCTATAGTTGGGCTCATGCTCGGAAAAAGTTTTAAAATACGACTTGAATCTTCAAAATTCAACCCCTCATCTGAGTTAACGTGTTGTCTATGAACGAGCCGACCTGTAAAAGCGTATCGACGGCTATCTTGAGTCCGTATCAATGCAAGACGAATAAACGATTCTCAGCCGTTCATCATTTTTCGCCGGCTTTTGCTGCTTTCCTCGCCGCTATTGGTTTCCGCTCCTCCAAACTCTTCCTCGCTGGCATTGACCTTTCACTTCTCCAATTTGGCAAGCTGCACCCTGAAAATAAGGTTTCGACGAGGGTTTTAGAATATGTTTATTAAAATGAAAATTATGGCCAAGATCTTAATAACGAACACAGTTAGATTTAATATTAGTTTATCTATCTTATTATATAATCTATATAGGAAACACCAAGATATATCAAGTGACAATTGCATCTTGGTGTGCAATGGGTACACCAAAGAGGTTTAGAAGGTCAATTAAGGAAAATTATATAACTAGCAATCGCACTTTAGGTGTGCAATGGGGTATGTCGAACAATTGTATGGTTGTATTAGAGTTTGTGTAGGCATATTGGTTGAAATATAAAACTGTGTATTTAACCTAAAAAAAAGCTACACATGGAATAAATAAAAGCAAATGTAAATGCTTTTATTTAATAAATTTAATAAAATAAGTAAAATTATTAGAGATTGAGAGGGATATGGAGAGGAGAGAAGGAGAGGGAGAGATAAAGAGAGAGAGGAGAGAGGGATAGATAGATATGGAAGAGATAAATATATAGAGAGGGGGAGAAGGGGAGCGAATGAGAGAGGGAGAGATAGAAAGATAGAGATGGAGATAGGAAGTGATATATAGAGAGATAAATATAGAGGGAGAGATGGAAGAAGAAATATGGAGAGATAGAGATAGAGAGACAAAGAGATATAGATATAGAGGTCTAGGAAGAGGGAGGGGAGAGAGAGAGAGAGAGAGAGAGAGAGAGAGAGAGAGAGTCTAGAGATAAAGGGGGGAGGAAAATAGAGGTAGAGATGAAGATAGAGCAAGAGAGGAAGAGGGAGACAAATAGATAGAGATATATAGGGAGAGGGAGAGGGAGAGGGAGAAGGAGAGATAGAGAGATATAACAGAGATAATTAGAGATAGATAAATAGAGATGGAGAGAGGGAGAGAGTAGAGAGAGATAGAGATATATGGGAAGAGAAAGAGAGATAAAGATATATGGGAAGAGAAAGGGAGAGAGAGGTAGAGATAGAGATATATATAGGGGGATAGGGAGGGAGCGAGGGAAGGAGAGATGGGGAGAGATAGAGAGGGGGAGATAGAGAGAGGGAGGGAGGGAGAGAAAGGGAGAGAGATAAGTAGAGGAGGGAGAGATAGAGAAGAGGGGGAGAGAGGGAGAGAGATAGGTTGAGGACGAAGAGAGAGAAGAGGAGAGAGGGAGAGAGATAGGTAGAAGAGGGAGAAAAAGAAGAGGGGGGAAAGGGAGAGAGAAGAAGATGGGGAGAAGAGGGAGAGAGGGGGATATAGAGATATAGAGAGGAAGAGGGAGAGGGAGATACAAAGAGATATAGATGGTGACAAAGTGATAGAGATAGAGATATAAGGAGATATAGAGAGAGGAGAAGAGGGAGAGAGGGAGATATAGAGATATATAGAGGAAGAGGGAGAGGGAGATACAAAGAGATATAGATGGTGAGAGAGTGATATAGAGATAGAGTATAAGGAGATATAGAGAGAGGAGGAGAGGGAGAGAGAGACAAATAGAGAGAATCAGAGATAAATAAATAGAGAGGGAGAGAGAAATAGGGGAGATAGAGAGAGGGATAGAAGTATGGAGAGATAGAGATATATGGGAAGAGAAAGGGAGAACAAGGTAGAGATAGGGGATAGGGAGGCAGGGAGGCAGAGATGGGGAGAGATAGAGAGTGGGGGGAGATAGAGAGAGGGAGGGAGAGAATGGTCAATAAGGAGGGAGGGACAGAGAGAGAGGGAGAGGTTTTATGTAATTAGTTAATCTTGACCCAATGATACATATAAGGGTCAAGTGTACATTTGGGTCAGGCTATTAATTGTTACAATCTTGTTAGATTTTAATTGGTATAACCTATTAAGGACACCTTTCAAAATATCCTCTTGGGTTTAGTTGAGCCCAAAGTGTAGGAGATACTACCCACTCTTCTCAACTGGCCTTAAATCCTCCTCAATTTGTTGATGAACCCTTTGTTTTACCTTCTTGATAAATCGCTAGCCTTGAAAGTAAGAAGTTCTAGGATTTTGGACCTTTGGTTTTGGGACCTAACAACCTCCCTCCCCATCTCTATTATAATGTGTATTTTTATCAAAATTATAAGAATATACACGTGCACACACACATACTTACATATTTGACATTAAAAATAATATGATATTTTGAATAGAATTATCTCAAGGATAGTGAGGCATTAATATAATGGTTGATTAATTATGAATGAATATATTTGTTTGTTTGACTTTTTTGAAATTAAAAAAAACTTTCATACAACCTTTTTATTTTTTATTCATTTTCATCAAATTAAATACCTTCAAAAATATGTCTTGGAATTATATCTATGACTAAAAAAATGTTATATTTATATTTAAAAATTAATTCAATATTGAATATAAATCTTAATCAGTAACAAAATATACCATGATCCTTATGCCAGTAAAGATAAGGACACAATAATCCACAGGATTTATTCATTAGTGTATGGGGAATGGCGATGTCGAGCTGTGGTGGTCGAGCTAGGGCGTCTGTGCCCTAGCTCGCTCTTCGTGAGTTCTTGCTGGTGCGTCATGGGGGGGTCTTTTCCTGCAATTTGAGTGGTGCATGGTTGTCTTCTTCCTTCTACCGCTGGTTCCCTTGGTGCGCGAAGGTGGGCGTTGGGCTTGAGCCGACAGATTTGGGCCTGTGTCTTTTGTGCGTGGTGGCGACCGGGTGGAACTTGGTGTGTTGTCGCTTGGTCGGGTTCCCTTCGTCTACTAGGCTCGCGTGGGGCAGAGGTTGTTGGGTGTTGTGTGGGGTTTGGTGCGCGGCCATTCTCCGTGGGTTGTGTGATTTCCAGCTTGGGGGTTCGGGGGTTCTTTTTGAAGCTGAAACTTGTGCGTTTTGGAGGGTTGTGGGAGAAGTTGGAGGGGTATTGTGGTAACCCTCACATGTGTGTTCTCCTCTGATCTCTCGATTCAGGGGCTTGCATGCCCGAATTGGATTTTGTTCTAAGTCATGTCACAAGGGGAGTCATCTGGGATTAGCCCCAAGATGGATTTCCGATTAGCTTTTGGATCAAAACCCCCAGAACAGGGGGCAAAGGTTTTTGATAATAATTTGTTTACGCCGAGTCAGGAGATGAATAGTTTTGGATTATCTGGAAGACCTAAAATTACAAAAATTAATGGATGTTTGGAAAGATGTAAGGAGAGACCGAAACTGGTTATCCTGATGGAGTTGTTGGCGGATGATATTGAATATTATTCGAAACACTCCTTTTACTGTAAGTTTATGGGTTTAAGGGTCTCATTGCAATTTTTGGAATCTTGGGCCCAGAGGACTTGGTTGCTGGAAGGAGAAATGGAGATTAGACTCCTAGCTAATAATTACTTTATGGTTTCATTTGATTGCATGGCTGATCGGAATAGGATTTTTGAGGGGGGTCCCTATTTCTATAACCAAGTGGGCTTGTTTATGAAGGCGTGGCATGCGGGTTTCAATCCGACTAAGGAGCTCCCGAATAGGGTTCTAGTGTGGGTTCATCTGCCATGGTTTCCAGTCGAATGTTGGCGAGAGGATGTCCTACATTTGGTGGCTTCACTGCTTGGTAAACCAGTTGGGTCTTCACAATAGACGCAGTTTAAAAAGGTAATGACTTTTGCCCGTATTTGTGTAGAAATTGATTTAAGTATGCCATTGCCAGATTCTGTAAAGGTGAGTGCAGGATCATATACATGGGTGCAACAGATAGACTATGAAACTTTGCCCTTTCGGTGTCGATTTTGTCATGAGTATGGACACTTGTAGCGCAGGTGCCCCAGGGCTAAGCCAGTAGGGACCCATTCTGGCCAAACTCCACGCAATCCACCTGGGGCTGATAAGGGGAAGGGGCCTATTCCAGGTGATGATATTGCAGAGGATGGATTTATTCTTGTCAAATCTCACAACAGAAATCGAGGGCAAAAGAGGATTCTGGGGGAGAGGTAGGATGATGTTTCTTTTAACAGGTTTGAGGTGTTGGATGATCTCAACCAATAGGAAGTGAATCTAGGTTTGATGAACTTGGATCAAGAAGCTTTGGGCTTAGGAAAGAATGGGCCTCCTTCGGAGGTTATACAGGTTGTGCAGGACTCGGGTGTTGGGCAGATGGACACGGATCAGCAGTTGATTGTTTTGGCTGGACAAGATCCTGTGCATGGGAATTTGACAAATGGGGGAGAGGGTTATCCTTTGCCTATAAAGATTGGTGTGGAAGTTGGAAAGAGCTCCAGTTCCTCTTCTCGCATGGGTATTCAGCAAAAGGATCCAAAGAAAGGGGTTGGTGAGAAGAACCCCAAGCTAGGTAGGAAAAAGGATTTAGAAAAGATTAAATCAACTTGGGAGACTCTGGTAGAGTCAGGGGCAGTTAAGACCCTAGATTCTCACTTCTTGTGTACCTAGAAATGATTGTTATATCTTGGAATGTAAGGGGCTTGAACAGGGGCCCCCGACAAAAAGTTGTTCATGATTTGGTTAGGAATCAATCTCCGGATGTTCTTTTTCTTCAGGAAACTAAGCTTTCCGTGGAGAGTATGGTGAATATGGTACCTAAGTTGTGGAAGTATGGCGAGTGTCAGTGTGTTGGAGCTCATGGTGCGTCCGGGGGGGTGGCTTGCTTATGGAATCCACAAAGGATTTTCCCTCTCTGGTGGACATCTTCTAGGTCGACTATTTCGTTGGTGGCCTCTTGTTCTGTGATTGGAGAATGTATTCTCCTCTCCAATGTGTATGCGCCTATTGAGTATCAAGGTAAGCAACTTCTTTGGTCTCATCTTCGATATGTTCATAGTCTGGCTCCTTTCCACCCATGGATTATGGCTAGGGATTTCAACGCTATTGTGGAGTTGTCTGAGAAAAGGGGTGGAATTGTTCGATTGGAGCCTTCTGCTCTGCTTCTCAAGGATAGCATTTATGATCTAAATCTTATTGATGTTCAGCCCAGTAATGGTCATTTTACTTGGAATAATAGGCGAACTGGTGAAGACTGTGTCACTGAGAGGCTTGATCAATTCTTGGTCTCTTGTTATTGGGTTGGTGACATATGGTCAACCTCCTCTGAAATTCTGGATTGGAGGGGTTCGGACCACTAGCCTATCAAGCTTAGCATCATCTCTGCTCAAGCACCTCGGTCTCCTTCCTTCAGATTCTAGCTTATGTGGTTACGGGACTCTACTCTTTTTGACCAAGTGGGTGTGTGGTGGAGGATTGGTAGACTTGCTTTTGGTACGACAATGTATACCTTTGCTAAGCTGCTTCAATTTGTCAAGTATCAGCTTAAAAGGTGGAATCGTCGGTGTTTTGGCAATATTTTTCATGATAAGGCTGCTGCCCAAGAAGAGTTAAATAATGTTACAAGATTGATTCGGGATATTGGGGTTACGGAGGATCTTTTGAAAGAAGAGGCTAGAACCTTGAAGGTGGTCGAGGAATGTGAGTTACGTGAGGAGATATATTGGAAGCAAAAGGCTCAGATTGACTGGTTGCAGGAAGGGGACAAAAATACTGCTTTTTTCTTTAATTCTGTGAAGGCTAAAAGGCATGGTAACTCTATCTTTGTGTTAGTTAACGACAAAGGGGATCGTGTTGTCTCATTCCAGGAAATCATGACTGAGGCATCACAGTATTTTGCTGCTCTTTTCAAAGAGGACTCTCAAGGGGGTTCAGTCGAGGAGGAACAGGTTCTTTTGTGTGTCCCTCAATTGGTCTCTAGGGAGGCGAATGAGTATCTGATGACGGAGATTTCTCTAGAGGAGCTGGAGGAGATTGTGTTTCAGATTAAGTGGGGTAAAGCTCCTGGCCCAGATGGTTTTCCAATAGAGTTCTTCCAAGAGTTTTGGGAAATCATAAAGTTGGACCTTCTAGCGGTTGTTCAGGAATCCCAAAGGAACAAGCAGATGTTGCGTGCTCTTAATTCCACCTTCATTGCTCTCATTCCCAAGTGTGAAGGTGCGGATAGGTTAACTCAATTCAGGCTTATCTCCCTTTGCAATGTGGCATATAATATTATTGCGAAGTTAATGGCTGAGAGATTGAAGAAGTAGCTTAAAGTGTTGATCTTGGAGGAACAAAGCGGGTTTGTTGCAAGACGACAAATTTTGGACGAGGTTGTTATTGCTTCTGAGACCATCCACTCCATGGCCAGTTCCCAAGAGAAGACTATGTGTATTAAATTGGATATGGCTAAGGCCTATGATAGGGTTAGATGGTCCTTCCTTCGGAAGATCCTTGGTGCTTTTGGATTTTGTGTTGAATGGATCCAATGGGTTATGAGTTGTGTTACATCAGTATCCTTCTCGGTATTGATAAATGGAGATCACTCTGAACTTTTTGGGGCGTCTCGGGGTCTTCGCCAAGGGGACCCTCTATCCCCGTACCTATTTCTTCTTTTTTATAAAGGTCTTGGGCGTTTGCTGAGAAGAAATGTTGGGTTAGGTAGCATTCAGGGTTGGCATTGGGGTGGAGACTTGCCTCCGCAGTCTCGTTTGTAGTTTGTTGATGATACTGCCTTGATGGGGATGGCTACTGTCAGGGAAGCTACTTTTTTGAGACAGTTGTTGGATGTTTACTTGGTGGCATCGGGGCAATTGATTAATGAAGATAAGTCTTCCATCTTATTCTTCAATACACCTGCCCCCATTCAAAGAAGAATTGCTAACATTTTGAGGTTTCAAATAGGGGTTCTCCCTTTTATGTATTTAGGCATTCCAATTTATGTTGGTCGTCTTCCTAAGGGTTCTTGTTAGAATATCATTGATAAGTTCTGGGTGAAAGTCAATCATTGGACACATAGATGGTTGTCTTTTGTTGGGCGGGTTCAGCTTCTTAAATCAGTTGTGCAAGCGCTCCCTACGTACAGGTGTATGCTTCAAGTGGCTCCGGCTGGGTTTCTTAAGGAGTTGGACTCTCTTGAGAGACAGTTTTTATGGGGCTGGATGCTTGTCATCCTCCAAGTGGAGCCTGGTCAAGTGGGAAGAGGTGTGTAGTCCTAAGCAATATGGTGGTTTGGGACTTTGACAATCCTCTTTCTTTGGAGTGGTTGTGGCTGCTAAGCTATTCTGGTGTTGGTGTGTGGAGCAGGATTAGGTGTGGGCCAGGATATTATCGCATAAGTATTTCCCTGGCATCCCTCAGCATGATCTCCTTAGGTACCCTCTTGAGGGGAAAGGGTCGGTGATTTGGAGTACTCTTCAGAAGGGTGTGAAGCTCATTAAGGAGGGTTTATTTTGGATCTGTCGTCAGGGTTCGAAAGCTCTCTTTTGGTCTGAATCTTGGGATGGTTTCCCTCTGCTTATCTCTCAGTTTCCTCACCTGATTCCGTTGAGCCAAAGATTTCTTACGGTTGGTTGGTCGCGGGTGAGTGACTTCAAGTCCTTTTCTTTTTATGGGCAGTTGGAGAAGGCTTGTTGGAAGGATCCCACCCATTGGTCGGATGTGGGTGAGGAGGAAGGCAGGGTCAAGCTTAACGCGATTCTTTGTAGTAGGTGTTGTTGTTCTCTATGGGAAGAGGATATTATTGCTTGGGCTCATAATCCCAAGGGGAGTTATTCTATTGCTTGGGGCTATCAGGTGTTGCTGGATTAGAAGCTGGCTAGGGCGGAGGTTCAGTGGTGGAAGAGGGTGTGGAGTAAGCTATCATGGCCTAAATGTAATTGTTTTGTTTGGACTTTAGCGTGGAATAGATGCTTGACCTGGGATAACATTCGTAAGCGGGGTCTCCAGGGGCCTTCAGTTTGTGTTCTCTGTGGGAAGGTGGAAGAGGACTCCTCACACTTGTTCTTCCGATGTCCCTTTGTTGTGCAACTTTGGCATTGGTGGTGGGAGGTTTGGAAGAAACCTTGTGTTCATGCTTCCTCTTTGGTGGAGTTCTGGGATAGTTTGGGAAGACCCCCCTCGTCGGCCTCCTTTTTGCAGGATGTCTGGTATGCTGGACCTACTTTTCTTCTTTGGCAGACCTGGTTGGAGCGGAATCGTAGAATATTCCGTGGTGTTAAATTGGTGGGTCAGCAGGTGTGGATGTGTATATTAGGTATGATACAGGAGTCGGTTGTGGCCAAGTGTGAAGTGTCTTTCCCCCTGGGGAAAGAGGATGCTGAGTTGGTAGATAGGTTGGGACTTCAGGGGAGACAATCTTCTTCTAGGGGTTCTAGGAGATGCAGACATGGGGCCAAGAGAGTGCAACGGCTGGGTAGATGGCTTCCTCCTCCAGCTGGAGTCTTGAAGATCAATTCTGATGGATCTTCTAGAGGTAATCCTGGGCTTGCTGGGATTGGTGGGGTTGGCAGAGATTCAGGGGGTTCGGTGATTTTTATTTTCTCTATTCATGAGGGGGAGAAGATGGTCAATCTCATGGAGAGTTTGGCGATTCTTTATGCTGTGGAGAGGGCCCTCGCTTTGGGATGGCATAAGGTTATTTGTGAGGCTGATTCACAAATCTTGATTAATCTGTTGAATGAGAAAAAAGATGTCTGATATTAATTGGCAGTTGGCTTCAGTTGTTCAAAGTATTCTTCAAGTTTGCTCCAGGATGGAGGCGGTTTCTTTTGTTCATATCCCGAGGGAGTGGAATCGGGTTGCTGACTGCTTGGCTAAATGGGCTTTTGAGCATGATATTGGCTGGAAGATTGAGGATTGGATGCAGGTCTCCCTTGAGTTACATCAGGACTTGGATAGAGTACTTGAAGAGGATAAAAGGATATTGGAAGATAGTTGATTTTGTTTTTGTTCCTGCTTTGGTGCTTCTTTGGTTTTCTGGGGCTAGCCCCCTTGGTTTTGGTTGTAATGCTCTCTTTTGATTTTCAATAAAGTTTTTACCCCTCTTTTTTTTTTAAAAAAGATAAGGACACAATAGAACTTGTTATGCCAATAAGTTATGATTCAAACTAGTGACCAATAAAGATAAGGACAATATAAAACTTGTTATGCCAATAAGTTATGATTCAAACTCGTCACCTACATTTTATTAATAAATTTATCAACCGACGTTGTTGCATGAACAATTATCTCACATTTATTTTTAACATTTTTTTGACATACTTTATATGAAAAAATATATACATAATAAACATGCATATATATATATTTGATGACATAAATACTTTCGATATCAAAATAAATTATACCATAGAAATGACCTCTATTAAAATAATACTTAAATAATTATTTTCTCATACAAACATTCCTTTCACACATACATTTGAAAATTACTTATACAAGTATTATATAAAATATAATAATTTTTAATTAAAAAATATAATATATAAAATAAGTAGTATAATTATAATATATAAAATATACATTATATATTATATGTAGGGTAAAGGATGTTGTAATGTTAAAACCTAAATGTGCTAATTATTAGGATCTTGGTCGTAATTTTTATTTTAATATACTCTAAAACCCTCATCAAAACCTTATTTTCTGGCTACAACTCGCCAAATTGGAGAAGTGAAAGAGCAATACCAGTGAGGAAGATTTTGGAGGAGCGTAAACCAATAGCAATAGGAAAGTAGCCAAAAACGGTGAAAAATAGTCAAAAAAATGGTGAAAAATGATGAACGACTGAGATAATGGCGGGGAAAGTAGAAAAATACGGCAAAAAATGATGAACGGTTGAGATAGCGATGAGGAAAGCGGTAAAAAACGGCGAAAAATGATGAACAATTGAGATTCATTTGATGGTCGTCTAAGGGAGACTGTGCCGTTGATTGCATATTTTAGCTTGGTCTCTCTCGAATTGGATACACCTTCGACGTAAATTATTTTATATACAATATAATTTGTATTATATATTATATTATAATTTATTTGTTAATTGAGTTTGTATTATTTTAAAATATATTAATTTAATTTTACATTTGTATTTAATAGTTTTAATTATAGAATATAATATATAATAATAATATAATTTATATTGCCAATAGTGGCATGGTGTGATGGTTAAGTTGTGTTATTATTCTTGCCATCAAGCTTCAAATCTTATTGGGTTGTAATTGTTGAGAATTTATATTGGGGATGAGGTGCCCCATTTATGACCTCACCGGTTCATAGCTCTAAGTCAAAAGCATTTACCCCTTTTAATAATAATAATATAATTTATATTTAATAAGTTGTTATATTAAATATTATATATAATAATAAATATAACCATAATATTAGTATTATATATTATTATTTTTCTACTATTATATTTTAAGTTCCTTTCAATTTAAACATTTTAAAATAAAATGCTCTTTCCCCACAATTTGTGAATATGCAATTTAGGGTTTTTTTTTAATATCACAAAATAATTTAGTGTTTCTTGCAAGGAAACAAAGTAGAAGTTCTCGCTCATCAAATGGAATTACCTCCACCTCTTTCCTCTTTGCCATTTTTATCCACTATCTGAGCTATAGATGTAGTTGCATGGAGAATCCATTTAAAAGTACTGTCAATGTAATGAGATTAAAAAAAAACCAATGAGATTTTTCCTCATTGTGATTATGGTATCTTGCCTACAAAGGGCATCTTCCCCTTTTTTTCTTCCTCATATCCCAATGTGGGGTCTCACACAGTACAAGGGACTACAAAGAAAATTAAATGGCATCCACATTTCCCATAACTATCAATCTAACAATCATGTTATAGTTTTTCTTCTATTTAAAAATTCTTTGGTTGAAAGTAGATCCAACTTGTTCTTTCGAAGAGAATGTACCTCTTTATTTCAAATTACACAGTTTATTTCCATTGGTTTATATAATAAAAATGCATGCAAAATAAAGAGGGGAATATAGAAAGAGAGAAATATAGAGGAAAAGAGAGGTATTGAAAAATGAGAGAGAAAGCAAAAGAGTGATAGAGAAGAGAAAGAGATATATAAAAAAAGTAAAGAGTGAGAGTGATAAAGAGGGGGAGAGGGAGATAGAGAGGTGGGAGGGACATTAAGGACACCTTTCAAAATACATTCTTGGGTCTAGTTGAGCCCAAAGTGTAGGAGATATTACCCACTCTTCTCAACTGGCCTTTAATCCTCCTCAATTTGTTGATGAACCCTTGTTTTACCTTCTTGATAAATCACTAGCCTTGAAAGTAAGAAGTTCTAGGATTTTGGACCTTTGGTTTTGGGACCTAACAACCTCCCTCCTCATCTTTATTATAATGTGTATGTTTATCAAAATTATAAGAATATACACGTGCACACACACATACTTACATATTTGACATTAAAAATAATATGATATTTTGAATAGAATTATCTCAAGGATAATGAGGCATTAATATAATGGTTGATTAATTATGAATGAATATATTTGTTTGTTTGACTTTTTTGAAATTTTAAAAAAACTTTCATACAACCTTTTTATTTTTTATTCATTTTCATCAAATTAAATATCTTCAAAAATATGTCTTGGAATTATATCTATGAGTAAAAAAATGTCATATTTATATTTAAAAATTAATTCAATATTGAATATAAATCTTAATCAATAACAAAATATACCATGATCCTTATGCCATTAAAGATAAGGACACAATAGAACTTGTTATGCCAATAAGTTATGATTCAAACTAGTGACCAATAAAGATAAAGACAATATAAAACTTGTTATGCCAATAAGTTATGATTCAAACTCATGACCTACATTTTATTAATAAATGTATCAACAGACGTCAATGCATGAACAATTATCTCACATTTATTTTTAAAATGATATTTTAACATTTTTTTGACATACTTTATATGAAAAAATACATACATAATAAACATGCATATATATATTTGATGACATAAATACTTTCGATATAAAAATAAATTATACCATAGAAATGACCTCTATTAAAATAATACTCAAATAATTATTTTCTCATACAAACATTCCTTTCACACATACATTTGAAAATTACTTGTACAAGTATTATATAAAATATAATAATTTTTAATTAAAGAATATAATATATAAAATAAGTAGTATAATTATAATATATAAAATATACATTATATATTATATGTAGGGTAAAGGATGTTGTAATGTTAAAACCTAACAGTGCTAATTATTAGGATCTTGGTCGTAATTTTTATTTTAATATACTCTAAAACTCTCATCGAAACCTTATTTTTTGGCTGCAACTCGCCAAATTGGAGAAGTGAAAGAGCAATACCAGTGAGGAAGATTTTGGAGGAGCGGAAACCAATAGCAATAGGAAAGCAGCCAAAAATGGTGAAAAACAATTAAAAAAATGGCGAAAAATGATGAACGACTGAGATAATGGTGGGGAAAGCAAAAAAATACAGTAAAAAATGATTAACGGTTGAGAAAGCGGTGAGGAAAGCAGTAAAAAATGGCAAAAAATGATGAACGACTGAGATTCGTTTGATGGTCGTCCAAGGGAGACTGCACCGTTGATTGCAGATTTTAGCTTGGTCTCTCTCGAATTGGATATGCCTTCGGCGTAAATTATTTTATATACAATATAATTTGTATTATATATTGTATTATAATTTATTTGTTAATTGAATTTGTACTATTTTAAAATATATTAATTTAATTTTACATTTGTATTTAATAGTTTTAATTATAGAATATAATATATAATAATAATATAATTTATATTGTCAATAGTGGCATGGTGTGATGGTTAAGTTGTGTTATTATTCTTGCCATCAAGCTTCAAATCCCATTGGGTTGTAATTGTTGAGAATTTATATTGGGGATGAGGTCCCCCATTTATGACCTCACCGGTTCATAGCTCTAAGTCAAAAGCATTTACCCTTTTTAATAATAATAATATAATTTATATTTCATAAGTTGTAATATTAAATGTTATATATAATAATAAATATAACCATAATATTAGTATTATGTATTATTATTTTTCTACTATTATATTTTAAGTTCCTTTCAATTTAAACATTTTAAAAGAAAATGCTCTTTCCCCACAATTTGTGAATATGCAATTTAGGGTTTTTTTTTAATATCACAAAATAATTTAGTGTTTCTTGCAAGGAAACAAAGTAGAAGCTCTTGCTCATCAAATGGAATTACCTCCACCTCTTTCCTCTTTGCCATTTTTATCCACTATCTGAGCTATAGATGTAGTTGCATGGAGAATCCATTTAAAAGTACTGTCAATGTAATGAGATTAAAAAAAAATCAATGAGATTTTTCCTCAATGTGATTATGGTATCTTGCCTGCAAAGGGCATCTTCCCCTTTTTTTCTTCCTCATATCCCAATGTGGGGTCTCACACAGTACAAGGGACTACAAAGCAAATTAAATGGCATCCACATTTCCCATAACTATCAATCTAACAATCATGTTATAGTTTTTCTTCTATTTAAAAATTCTTTGGTTGAAAGTAGATCCAACTTGTTCTTTCAAAGAGAATGTACCTCTTTATTTCAAATTACACAGTTTATTTCCATTGGTTTATATAATAAAAATGCATGCAAAATAAAGAGGGAAATATAGAAAGAGAGAAATATAGAGGAAAAGAGAGGTAGTGAAAATGAGAGAGAAAGTAAAAGAGTGATAGAGAAGAGAAGAGATATATAAAAAAAGTAAAGAGCGAGAGTGATAAAGAGGGGGAGGGGGAGATAGAGAGGTGGGAGGGAGATTGATAAAGAGAGAGGAATAGAGAGATCTAGGACAAGATATATAAATAAGAGGTGTAAATGAAAATAGAGATATAGAAAAGGGAGACAAACTTTTGATAAAATATTTTGTGTCAAAATGAGACTTTGGAAAAGGGTATGAAAATTCATCAAAACATAAAGGATAGAAAATTTTTATGAGATGATGTAGTTAAAATTACCTTTGTAGATGTGTAAGGAAATTGTGGATGCATAGACAACATATGCAAATTATTTGATAGAATTATCCCAAATCCAATTAGACACAAATCCAATTAGCATATATCAAATCAATCTCTAAAACCTTTACTTTATTTCTCCTTGCTTGTGCCAAAACATGAGATTTAGATTACAACATGGAATTTATAAAAGCATAATGTAAGGAGGATTTTTGTTAGATGTTATAATGCAACTACCTTGGTGGATATGTATGCAAATTGTAGAACTATAAACAAGGCACTCTAACTATTTGGCATAATGACTCAAAGAGATGTCATCACATAGAATGTCCTGATTGTAAGATGTGCATTGCCCTATACAAAATAGAGAAAAAAATAGAAATCTACAATATATTATATGGCGAGGGGCTATATTGGCTCAATTTGTTTACATTGTACAAAGTTAAGGAAACAATTGTTGTTCACTTAGAGAAATTTAAACCTTGTTAATTTATAGAGCTCAAGGCAACCTTTTGAATCTTTGTGTAAGGAATTTTATCTTCGACCATGGACAACCCAACAGTCCATGTATTGTACTCCTCTAGTGAAATTGCTTTCACATTTTCTTCTTTGTCATTTTTTCCTTTTTCTTGTGAAAATGTAATTGAATAATTTTATCTTCCACCTTGTTAATTGATAGAGCTCAAGGCAACCTTTTGAATCTTTGTGTAAGGAATTTTATCTTCCACCATGGACAACCCAACACTCCATGTATTGTGATCCTCTAGTGAAATTGCCTTCACATTTTCTTCTTTGTCATTTTTTCCTTTTTCCTTTGCAGATGTAGTTGAATAAGGGAATCCATCTAAAACTATTGTCAATGTCATGAAAATTTTAGAAATATATGTCAGAACAATGAACAAATTGTGCTAAGTTATGAATGAAATTCTAATACTGGTGCTAGAAAGAACCTTTTACTCTAATGAATTTTCATTTATTCAATTGATTAAAAAATGAATAAATGTTTCCATTGAGTCTTTGGAAACATACCACATTATTGGATAATACTTTGATGGTGGTCCACTAGCACCCTTTGACAAAATATGCTTATAATAATGCCAAATTAGTATATGCCAGAAATTTTCACTACTGTATAGCCTAAATAAGAACTTGGAGAACTCTTGACCAAGTAAAATACAAGCCACCATCCATGACCTGTCACCTCTATCATGTTTTTTCCAACATAAAAACTAACAAACTACTCTCCAAACATAGTAGTTCCACCCCCCAAAATAATCCTAAACTTCTAAATTTTCAATCAAGTAGATTAGAGATTATTTGTAGATCCTAAATAAGCATTAGATATTAGCAATAGGTGAAAATTAATAAGTCCACTCCTAAAGTAAGCTTATTTTTGTTGGTGTAGCTTAGATATGAGAAGTGGCCGAATAAAAAGTGTTATTTTGGTGCTTAAAGAATCCATTTTTAGGTGCAAGTCAATCAAATAAACACACAACTTAAGTTAAGACCAATATACAAACATGACATAAATTATAGCTCACTACAATAGTTGTGAGAAAAACTACATTGCAGCCCTGTTTGAGCATTTATGTCTTCAACATTAAATTTCAGTGCTTGCACAATCCTCGAGGGTAGAAGAACAGTGGAATAAGCTGCAAAGGTGCAAATCACAGTTAGAAATCCAATACAACATACATACCTACTTTTGAGAAAAATGCTAGAGTCAAAAACTTGACAAGGTATTCCATTAACATGGCAACTTCAGAACAAATGAATTTATAGTTCATCATGTCGGGGGAGACGCTAGTGTAGGTTTATCATATTTTGAGTTAAAGGATCATGAGGCATTTGATTTAGGTAAGGCTAAAATCATATCTATTTCAAATCTATAAGAGAGAATAAAAGCTAATTTGCTTCACATTATGATTGGTTAAGTTTTATGAATGTCAATTTCATATTACGAGTTTAAATTTCAAGGTTCTAGATAATAAGTAAGTTCGGGCATAGGATGCATTGATCTCTGGGAGGGCATATGAAATTTGTGGATATAATGTCCTTACATGATAATTCTAGTGCCCCTCAAAAGTCCAATTATTGTGGGATGATGACTCCCTTCAAAATATGGTTGACAATATGTTGACTCTAGTTTATTGTTTCCTCTTGTACGGATTGTTGATGTTGTAGCTTCGGGCTACATACTTCTGCCTTCAATGTTAGACAATAAATTCATGTAGCCTAATGACTATTCATTTATTGCAATGAAGAGGCGCTTCACTTATCATATTTAATTATTGAGAATAATTAAATGGGTCGACTTATAATAATATTTAATTATTGGGAATAATTAAATGGGTTAACTTCATTAAAGAAATTATATTTCTTTAATATTAATATGAGGTCGACCTTCTTGAAGAGTCACCTTATTTTGTATAAATACAAGGTGATGATCCACCATTTGATCATCAAGTTCGTTCATCATATTTGCACTCCTTGAAGAAGTTCGCACTTGAGCAGCAAGTCATTATCTTGAGTAGCATATCTTTATCTTGAGTAGTAGATCAGAAGTTTGCACTTGTGTAGCAGATCTTCATCTTGAGCACCAGATCATCATGAGTACAATAGATCGAATGCAAGGAGAAACAAATTCATTTTGTGTCTTCGCATCTAGGAGAGATGTCATTATTCATTGTATCAAATTCGGCCTTGTGTTGGGCCTGAGTTGTAAGCAGATTTCTGCTCTTATTCAGAAATATATAAGTGATATATTTGTTGGATTTTTCCCCTTGAGTTGGAGGGTTTTCCTAGGGTATCTTGTGGTGTTTTCTTATGTGTTATATTTTCTGATTGCTTTCATTTTTGAACATAAAACTAACATGGTATTAGAGTGGGTCGAGGAAAAGATCCAATCAGAATTGTTAAGCAGTCTGAGTGAAATGTGAGGTCTAGAAAAAGCCGCATTATTTTTGTTCGTGAAATTCTTCACCTGTTCATACAAGGCAGACATGAAGGAAACCATTCCTATTTAAGAGCAGCAAACAATAAGTATTTCGAGCCTTTGGAAATTGATCATGATGATCGAATTAAGGGATGCCATCACTAGGCTGGTTGAGTATTCATACCAGCTAAAGCTATACCTGTAGAAGGCATGTTGGAATGAATAGCTCACGTTGTATTGATTCTAGACCATGCAAGAATGATGAAATTGCTACTTCTCAATTCATAATATTATTAAATCTTCCTATGCCATATTCTATTCACTACAACAATCAAATGTTTTTTTTAAGAACAATAATCTCATTGTCTTTAATACTGTTGCATTTTTTATTTGTTGTCGTATCATTTCACAGGCCAGAGTTAATGAACTAAGAGCCGATTTATGTATTGAAACAAGTTGTGTGGAAGGCTTCACTGGGATATCAAGTTCCTTAATATATTTCACAGAACTTCGTTATCGTTGTGATATTGTGAATATCATGGGAAGTTGCAGGAAGTCATGGACCCCTTGGAAACTTTCTGCAGATCATAAGTTGGTTGGAAACATAGTGCATCGATAAATTTGAACGGTCAAAGACCATGTTCAAAATTAACCTTTCCACCTCTACAAATTCTAAGTCATGGGCTCGTGTTCAAGCCGTGAAGGTTGTGGACTGATCTGAGCGCAAGAGCAACATATCTTACTGTGTCCAGTATTTGCATCCATCAGAATATTTAAAGATAAGTATTCTTTGTTTTGTTTCAAATCACCCTTCTAGGCTAAAATTTAGTTTGCTAAGTTGTGCAAATCTGACTTTGGTTATTTGAATCATGTGTGTTTAGTCAAAATTGTGGTTTCTCTTGAATAGTGATCATTGGGACAAGATCCTTTGGAGATACCACTATTCCTTGCAAATTGTGAAGATCTTTGAGTGTGACTCTGAGATGAAAAGAGAACTGCAATTTCGTTGTGATTGGATGATCACATCGATAACATTATCTTTGTGCATGGACTATGATGGTGCCTTGAGAGGCCTGATTCTATGTTGTATATGTTGGCTGCATAATGTATCTAAGAAATATGAGTTGAGCAAATTGTCTCTTGTTGTGCTGAGATTAGCTCTTTCAAGAGGAGTAAAAGATGGAAAAAAGATATATCAGAATAAATAAAGAAAAGTTCTATTACTTCTTTATTTTTGTTATCTCTTGATATTTGCTTCTTATATATAATCTATTGTTATTATTATTAATCCTTTAAGCTACAAGATTGGATCGAGAAGCAAATGAATGATGAATTAATTATCTGGGATTATTTAAGGAGATTCTGATCAGATAAGTATGTCATGTTCATGAATTTCTTATTTAGTTATTAATTCATGCTATAACATTGAGATAGTAAATCATGTATGCTTCCAACATTGGTATTTCTCTTTAGAATAGCTGAGTTCTATGAACTAGTAGTAATCTCTCCTTAATGTCTTCAGGATGGACCAAGAAGCGTAAGAGATTGCTTTCAAGAGAAGAAGAGCTTGTTGCATCTTGTAGGCTGAAGCATGGAGACACAACTTGCAACCATGGGACTGAGTTGGTGACTAAAGGCATCTTTCAGAAAGGAAGAACCTATTCAGGTTGTCATTGTGATCAATTTTTTCGAAGAGGATAAATTAACCTTCAGAGGGAGTTTTGTGACTCACGAAGAAGAAGTTGCAAGGCCTGATGCTAAATCCTTGAAGATCCTCTTCAGTAGTTGAGATAAGAATTGCTCAAAACAATCAACTTGGATTTAACATTGGTAGCTCCACAAACCTATTCAGAATAGAGTGATCTGGGATGAGGTCAAAGAGGACAACCCTGAATCTCTACAGAGGTGTGCGCTGGAAACCATTTCTCTAAGACAAGCATTGCAGGTAATCTTGGACGATGAGGTTAGAAGGTTGATGCAAGTACTTGAAGATTCAGAGGGAGCCTACTAAAGATGGTGATCTAGTTAATATTGGTTCTATATGTTGGTAATTTACTTCTTACTGGAGAAGATCACCTCATTATCAAAAGCAAGGAGTTAGCTTCTGAATTTGAAATGAAGGATCTTGGATACATGCATTACTTCCTTGGTTTTGAAGTTTGGCAGAGGCCTGATGAGATCATTCTAAGTCAAGGGAAGTATACAGTAGACATCTTGAAGAGATTTGGTATGATAGATTGCAAATCCATGTCTACACCTATGGAAACCAATTTTCAGAAGTTAAAGGAAGCTACAGCTAATTCAGATCTGGTGGATCCCACCATTTACAGGAAGTTGATTGGATCGTTGATGTATCTACTCAATACTAGACCAGATATTTGTTATGTAGTGAGTGCACTTAGTCAGTTCATTTGTGAACCAAGGCAAATACATCTAGTTGCAACAAAGCATATCCTAAGATACTTGTGTGGCACAGTTGGGTATGGCTTGAGATATTATTCTGGTGTGGAATTGAAGCTGCATGGTTATACTGATTCTGATTGGGCAGGGTGTGTTGTTGATCGGAAGAGCACCTCTGGATGTTGTTTCAGTTCGGGGTCTGCAATGATCTCCTGGTGTAGCAGGAAGCAATCTTCAGTGGCACTGAGCACCGTAGAGGCCAAGTACATTGCAGCATGTGTGGCAACTAGAGAAGCAGTGTGGCTTCAAAAGCTCCTTGCAGGATTGTTTGGATAATCATTGGAGTCGACTGTCATTCATTATGATAACCAAAGTTGTGTGAAGCTTTTTGTCAATCCAGTGTTTCATGACAAAACAAAACATGTTGAGATCAAATACCACTATATTAGAGATATGGTATTGAGGAAAGCAATTTAGTTGATATACATTAGTATTGATGAGCAGATGACAGACATTCTCACCAAGCCCCTCTCCACAGTAAAGTTTTTGTACTTTCGATACAAGCTTGGTATTGTGGAGAATGAAGCCCTAGCTAAGAGGGAGTCTCAGTATTAGTGATCTTTTATGATTTGTTTTAATGAATTTTCCTCTGAGACGGGGGAATTTGAGGTGTAAGCCCTTGTTAATACATCTTTCTCTGTGATGGAGAAATTTGAGGTGAAATCCCTTGTTTCCATCCTCTGGGAGTAGCCAAGGTGGATGTCATGTGTGTGACTCCATGACAACATAACGTGAGAGAGTCTGTGATGAATTTCTTGTACTTTTGTTTTTCACCCTCTGGGAGTAGCCATGGTGAACGTCATGATGAGGTGACGACATTACATTGAGTGATGGGCACATGTACATATATACCATTCATGGGAGTAGACATGATGGTTGATATCACGATGAGGTGATATGCTCTTTTCAAACATGGGTGTAGCCATGGTGGTTGATATCACGATGAGGTGATATGTCTTGCACAACTGGAAGTATTCCTCCCTAGCTAAGAGGGAGTGTTGATGTTGTAGCTTCGGGCTACATACTTCTGCCTTGAATGTTAGACAATAAATTCATGTAGCCTAACAACTATTCATTTATTGCAGTGAAGAGGTGCTTCACTTATCCTATTTAATTATTGAGAATAATTAAATGGGCTGACTTATAATAATATTTAATTATTGGGAATAATTAAATGGGCCGACTTCATTAAAGAAATTATATTTCTTTAATATTAATACGAGGCTGACCTTCTTGAAGAGTCACCTTATTTTGTATAAATACAAGGTGATGATCCACCATTTGATCATCAAGTTCATTCATCATATTTGCACTCCTTGAAGAAGTTCACACTTGAGCAGCAAGTCATTATCTTGAGTAGCAAATTTTTATCTTGAGTAGCAGATCAAAAGTTCGCACTTGTGTAGCAGATCTTCATCTTGAGCAACAAATCATCATGAGTACAATAGATCGAATGCAAGGAGAAACACATTCATTTTGTGTCTTCGCATCTAGGAGAGATGCCATTATTCATTGTATCAAATTTGGCCTTGTGTTGGGCTTGAGTTGTAAGCAGATTTCTGCTCTTATTCTGAAATATATAAGAGATATATTTGTTGGGTTTTTCCCCTCAAGTTGGAGGGTTTTCCCAAGGTATCTTGTGGTGTTTTCTTATGTGTTACATTTACTATAGCCTTTTGAACAATATGATGATCCCACAAGAAATTTATTACCCTTGGTGTCAATGAAGTGACCCTACCAGAAATTCAATTGATATTAGTGGCCCATATGGTGTTCCTACAATTGATTATAAGAAAAGCCTTAGAGGGCCATCTTAATGTTATCTAGATGCTTGTAACACATATCAAATGGTACCTAGCTATAACAGGCTTGGTGAAAACAATAAATTGTTCTTCACTTTATGAGTTTAGAAGGAATTGAGTAGGCTACACCATCATGTTGATGACATATATGTATTTTTTTTTTGCATTTCATCATGTGTCACAAGGAGATCAAGCTGTAAGAGACAACACTTTAAGACCTTGGTTTAAATTTAATAGGAAAAAAAATTAAATGACATACCGAAGAAAGTAGAAATCTAAAATAAAATAGATACATTGTATGAAGACGCTTTGAATTTTAGGCATCACAATTAGCAGGCAAAGAATATTCTTGGTGTTCTTTATTTTCAAGGCATAAAATCAATACAATAAGAACACAAAGTGTTCTTATTTTATTGATGGCATTGAATTACTACTTACTACATGCATATATATGATTCACTCTGACACTAAGTTTTGTTTGATTAAAAACCACTCTTTTTGGGGCATGGTTCTTGACTAGAAATCTCTCTTTAGGACATTCTATCGAGACAAAACATCACAGAGTAAGGACATGGTTGCTTAGATTTTGAACGAAGGAAAACAAAATGTAAACTTATTATTTTGAAAGCACACAAAGCAAATAAGAAAGCAGCTGGCAGACTATGATATCTTATCATAATCTCTCCTTTAGAGTGTGGCATTTTTTAAAATTAAGAAGCAAGTGCAACTAATAGGTTGTCATCCATGATGTGAAACAAGAACATAATCACATCAAAATAGGGCTTACCATCAAAACAATATCATTATTATTTGTTTGCACTACTTGTACAGAGTCAAGATTCTCCTTGTCGAATATAGTAGGGTTAATGTAATCATTACAGAGTCCACGATGAAGCGGCTAGGTCATAGCCTTGATGATGAAGTGGCTAGGTCATACTACCACCACAACAATGCATCCACTATGATCAACACAATGTCTATTGGGGGATCATCTACCCAAACCAACACTACATCACAATCCATCCCCCCACAAAAATCCACAGTTGCTTCACAAACTTTTGGATCAACAATGGGTACCAACACTTCAAACCTCTTTGGGACATCATCTAACTCTATGGTTACATCAACAAACCTCTTATTAGGTTCCTTTAATGCAATGACAACAAACTCATCAAACCCTTTTGGGAGGAATAAACAAAGAGTTGTCATTCAAGGCACCCGATCTATTGTCCCAAAATCCTCACAAGTTAATACCAACATTCCTCAAGGCCATAATTACCTATTTGGGCAAGGAAATCAAGGCACCAAATCTTCCATTCCATTTGGGCATCAACATGCTCAAGGCCAACAAGGCCCCCAAATTCAATCCAACATGGCAGGATCCCATATCCCCACTTATGCTTCTCAAGTTCATACATAGCAACACATCCCTCATCAAAACGCTCATTTCCAACAACCGCCAAATTAGAACACTCATTTTGCTCACCAAAAAAAAATCCCAAACCAACACATCTCATCACAATAGGTGGGTACTCAATCCATACCATCACCAACAACATGTGTGATGCTACTAACAACCCAATTGCGGAGGCACTCACACTCAAAAAATTTGCTCTCAAATGCAAGTGGAGACCTTGCAATAGTCAAACAAAAAGTCTTACATGTCACATGACTTATGTCCATATCCGTTTGACACAACCTTGTATATGCCACCGTTTCCTCATGGATATGTGGTGCCACATTTCCCTAAATACAAAGGCAAGACAAACCCCATTGAACACATAAGAGAATTCACCACCAGTTGCATGGACATTGCATATGAACAAACCTATCTCATGAGACTCTTCTCTAGAAGTCTCGCAGGCCATGCACTAGAGTGGTTCTCGCTATTGGCTAAAGGAATCAAAACATGGGATGAATTGGCAAACAAGTTCGTTGAAAACTACGCCTATAACATTAGCACGTATATTGGCATTGCCTCCTTATGCAGACTTACCCAAGAGGATGCAGGAGAGACTTTTATCCCATTCTTTCAAAGATGGAGAACCTTAGCAAGCAGATGTCTGGTAGAGATACCTGAAAAGGAGAAAGTCACCATGTTTGTACAAAATCTCCTGGGACCACTAAGATATGGCTTACAAGTCCATTGTTGTACCACCTTTGTTGACCTTGTTGAAAAAGGTGTTCAACTTGAAAAAGCCTTGATCGCCAAAGGCAAATTAAAATATGGTGGAAAAATAATCAACATCACCACAAACACCAACCCAAGTGCTTCCAATGACAAAACCAAATAATAGGTTAAGAATAAACACATCACCAATGATGGTGTGGTTGATACGAAAACCGTCAAAGCAACAAGTCATGTACTCACCATCAAAGGAGTTCAAAATAAAAATGCACCTATGACTACACAGTCACCAACTACCAATGCTATTCAAAATAATCCTACTCAATCTAATCAAAGGCAACCACGTCAACCACGAAAATTTCAAAAATGCACATACACCCCCTTGGGTGAGCCTATCGAAATTGTCTCAAAGAAACTTATCCAAAATGTTGTCATAACTTTGGAAGAACCTAAATCGTATGACCCTGGTCAATTCAAGCCATCATGGTGGGATGATAATGCATTTTGTGATTACCACTATGTCAAAGGGCATAAAAATTCCTCTTGTCATCAGTTATGAAATCTTGTGCAAGACCTTATTGAAAACCATACCATTGAGTTAGGAGGTCAACTGTTTGCGTCTAATTCAGATCATACAATCCACAAGAACCCACTATAGGATCATGATTTTGGTAACCTCTCCTCATCTTGCACAAAGAATAACAATAATCAAGCCAATCACGTCCGTTTTGCCTTCAATTATTTTGGTGGTACCATCATTAACAATCTTTGCGCTGCTGATGAAGATAAATGTGTCAATACATTACTATTAAAAAGGCCCTAGAATGCAATGTTACTACACGCAAAGGCAAGGTCAGCATCCCAGGTCCCTCTACTCGTCAACCCAAGATTACCATACCTGGTCCATCTGTCAAGCAGCCAAAACTAAATCCAAAGTTTAACCTTATCGATCAATTGAACAAAACACCCGCTCAAATATCCATCCTTGAATTGCTTTGCATCTCACCTGCACATAAGGCCATCTTGGATAAAGTCCTGCAAGAGTCTTTAGTCCCAAACAACATTGATGTCAACCATTTCGAAACTATGGTCGGAGATTTGAATTCACCTCAACACATTACCTTTTCGGACATTGACTATTCCTCACCCAAACCACCTCTTAATGATGCCCTTCATGTCGAGGTTTTTGTCCATAAGCATAAGGTTAGACGAGTCTTAGTAAATGGTGGAGCAGGATTGAACATCTGCTCTTTAAAATTGGTTAAAGCTCTTGGCTTCTCTAATGCATGTGTGGATGCTACCAAGAGCATTGCCATCAAGGTGTATGATGATGAAGAGTGTTCTTCTAAAGGCATCATCACTATTCCAATTCATGTGGGACCAGTTATCATAGACACAACATGCCAAGTGCTGGATTGTGATATACATTACAATATCTTACTTGGTCGCCCATGGATTCATGCCTTAAGGGCCATTCCTTCCACATACCACCAATGCCTGAAGTTCCCTTTTGATGGTACTGAAATTACTATCCCAGGAGATCCTGATCCATTTCAATATTGTACCAATCTAAGAGCCACTGTTGAGCACCAGGTACCCATCAATCAAGAAGCTTCATCTTCCACCTCTTCAAAATACATTGAACCATCTGCACTCACCAAATCATCCATATCCATTCCATCGACTTCTGCCACACCATCCTCCTCGGCCTCCATACCAAGTAATGACCTTCAAATCCAGGACCTTGGCTGTGGAGAGTTCAAATTGAATAAGACTTACTGTATCACCACAATACCTAAGCCACCTAAAGTCTATGGTCGACCTTGTTTTGTAGTCGAGCCTAAAACAACTTTCAAGGTTCCACCAAAAAGAGTATTCACACTATGGGGAGACATGAGTGATGAAGCCATTATCGACATAGCTAACTGGATCTACAAAGACCCAGAAGAATTACCTCCACTACTAGTGCATCTCTATGGAAAAGGCTATGACATATGCAAGGCACTAGGTTTTGATGGCACAAATAACCTTGGAAAATCCAACGATGGAAGGAGAGAACCTATCATTATTTCTACAAGACCAAGGTACATAGGGCTAGGGTTTGACCGACTCAGAACTGACGATCGACGTACCTATGAACTTTCAAGTGAGGATGTAACGACTCTAGAAAGTGTCAAGACAAGTTAAGAATCCCTTACCGAAACTGACTCTAATGAATGGGAATGGGGATTTGAGAAAACCCTGAGAAACTATGATATTGACGAACTATTCCTAGAACCTGACCAACCCCCTTTTGAAGAAAGATTCTGACAAGAATACAACATTGATCCTATCGACCGCCGATCTAAAAATAAGGAATGGGTAAGCATCCCTTGGGATCCAGAAGAACATAAATTGTCGTCGGCAACATCTGAATTATCCTGCCCCATTCCCGAGCCCACCCATGAGCCTAACATGCATGAACCTACTGTCCATGCCTCTGAACTACTAGCCACTAGTAATAATGTTGATACTTATCCCCTATTATGACTATGAATACAACTCATCTGAATCTGAATATGGTCCATCCATTGAATCTGACACAAAAGTTGAAATTGAAAAATTCACCTTCACACTTGAGGCTTCAATTTGCATGCTTTTTGCATCTTCCCCATCTTTTACCAGCACTAATGAAGGGATCTCCATTGTTTACCCACAACTGATTGATTAGGACCAACAAGAGCCACCTATTATGGATATTTTTCAGAATGATGAGGCCATTGCAGAATTCATGGGACTCCAAGAGGGCATTTTGTGGGGTTATCACAAAGCAGGATTTTCTATTGACCTAGATTGTGTAGCTTACTTCGGGGAGGCTGTGCAATCCTCCAGTCACAAAAATACAAAGAATAAAAATAAAATTAAAATTAAAATTAAAAATGTCTTTAGGTGAAAACCGCAAGGCGCCTTCTGACAATAAAATAGTAAAAATAAAGGATGTATCTAAAGGTGAAAACCTCTCTGAGCGCCTAAGGATGGAGGATTGGACTTTCTTCCCGTAACACAGGAAAAATCAACAATGCTTATCGAAGACACCATAGAAGTTAACATAGCTACACCAGAGAATCCCAAAATGGTTCTCTTGGTCGCATCATTATTAGAAGAAGAAAAACCTAAACTCCAACAATTCTCTACATAAAGAAAATTTAACTTCGCATGGTCATATGCTGACATGCTAGACCTAGATCCAGAATTGGTATTGCATCATCTTCCTTTAATTTCGGGTATCAAACCAGTCAAACAAAAATTGCGGAAAATGCATCCACAAATTGCACTACTTGTAAAGGTTGAACTAAAGAATTTACTGGATGTTGGATTCATAAGATCAATAGACTATGTTGACTGGATATCCAACATTGTCCCTATCATAAAGCCAAACGGACAAATCCACATCTGTACGGATTTCAGAGATTTAAATAAGGCTTGTCCAAAAGATGATTTCTCATTGCCGAATATAGACATGATTGTTGATCTCACAGCAGGGTACGAGATGTTGTCTCTCATGGATGGTTTCTCAGGCTATAACCAAATCTGCATTGCACCTGAGGATCAACACAAAACGACATTCACATGCCCATGGGGAACATACTGTTGGAATGTCATGCCTTTTGGCTTAAAGAATGCAGGCGCCACATACCAAAGAGCTATGACAACAATATTTCATGACATGATGCATATGCTAAAGGAAGATTATGTGGGTAAACTTTTGGAAAAATATTTGACACGGAAGGATCATCTCAAGGTCCTGGACAATTTTTTTAAATGGCTAGAAGATTACAAGGTTCATTTGAACCCAAAAAATGTGTCTTTGGGGTTACTTCAGGAAAACTATTGGGCTACATAGTTTCACGACGAGGCATAGAGGTTGATCCCGCAAAGGTGAAATCAATATTGGACATGCCTCCACCAAAAGGAATTAGTGAGCTGAGAACACTTCAGGGCAGACTACAGTCCATCTGATGCTTCATCACACAGTTGGTAGACAAGTGTCAACCATTTCAATACCTGTTACGCAAAAGCATCCCCTTTGTATGGACAAACAAATGCCAAAAAGCCTTCGAATAATTCAAAGAATATCTATTGACACCACTTGTCCTAATGTCGCCCATTGAAGGCAAGTCGTTGATCCTATATGTCTCTGCAACTACAAATGCACTAGGGGCATTATTGGCACAAAATGACTATGAGGAAAAATAAAGAGCCATATATTATATCAGTCGTACATTGATAGGCTATGAAATTAATTACACATCTATGGAGCGTGCCTATCTCGCAGTTATCTTTGCAGCACAAAAACTAAGACATTACATGTTGAATCACCAAACGCACTTGGTAGCTAAGATTGATCCACCAAAGTATCTCCTAAGTTAGGCAACATTGACAGGTTGGTTAGCAACGTGGGTCATGATTTTGAGTGAATATGACATACAATACATTGAGCGCAAGGCAATAAAAGGGCAGGTAATAGCGGATCAACTTGCAAATGCACCCATCCAAGGCACTCATCGACCAATAATTGATTTTCCTGATGAGTCTATCTTTCATGCAGAGCCTACATCACCATGGAAAATGTAGTTTGATGGGTCTCATACTGGTCATGGATCAGGAGTTGGTATCTTGTTCATCACACCGCAAGGGGATTTAACTCCTAAGGCATTCTGGATCACCTTCCCTTGTACTAATAACATTGCAGAATACGAAGCACTTGTCACAAGACTCAAAATGACAATTAAATAGAAAATTTAGACACTGTTAGTTTTCAGAGACTCTCAGTTAGTTATCAACTAGGTGAATGATGATTATGAAACAAAGGATGAAAAGTTATTGCCTTACAAGCGAATGGTTGACAACTTCATGACATATTTTAGTATGATTTCTTTTGAACGAATCCCAAGGACACAAAATAAAGCAACTGATGCAATGGCAACTATTGGATCTCTCTTAGACATCCCCAAAAATGTGTCACAATTTGAGTTCTTAGTGGAACAACTGTTGATGCCTACATATGACATTCCAGAGTCAGAAATGGTTTGTGAACTTGTTGGTCCCAATTCACCTTGGTATCATGACATCTATGATTATCTTAAGTCCCAAACCCTACCACCCAACCTATCCAATAATCGGAGAAAATCCTTCATCCGAAAAGCCGCCCGACACACCATCGTCAGTGACACCCTATACCACTGTGGCTTTGATAACACCCTTCTTCATTGTCTCGACACTGATGAAGCCCAAAAAAATTTATGAGAAGTGCACGAGGGTATATGCGGATCTCATTTGAGTGGCCCAAATTTAGCTAGGAAAGTCACTAGACTTGGATACTATTGGCCGACACTAGAAAAAGATGCTCTTCAGTTTGTCAGAACATGGTGGAAATGTCAGGTGCACAACGACCTAATCCATGCACCTACACATGAGCTGAGACCGATCACTTCTCCATGGCCCTTCGCATAATGGGGACTAGACCTCATGGGCAAGATCCATCCATCCTCCTCTAACGACCATAGATTCATAATCACCGCCACTGAGTACTTTACTAAGTGGATTGAAGTCGTCCCCCTCACTTACATCACCGATAAGCAGATATCCAAGTTTATCCTAAATTACATCATCTATCAGTATGGTGTTCCACAATCCATCATCACGAATAACAGTCATCTATTAAAAAATTAGGACGTTCATGAACTCTGTGAGCGATTCCACATCCAACATCATTTCTCCACCCCATATTATCCACATGGCAACGGTCAAGCTAAGGCATCAAATAAAACAATTCTTCGCATTCTTAAGAAGACCGTCAATGACGCTGGCCAAGATTGGCACCTAAAAATCATTTTTTCCTTATGGGCCTACCGAACCACCATTCATACACCCACTGGAGCCACTCCATTTTCCCTTGTCTATGGATCTGAGGCCATATTTCCCATCAAGGTCAAAATTCATTCTCTCTGAGTCTCCTTGAAGGGAATGATCGATGATGAAGAGTACAGACAGTCTCGCTTGCATGAGCTAGAAATATTACAAGAAAGACGACAAAATGCCTTGAATCACTTGTAGGCATATCAAAATTGTCTCGGGTTCTGTCAACTATTCTCCATCAGGTGTGGCTAGCTGATAAGCTCCAAAACTGAATGTTGCAATAATAATATAAGGACTGATCCAATTAGGCTCAACTTTCCAGGCTTTTCATGATCAGCTTGATTTCTTAGATTCTGCATGAGGACCAAGTCACCAATTTCAAATTTTCTCACCATCACTCTTTTATTATAGCTCCTACATCAACAACCTACATTTGCGAAATTTCTACACATAGCATCAGAGAGCTTGGCTAAAAACCTAAAAATACAAAAAACAATTGAAAAATAAGAAAAAAATCATCCCTTAATGAAAACTTGGCAAACATGCATCTTGGTGACACCAAAAAAATAAAAAAATGACAAAAATATTAAAAAGAAATAAATTCGTCCAATAGTGAAAACCTGGCAAACAGGCGCCATGCATAGTCTATCATTGCTCCACCATCTACTATTACTTTAATCGGCCTTTATCCACTCTACATAATCATGACAACTTGACACATTCACGACATTCATCATAAGTCTTGTCAATCACGTCCATGGCTAGCATTGGTTGACATCACCCCTTGCATATCATTGCCTTTTGTCCCCCGTTTGCCTATTTCCATATCATTCAACCTGGATAATCCTCGACCTATCTGGGAGCAAGACCTTTATCATGTAACTGCAATGGGTGTCACACATGATCCAACATTCGTAAAAATTCTTGAAAAAATCTTAAAAATCTTAAAAAAGTCCTAAAAAAATCTTAAAAAGTCTTGAAAAAAGTCATAAAAAGTCTTGGAAAAAGACCTAAAAATTGAAAAATGTCCTAAAAAAATACAAAAACATCCAAATCAATGTCAAAATCCCATGAAAAAATTCAAAATCAGTAGTATCTTGTCAAGTCTGTCATGTTAGCCAGTCAGTCTTTGTCCTGGTCTGAACTACGTTGTCTCTGCGCATTTGCTACGTAGGCAAGATTCATCTTTGAATCCCCAAAACATTAGGTCAGTCCTGCTAGGTTTGTCAAAATGAAATCATGGTTCAATCTTCTGTCCTTCGGACAAAGTCATTGGTCGTGTCGAACTATGAGGTATCTGAGTGCACGATGTAGGCAAGGACATCAATCGATGAGCCCCCGAGGCCGCACTAGGCCAACCCATTAGGGTTCATGGCATTGCACTTTCACACACGTCAAATGTATTCAAATCAAGCAAATAATTCATCAATCCTAATTAGGCAATCTATCAATGGTCTTTCAGTCAAATCGGCATGTCAGCAATGACATGTATTCAAACTCTATCAAGACAAAGCAACCTGTCGAAATTTTTGGGTTCTTCTTCAAATGTGTACTTCTAAGAAGCAACTCTTGTCATTTTCTTCATTCTTTTGGATGTGTCCTTCCTAAGCATCGTCGTCATCATCTGGCATTTTGATGGATTCTCCTAACTCTGAGAATCGATCCTCTTGATATCAACATTATTTAGGATGTGTCCTTCTTGAATTTGGTATCACTCGACATTTGGCAAACCAAACCTCGTCAACCTTGGCATTTCAACATTAAAACACTTGGCATTTTCAACAGTTGACAATTTTTTCACTTGGCAAACACTATCTGTCTTTTTGATGGTTATCACGATATTAGTTCTTTACGTCAAAGGAATAACGACATATCGTGATGATCATCCTTGTCTTTTTTATCATCCTGTTATTAGTTTCTCGAGGATGTCCCGATTTCAGGATTTAGAGGAGCAATGATGTAACACGATGATCGTCTTGTCTTTTATTGATTGTCCTGTGGCTATTTTCTCGAGGATGTCTTAACATTAGGATTTAGAGAAGCAACGACGTCCCATGACTAGTCTTTTATGTCTACGGTTGGTTGTGACAAAATGACTAGGGGCAATTGCGTTCCTCGTATGAGTCATGATCATCCTTGTCTGTGAATGTTGATCTACGTGATGGTTTGACCTTGCACACTATTGATCTATGTCATATCATAGTGTTTGTCAGCCATCATGACATTTTTCGCCCAATGATGATTAGGAGCAACAACTATTATAGTACCATGGCAAGTGTTGGAGGATTTTTGTTTCTACACTAACATGCATATCTTTCTTTGCACTAACATCCATCTTCGTCTTTTCTTCTCTCATCCTCTGATGATATCCTGTGACATACATACAAAAAACATAGATGCATACATGATCATACGAGCATTTCATCTTCACATTTCACATTTGCATAAATCAAATACCATAATTCACATTGTATGACACTATCATGTACATCCATCCATCTAGCATACATAAAACCATCATTCACATTAACATATAGGAATCATATCATCATACATTGCACAATACATCCATGCATAACCATATTCATAACGACATCCATAACCATAAAGCACGATATCCATACATCTCAAAATATATAAATGCATCACATCAAATAAGGCATAGATCATCATAACACATAAAATCATATAGTTCACATCCAAAATAATCTCATATATATATATATATATATATATATCTCAAAAAGAATATCATGTCACATGATGAAATTAGAGGATATCCCAAAAATGGAGCTCGCAGGTTCGAGTGTCAATATATACAATGTCTCATACAAATAACAAAGTACAAATCCTATGTTGTGCCCCCTCTATCCCATGGAGGTGACTTGTGAGGTAGCTACAATTGACTCATCAGATGAAAGATAACTTGAATAGGCATGGTATCCTGAGCCTGACTCTGAGATCCTGAAGGCTCGATGACAAGAGGCTAGCTTTGCTCTGCCTGGTGTCCTGATGACACTGATCTATGGCTATGCCCTGACCTGTGGCTGTGGCCTGATGAATGTCTATGAGAACAATGAGACTTGTGACCTGATGACTGCCCAGATGAGGTGGACCCCCCAACACTCGTATGATTGTTGTTATGCGACCTGCTGGTGTTGTGGGTCTGTGTCTCGCTGCTTGTCCTGTTGTGGGATCTGGACAATCTTGGGTCTTGTCTCTCTGGTGGAATGACCTTCTCATATAACAACCTATATTGGATCCTACTCTTGACCATCCTGGCCAACTCTTTGGCCATATCGCCTGATGGTCCTGCGCACAACTGTGCAAACTCGGTCACCCATCTGTCTGACTCCTACCATTGAATAACAACCTAGTCTCTCTCCACTCTAGTAACCTCCAGCTTCACTGTCAGGGCCTTATTTTGAGACAAGGTTGCATCTAATCTGCTCTTAAGATCTGAAATCCTCTTATCCATAGTGGCATCTGCCGACAAAATGGGTAGCCTATCCCCCTCCTCATCTCCCTCGATCATCCGCTCCCGTAGCCTCCTCTCGGCCTCATCCTCCCCCTACTCATCCTCTTCCTCCCTCTCCTCCTTTGCCTCCTCTCCTCAGACCTCCTCCACATCAATGTCAAGAAGATGGTGCTCAACAAAAATATCCTCCTCTAGTTGCTCTCCCTCTCCTCTAACCTCCTTGCCCCTAACCTCCCCTCCATCCCCATTGTTGTGCGACCAGGCTGTCTATTCTACTACTTTGCTACTGCCACTGCTATTGGTGGCCCCCATATGGTCTCCCTAGATGACCGTGCATACTCTATCATCCCAATTGGCACAACCTGTTGCTCGCCAAACTGTCGTAGTACCTATTGGGGCAGGTACATCTCAATGATACGCTGGCTCTACACTGTGTGGCCAATCAAGTATCTGAACTGTCTATAGAAGGAAAGATGGTTGTCCTCATTTGACCACTGGGCACAATCTCTGTATGACCTCCAAACAAAGCTAAACAATGTGTCAATCTGATGTCGCCAGTACCTGGTATCTCCTGCACGGGTCTGGCTAACTGAACCAGCATATAGTTAAACATAGGGCATGTCGTCGCCCAACTGTTGAATCTGTACTGGTGGGCGAAAGACGAGAATGTGCTCCCATGCCCAGATCATAAGTAAAGTGGTACCACAGCTGATACTTTGACCTCTTGATACATAACCTCATGTAGTTAATGGTACAACATGGCCAACAAGCAGGGCCTCCAAGCAAACACTATCCTTTGTGCACGCATGTGCACTAGTACATCCCCCCATCCTATGGGAAATCTTTGTCCACGGTGATTAGGAATCAGCACCCCGACAATCAAAGTCATAAGCATGGCATCCCATCATGTGTAGTGGTCAACCACAAAATCCCACCTGATCTCATATCCATGAATGTCTAAACCGGTACCATCTGCATCCTCATACATCTCTCCTAGGGCTTGTTGCCCTATGTGTGGATCATATACTACTCTCTCCCCGCTGATCGGGATGCGCAAAATACGATACACATCCTCCAGGGTAATGGTAGCCTCTCTTGTACGTAAATGAAAGGAGTAGGTATCTGAATGCCATCTCTCATAGAGCGCCATCAGTAATCGCCTGTTTGCCCAAATAATGGGCATGTAAGCGACATAATACAACCCCAATCGCATCAACTGTTGTCTCTCCCTATCACTCAACTAATCTCTGAAAGCATAAGTAGCAGTTTTGAACTCTTGAGTATAAATAGGCACTAATCATCTCTGCACACGCATAAACAAGGGTTAACACACATGGATTAGCAATTCAGCACATTACTACTATCTGAGAAACCAAAAATGCATTTGAAAAAAAGTCTACACTAAGTCAACTCTGGTCAACCTTGGTCAATGACAATTGCATCGCGTTGACTGCAATTGTGTCACACTAAGTCACATGCGGCTTTGCATTTCATGGTTGCGTCACAAATTTGCAAATGCGACATTCCACCTAGCAATTGTGAACCTTTACAGCGATTGCATCTTTCGATAGGGAAATTGCATCATTTTATAACAATTACATCATTTGGCGAGGCGGTTGTGTCTGGAACTCGCACTTGCATCGCTCACCACCCCATTTGCATCGCATTTTGACACATGCGTCGTTTGCCCTATCACTTACGCATTTTTAAACCCTAACTTGCCCACCCATTGCACTTGCGTCATGACACAATCAAATGTGTGAAATGCGAAGGCATTTGTGGTTTACGCGACAATATTTGTGTCGCAACGCATTTGTTTTCCCCCCTAAACCCTAATAAATGCACAAAAATTGAGAAAATTAAAAGTCGGATATGGTACTTATCGGTGCCTCTGCGCCCTCAGGCCGTAAGAATGTCCTCACACAGTAGCCACGGTGTGCTATCACTGGAATCACCATCGTCTCCTCGCGCTATGCTCTCCAAAATCTCTAAATAGCAATTGTGAAAATGACACTAGGTTTGGCTTTTTCAACTCATTTATAGGTTGAGAATTAGGGTTTGACCTGATGGGTTTGTATTGGAGGCTCATTTGACCACCTTTGACTGGCATTTTCATTGGCTTAACGTCCTCCATTTTTGAAACCAATCGTGCCATTATTTTTCTGGTCATCAAATTGACTAATCAAGACATTTAAATTTTTTTTTTTTGACCCCGAGCCAAAATTTAAAAAATTTCCCGAGGGGGCATAGGTACTCCGTACCTTCACTAGGGCATATTCTTGACTTTTTTTCTTTACCACAATGCAACAAGTTGCATTATGACAAAGAGGGGCAAATGTAGACACATAAAAATGACCTAGGCCTGCAAGCTCTATTTTACCACTTTTCGTCCTAGCGTAATTATGACATTTTAATTATGTTTGTGGCCCGCCTTTGACTATTAATTAAATAATTCATAATTATTTAATTAATTCATGTTTTTTTATTCTTCATGATTATTAAATAAATAGATCTCATTTATTTATTTAATGCGTTACTAACTATCTAAAGTCTTCTCGTAATTAAATAAATTTCTCAATTTATTTGATTAATCTTTGTCATTTATGTCTTCTTAATTATTAAATAAATATATCTTATTTATTTATTTAATATGTCACTAATTCTTAACTCTTCTTATAATTAAATAGATTTATTAATTTATTTAATTATTGGGCTCGTTCTCTAAATTAAATAATTATTTTTAATTATTTAATTGCCTTATTTGACATTTCCCTCATTTTAAATAAAACAATTTATTTAAAATGGTCTCACATGGTTAACTGCCACTTCTTTTTAGTAAATAATCTCAAAATAAATTATTTACTATCACACTAAATCCATATTTTGAATTAATTTCAATTCAAAATGGTAATATTCTTCTATAAATCAAGTAATTGCTAAAATTATTGATTTTCCAAATCTCATCTTCTTGTTCAAACTTGATCTTTTTGATTTTACTAATTTTCATTTCACTATCACATCTATTCTCCATCCTTGATTTAATTTATTAAATTAAACCTTGTCCACTCATTTGTAAATCTTACCCTAACCCTAATTGAGAGTTGTCATTTTCAATCTTGACCATTGATTCTAGGGCATTTCTCAATCTTTAATCTCATCCGTCCATCCAAAATTGCATTTTCTATAAAATGCCAATTTTGTCCTCATTTTTGACATCTTGAATAATCGAAAAATCTCTCTTAATCTTTTAATATTTTAATCTCTTGCATTCTCTTGAGTTTTAACATAGTCTTGTTTTTATCATTTAGCTACTTAGATCATTGCATGTAGGATTGATTTTCTCTTGCACAAGTAGTTAAATCCTTCAACACTTGCTTAGGGCTAGTCCATAGTATAGAGTTTCTCATCAAAATCTAAGGACAACACATCACATTACAACAAGCTAGAAGTTACAATGGAAGTCAATCATGGAGGATGAAGGACTGGGTGAGATCATTTCATTTATTCCTTTGTTTATTCCTTTGCTTTTCATTGTCTATTGTGGATTGATATAATATGCATGTAATTTGCTAACCTTCTAATCTTGTAGGAAAAATCCATAGTTACAGTTTCAAGTGGAGCCTTGTTTCAGTAACATCAAATGTGGTTGATTGTATTCTTGTTGAATGTTGAAGGAAAAAATAAAAGCTGAACCTAATTATTTTTGTACATCAAAATCACATATTAGTATATAACAAAATTTGACAAATTATTTTTTGTAGGATCTTCAAAGCGTAACATAACATGCAGGTTGCATAATATATAATTCAACACTATGCTCCATTACAAGTCAATGTGTTAAGAAATAAATTGAAAACTTCTAATATGTGCCACAACTCTATCTAACGAGTTATATATCAAAAACTAAAAACTAAACATTTATCAATAGGAAACTTTCTTCAATACTTTAAGGGAATTAGAAATAAATTCTATCAATAAAAATCTAAAAAAAACATGTTTGCTACTCCAACTCCATCTTCTAGCCAAATTTTGAATATCATCACATTCCTCTGGTCCATATGTCTTTGGATTTAGATGACTGAGATAAAGAATCCAACTATGTGGGAAATCATGGCGTGAATGCATGTCAAAGAAAAGTCAATGCAAAACCAATTACCTGTGCATTCTATTTGGGATAACTTGGTCAAAACAAAGAGGTTGATTAGCTGTTAGATGATTGACCCAAACTCTTAGCAAGGCACTATATCATTTTGCAAGTTCTCCATGCCAAAAATAAAAATAAAAAGAGGAGCACATCGACAATAAATTTTATAATGAAATAAATTTTACTGTACATTTAGATTTATGAACTATAAGCCTGTCATATTAAACAACCAAGACTATTATTAGATTGTATATTGGCTAAAATAATATAAGAAATGGAAAAATTATTTTGCAAACAAACATTCAATGCTAGCAACATCTAACAAATGTGCCAAAAAATGGGCAAGCTCAAAGTTGATATGCCAATTATAGTCTTCATCATGTGGTAGATATGAAAGGACATAAATGATCAATTGTTTAATGGAAAACAAATGACAACTCAAAAACTCATTATTCAACAACCAACACTTGTCTAATGACAATGATTTTCTTTGGATCCAAAACATTTGGCTAATAATCCTTGCAATAGCTAAATGGATCACTCCACAAGGACAAAAATTTAATCAAGTGATGCTTCAAGAAGATACCTAGTGCAAGCAAGCATTTGGAAGTTGCTCACAATCAAGCATTTGGAAGTAGCTCACAATCAGATAGGTTCAATGATTTTTTCTTTCTCTGAAGGAATTAGCATGCAATCCAGCAATATGGTCGAGTTCTTAGTTGGCTTAGGGGGTTCTATATTACCCTTCAACCCTCGCATGATAATACTTTTTTGGAAGGTGATTTTCAATTAGTTGTCTAAAAAAATTATCAATATTTGAACTTGAATGTTCCATACCAATCTGACATCTATTGGTCTTTATCTAGATTCTAGCCTTGTAAGTGTTTTGACAAATAAATTAGACAATTTGTGGTTCCTTCAAATCTAGAACCATGTCCATAGTTGGAACAAAGTTGTTGATCCTTTACCTAAGAATGCCTTTCAGAAGTGCAGTCAAAATTCAGCACCAAGAAAAGCAACACCATGTTGCCAACTCAATGAATTCTTACTTGTAAAAAGTTAAAAAAAATATGAAAATGATGAACAATAGAAAGAATAAAATTTTTAAGTTTAATAAATCAATGCTAAAAGCACTTTTATTTAATTTACCACACCCCAACTTGGCTTACTGACCCCTTTATTACTGCTACCTAATCTATCACTTAAATCGTGCCTATCCCTAATCTGCTACCTTGATCCCCCTTGCCCCCTTCTCTTGAAGGCGCCATGCTATACCATCACCCTTACATGGCATAAGATGGACCTTACTCCCCAAACCCCTCCCCTATGTTTATATTGGCCTTAATTATGTGTGCATACTTGCAGCTACCTATCCCCAAACATAAAGCTGTAATTTGCATCCATGTAGTTTGCCATCCTCTCACATTGTTACCATATTCATTTAGCCTGGATTACACTTTCTGTTGTGCATTTGGTATCGTAGGAAATGCCACCTAAAGCATGAAAAATCCTTAATCTTGTGGAAAGTTTGACAAATCATGTTCATGGAAAATTTTCCCATCATGAAAATGCAAATGCACGAATATAACATGTTCAGATAAAACAAACCCCTAGAAAATGGCATTCTTGCAACATTTTAGCTACTAATCCTAGAGCTTCATCTATCCTCTCCACTTTGAAAAAGCCATCTATTAAGGTGTTATATGTAACAATATTTGGAGAGTAGTAACTATGTTTCATTCCAGCTAATAACCTGAGAGCTTCATCTTCCCCACCCACCTTGTAGAGACCAATAATTAGTGTACTACATGCAATAATATCAAGAGAAATACCAAATTATATCATCTCAACAAATAAAACAAGAGCCTCATCTAATCTACCTCTTTTGCAAATCCCATCAATTAGGGTGTTGTATGTAACAATATTAGGAAAACAATGAGCGTGCCCCATTCTGTGCAAAATGCCAAGTGCTTCCTCAATGTGGTCCCCTTTACACAAAGTCTTTATGAGAGTGTTATAAGTGATAACATTTGGATGTATTTCCATCTCTTTCATTTCAGCAAGAAGGGAGTTGATTCTACGGTGATCACCAGAGTTTCCAAGTCCACCTAAAAGCACCTTGAAGGATACCACATCGAGAGGAAGGTGTTCAATTATGTGTTTCCCGATTTACAAAGGGCATTAATGGACTAAGTGAAGTGCAAAACATTAAATTTGTGTGTCATGTGAGGAGGGGATTTCTCCTATTTGTGTGTGTGGTGAGATGAGGTTTTGTATTATTTTGTAGAATGAGGAGAAGTTACTTGTTTAAAGAGGGGTCATATCCATTTAAAGTTGTGCATGAGTACAGCCTTACCGACTCCATCTGACCTGAGTCTGGTTTGCCAAGGAGAAAACGATCCATGTTGGTAAGTAATGGAAAGTCTAAGATCTTAAGTAATTATTTTATACCCATTTGGTACTCTATCCAACTGACATATTTGTTGTGTATTTTAGTTGGATGATTGGGCGCTCTATCAAATATACAAAAGAGCGAGTCATTTTCCTAGAGCGGGGGAAGCAGAGGATTCTATAGCATTTTCTACCCAACAAAAGTTACAAGCTACCACCCACACCCACTTTTGAGTCGTTTCATGGGCAGTTGTAGGACCAAGAGAATGAGGACTTTCTTAACAGTGTGCTGAGGAAGGATGACCCATCCGATGCAAGCGAGGCTCTTGTAGTTGCCGCTTAGACTCTTCCAATAGATTTGATATCTAAAAAAGTAAAGAGAAATCTCTCATTTGTTTTCGATGATCTCTACTCTCTCAACAACAACACATTCTTTGTTTTCCAATCCTTAAGTCCCTTGGATGTGAGTGTGGATGCCATAATGGCCAATTTCCATCAAATCTACTCATTTCCCTTCACTGAAAACAAGTTGTGAATGAATTGAGAATATGGAGTTGACCTGTGACTCTACGCACCTGATGCATCGGTTGATGAACAAGGTTATCTATTTCAAATGAATTTTTGTTCTTTCCACGGTACCAGGAAGTATAGGAAAGTTATGACCTTTACCCAATGTCGGCAGGCGGATAGTTGCAAGTGGGATTCAATGCATCTTGAAGACAGTAGATTGAATGTGGCATTAATGTGTCATGAAAAAATCTGAGGAAACAATTCAATGGGGTAGATCAGTCTGATAGTCTCCCAAGGCCTATTACAAAACCTTAACCGCTGATTGCAAATTTCAGGTTGGTCTCTTTCAAATTAGATACATAAATTATATGATTTTACATTTACATTATCTAAATGTTTTTTTTCTTATATTATTAATTAATTATTTAAAAAATGTTTACAAAAGTGATGAAATGTCATTCAAAACAATTGTTTGAGCTCTTACTTGATTATGGTTGTTAATATGCCTCTATCTCCATGAGCGGTTTATGATGAATATCCTATCCTCGTCCAATATGAAAACCACAAATATGTTAAGTTGGTGAAGAGCAAGTGCTTCATAAACTTTTTAACATTTTGAAACTTCAGTTTTCACAAATTGTAGAGAAATTATACATGATAAGAAATAATGAGATTAAGAGAGGATACTATCTGAAGCCTTAATTCTAAAACATATACATTTATACATTGGTACACGTCATCCAATTCCTCATTTGACACTTTTTTGACAAGAAAATTAATAAGAGTTTTTTCTAAGAAGGCTTCCTTTTTTGGTTTGTTACGCCCATAAGCTAAAAGTATAATTATATTTGGACCTAAGAGCATCTTAAATGCATTAAGAAATGAATCTACCTCATCAAAACATTACATCGCATCAATTGCTATAACCAAGTCAAAGGTACCTACCAGCAGTTCAAATCTGCTTCCCCAAAACAATGGAATTATGGAGAGAGTATTTTGTAGTTTATCAACTAAAACATTTCTTTTGAGAAGATCAAGATTCTTTGAAAAATCAGTAATCTAGACCAATGAAGCTCCAAGGTAAGTTGCAACAATGCCTATAAAATATTAAGGCAAAGTAGTTGAATTCAACTTGAAAATTGATAAACATGTGCAACTATTATCATTTAAGATTGGATGCAGACTTGACCTCACAACCATACATCAAAATTTAGCTTATCTTATTAAATCATCTATATAAATAACATCGAGATATATCATTTTCAAGGAGTTCATTTTTTATTACATCGTGTAACATATTTATATTACATAAATGTATTATTTTTAAATTATATGAATTTATTTTTACACATTCTTATTTTTTTCTTATATTAGTTAGTAAAAATTTAAATATGAAAAATTATATAATATTATACTTATTGTTATTGAAAATAAAATTTCTATATATTTAATAATTTTTGAAATTAAATTAAATTAGATTATATTATAATATTATCTAAACATCACATAATAGAAATATAATGGAATTTCTATTATACTTATTATTATATATAATTATACTTATTATTTTTTATAACAATTATTATATAATTTAATTATTTTTGAAATTTAATTAAATTAGAAATAATTATATTATTATTATATTATAATATTATCTAATCAGATCATATAATAGAAACACAATAGAAATTATATTATTATTTTATTTAGAAGCTTCTTATATTAATATTGTACTATATTTATATAATTTTTTATTATTAATAATAAGTTCGATATTATTTTATTATTAAATATTAAGTATTATATTATGATTATAATAAAAAAAATTATATTATTAATATTAATTTCAAGTTAACTTTTCTCACATGATCGTGATGCTGGCGCGACACTCCCTCTGGTACCATGGGGGTAGTGGGGAGACTAGACCTCGCGACCTCTTGCCTACAACAAGATGCTTTAGCCAATCGAGCTAGGCCCACCGCCCCAAGACTAAATATTATCTTACATTATACTTATATAAAATTATATTATTCATTGTTTATTATTCATAATAATTATAGTATGCATTATTCATTTTATTATATTATATTATAGTATAATTATTTTAATTTTTGTAAGGGTAAGTGCTACCAGTGTGGGGGGTAGCTCCCACTATAAACTAGGAAAAAAAAAAAACTCATCAGAAGACAACACTGTTTTGCATGAAGTAGGTGAGGACGAACAGGCAGTCGAATCCAGTAGACTGGATAAGAACTTTGTCCTTAGATTTCTTTAGTGGAAATCATGCAATATTTTGCAATTATTCCTTTCAACTCCTCAAGCAGAGAAGACTTGTTGTAAGTCACTTCTTTTGTCAGGGCCCAGGCCGCACCCATGTTGGCCAAAAAATCTGCCGCCAAATTTGCCTCTCGATACACGTGACTTATTGAATAGGAATTAAAGTGTACCAAGTAGGATTGCATTTTATGCAGTATAGTATAATTATTATTTAACATACTTATTGTATAAATATAATTATTTAATTAAGAATTCATTTATTAATATTTATATTATATTATACACATAATTATTTAACAAAATTATTGTTTTCATAATTATAATTTTTTTCTTTCTAGAAAAAATACAATTACATATAACAATTATAAATGAATTCTTGTAAGGTCC